>BQMZ01000337.1:0-456157 GCA_036984285.1 Chlamydomonas sp. KOR1
GTCCAATGGAGTTTGGGGTTGTGACTGCAGGAAGCAACATCATGATGTGATCTCCTCCGTGGGGCTGGGGTCAGGGTGCCACTTGCTGTCACATCTGGGCCTGCAGTTTGACGGGGAGGCTCTCCTGGCCGACAAAGCGACCCTGAGGTCTGTCAAGGTTGCAGGGGCCGCGCTGGTGTGGGTGGAGTCCAGGGGTGGGGCTGGTGCACTCGGGTGCCAATGCCTTGCTGCTGTGTACCCAGTGGGGTTGAGAGATGCCATAAGGCTGATGATGAGGAGAGAAGTGGATGAGCTGTGAGGTACCGCGGTGTGTGCAGGCGGCAGCGGCTGGGTGGGCATTTTGTCATGCCGGACGCCAGGACACGTGGCTGGCGGGACACGAGGCGTTTCGGCAAATGCGCTACACCGCTGGGGCAACAACGACCTCAGTAGCAGCAGCAAAGCGGTAATATAATAGGAACTCACCGAATAGCGCCTCTCCCACGCATACCACCTTGCCCTGCACAGGGCGTTCGGTGGGGGCTGGGGCTGTGCTTCCGCCTGCCGCGGTGGCCGCGTCAGCCCGCACGCGCAGCTGCGGCCGCCGCGACAGAGCAGATGCTGCCGCAGTCATGCGAAGCCTCATAGCGGCAGGGCAGCGCTGGCCATTTGGGGTCCGGGCGAGCCCGCGGGTCTGCATCGTCGCGAACAAAGCCCCAAGAAGCCTATGAACCGTAACGCACCGAGAAGGTGAGGACTACGAGATAGCACTGCACAGACTGTCAAAACGTGCAGATCACTTCCTGTTCTGCACAATGTGGCTAGAGGCGCACGTCAGCGCGTCACACGACAGGTGCTGCTCTCGGAGTTCCGCACGCACAGGAACCGGGCCTCACAACCAACGCAGTTGCAAATTCTATTGTGACCAGTGCAGCAGCCAAAGCGGCAGCCCATATTGGGTCGCAGCATCGGGCCTGGAGTTGGATTGCATGCGACCTCGGAAAGACGGACGAGGGCGGGGAAAGGCCTACCGAACAGCTGTCTTCGCCTGCTGCTTAAATACTGCATACCCTCATAATTGTGATCACTGCGGTTGTATGCATACTCGTGACCTGACTCTGCCTCCCGCTCAAACTTTAAGCTTTGTTCACCCGACAGCCCTGGCTGACGGACGCTAGGAACGGCGCAGCGACAAGACTAACACTAATCTCACATCTGGAAGCCTTGAGCCCGGTTAGCTGTAGTAATCGCTCCAGCCCCCTGTCGCCCAGGCCCTTCCCGCGCCTGCAAGGGAATTCCACAGCCAACAGGGAGCATCTCTTCTAAACCTCGTAAGCCATACACCAGCCCTGCAATCATCTGCCTAGCAGCCGCTACTTCCACCGTCGCGGTGTTGGGGTGTCGAGAAGTCTTGGACCGTAGTTGTGTGGCTTAGGGTCCCGAGGGCTGGGGCGCCATAGCTCGGGGGTACGGACCCGCAGCCGCAGGGCTGTCGCCATGGCAGAGGAAGCGACAGCAGACGTACCCACGGATGAACGTGCGAAGGCCCCAGCTCTACATAGCGCACGCACCGCAGCTGCTTCAGGCGCCACCCGCAAGCGAGGCCGGAAGGAGCAGCAGCAGCAGGTGCAGGAGGAGCAGCCGGTGCAGGAGCAGGTGTGGGGCAGCGAGGGTCGCGGGCCAATGGAGCAGGTGGGCAGTAAGGGGGGAGCAGGGGCACGAGCAGCAGAACGCGACTTATCCAGTCTCCGTGAGCGGCGCAAATGCGTACTGTTGTGCATGCGAACAGGGCTGTGCCCACCCCTGTCTGTAACGGTTCACGTGGGAAAAGAGCACCCGCTTGAATTCCGTGCCGCAGGGCGTGCGGAAGGAGGGGCAGCGGGAGGCGGCGTTGCCCGGGGAAGGGGCACACCAGGAGCAGAAGGAGCAGGAGGAGGAGGGGGCGGAGCGGCAGGCTGCGTCTGGCCATGGCCGTGGCAGCGCGCGGGCTCGACAAGCCAAGGCAGGTGGCTGGGCTGCATGGCGGCATGGCACTGGGGCACGACACTTGCCGTTTGAGGCAGCGGGCAAGAGGTCCAGGGGTACCTCCGGCTCCTGCGTCAGCCCGCGGGTCCGCCTTGCTGACCCGGCCCCCACTGCTCCTACCCCCCAGGCTGCCGCCAAGGCCGCCGCCGCCTCCGACGCCAAGCGCAAGGCGCCGGGGCCCACCCGCGCCATGGAGGAGCAGCTGAGGGTGAGATGCCACGTCAGTTCTCCCTGCCATGGGTAGCCCCCTTCTCTCTGCCACTTGCTCCCACCGCCGCGCCCCACCCACCCTCACCGCACGCTTCGCCCGCCGCCTGCGTCCTCCGCCAGCCCAGGCCCAGGGCTACGTGGCTGTTGGCGGCGCCGACGAGGCAGGCCGCGGTCCGCTGGCCGGTCCCGTGGTGGCGGCGGTGGTGGTGCTGCCCTGCCCCCGCGCGCACCCCGGCTGGTGCCTGCCCCCCGGCCTGGACGACAGCAAGGCCATGGACGAGGCGGCGCGGGAGGCCGTGTACACGCAGCTGACCAGCGACCCGCGGGTCAAGTGGGCGGCGTGAGTGCGGGGGAGGCGTGGGTGGGGCCGGAAGGGGGCGAGACGAAGGAGGGCATTGAGTTGGGAGTTGCGTGCAGCGGGCGGTATGATGGATTGTCACGGTCGCGCACGTACGAAGTTGATGCGAGGCCGCTCCTGCCAGAGGTACGGGGCCGGTGTAGGCGGACGGGCACGGCGGGCAGCGGCTTGCTGCGGCTGGCGCTTGCCCTTGCAGCCCACACCGCCTTCCCTACCCTGTCCCCTGGGCCCCTGCCCCCTGCTACAGGTCCGTCATCGAGCACGACGAGATCGACCGCATCAACATCCTGCAGGTGGGGGTGGGATGGGGCCAGGGGGGCAGAGGCCTGGGGGACGCGCGGCCGAAGGACTCAACACCGGCGAAGGACCTGTCCTAAGCGTCAAAGATTTCCTTCTATCAGGTTATTTTAGCATAGGCCTATGGCTCATCTTTGTTGCCCAAAATATCCCCGCCCCCGGCTCACCAGCTTCATCACATTGGCAACAACTGACACAATTTTGCACTGCGTCCCCTCCGGGCTTCTCAGGCTGCCCTGGGCGCCATGCGCAACGCCGCCAACGCCGTCATCCGCCACCACAGCCAGGGCCAGGGGGAGGGCCAAGGCGGGGCGCAGCAGGGGCAGGTGCAGGGCGGGCAGCAGGGCTCCGGCCCCGCGCTGGACTACCTGCTGGTGGACGGCAACAGGTGGGTGGCTGCGCACGAATGACTGGGTGGGTGCGGGGGCGCGTCCAGGTGCCCAGCAGTGGGGTTATAGGGATGCTAGGAGTCCCATCTAATGCCGCGCACCTGCGTAGTATGCAGTGCGCTGCTGTGGCGCGCCGCCGCAACGCGTGCTGGTGGCACCTTGACCCTAAGCCTCGGCACGGTCCTGCAGAGACTGCCTCCGGCACCTCACCACCCTCACCACGTTGACGACACCATCCTGCTGCGGCGCCTGCCCCCTCCCCTCCCTCCCCAAGGCTGCCCAAGGACCTGCCTGTGCCTGGGCGCGCAGTGGTCAAGGGGGACGCCACGGTCAGCTGCATCGCGGCGGCAAGCGTCATAGCCAAGGTGGGGGTGAGCTGTGGGGTTGAGCGGGAGAGGGGGCATGGCACGGAAGGGGAGGACTGGGCTTGACGGAAGGGGTGGGGGGAGAGAGGCAGCGATATAAGCCTCGTGCGCAAATCGACGGCCTGTGACCATGGCGTTGGCAGCGTCGGTCCCGTTGCGTAAGCCGGAAAAGGCGCTGCAGGTCATCGAGCCGGATTCCCACGGCCCAGCCCTGCCGTCCCGCGGGACTAGGTAGGACGTGGACACCTGCTCGCCTGGCACCTGCCACATGTCAGCACACGTGTGTGACGACTTCCTCTTTGCAACCCCACCCCCCGTGCCCACCCCCCACCGCCAGGTCACTCGTGACCGGCTGATGGTGGCGCTGGACGCGCAGTACCCGCAGTACGGCTTCGCGCAGCACAAAGGCTACGGCGTGCCCGCCCACATGGAGGCCATCGCGCGGCACGGGCCCTGCCCGCAGCACCGCCGCTCCTTCGAGCCCGTCAAGAGCATGACGGGGTGGAGCAGGGAGAGGATGCTGGCGGAGGAGGCGGCGGAGCGGGAGGGGAAGGAGGACGGGAAGCAGGAGGGGAAGGAGGCCAAGGGTTGCGGCGACGGCGTGGAGAGCCGCGAGGCGGAAAAGGCAAAAGGGAGGGCGAAGGCGGTGCGGGGAGCAGCGACAAAGGAGCAGCGGCAGGGACAGGTCGGCAACAAAGGGGAGGGGCTGGGCGAGCAGGATGGCGAGGGGCAGAAAGGAGGTGCTGAGGGGCCAGGGGCGGACGGCAAGGAAGTCATAGGGGCTGCCAAGCGCAGGACAGGAAGAGCCGGCGATGGGCGGGTCTTGGGGGCGGAGGAGCTAGGTACAGACCTGGCGGATGGTGATGAGGACCAGGGTGCTGCCCCAGGGGCCAAGCGGCCACGCAGGCAGGGGAAGGGCCGGGGCACGCGCCGGGGCCATGGCCAGGGTGGTGCTGGCCAGGAGGGGGAGGCGGTTGCTGAGCAGCAGGAGGCAGTGATGGCGGTAGCGGTGGTGGCGGTGGCGGAGGCGGAGTCCCCCGACGAGAGAGAGGGGGACGGCGAGGGAGGGCCCCGGGAGGCGAGCGCGAGCTGCAAGCGTGGGGCTGTGAGAGCTGCTAAGGGCGCCAAGGCCGTGGAGGGGGAGGCGGCCCCGCCGCCCAAACGCCCCCGGCGCGGAGCAGCAGCGGGCGGGCGGGCCGCAGCGCGCCTCAAGGTGTGAGCAAAGACCGTGGTTCACGAGCGATCCCGCGTCCAGGAATGTAGTCCTGCGAGCGATACGTGCATCGGATACGACCTCGGTGACTATGGCCAAGGCTACGTTGGAGGACGATAGGCGTATGCACCATTGGAGCTGTTCCCTGGTTCGAGTACATGCAATTCGTGCTGTTGGTGCAGTAGCTGCGGTGCCTAAGAGTGCACAATTGTATGAGGGGCTGTGTTCATAGCCACTCAGGGCCAGCAAGCGTACCGCCGCCGAGTTGTACCGCATGTGTGACGGCTGGCTTGCGGGGGTCATGCGAGGCGGGATGGCTGCATGTGATCGTAAGGACGCTCCCATCCGTGTTGGCCATGTGCCGCAGTCCGCCCCGCAAATTGACTCCCCACAGTAGTGCGCATCCGGTGGTGGGAGCTTGGGGGACTTAGGTTCTCCTAGCCCTGCCTCCTGAACCTCACGCTAGGATGGATGTCCGGCGTCAATATTATTATTTTTTATTGTTATAGTGCGCACGCCTGCTTGGGTCATAAGTAACAAATAGATCGGGTACAGCCCCGCTGGCCTACACAGTACAGCACAGTTTTGCTGCAGGGGGGCGCTTTTCCAAACATGCTTGGCCCAGAATGAGCTGGCGTGCGGTCCATGCTGCTGCTGGTCCCTGCCTCACTGGTTAGTTTCGCTTGCACCTTGCCGGCGCTTTGTGAGGCCCGGGGCCTGTGCAGGCGGTGCTGCGGCAGGTCTCATGAACGCAGCCCGCAGCGGCACTAGTTGACGACCTCGCTGGAACGGCAAGCAACGTATTGCGTTGGTGCTGGGGCTGTGTGGTCGCTCGTTACATGACAAGCCGTGCCGTGCCGTGCCTGGGATGCCCGGGATGCTCCCCCGCTGCGCGACCAGGGCATCAGCGCCCTGCTGCCATGTGGACATGTGGATTAGCCGACCCCTCTCCGGTCCGTCTACAGGAACGGGAGTCTTTCAAGTACCGTAAGTGACGAGTACGAAGAGCAGCGGTGGTGAAGCTGCGACAATTGACAGGAAAGGGATGGCGGTGGTATTGATGGGGCTCGGGGACGGGCCGGTTGGGTGTTGGCTCGGAATGGCGTAGTCAAAGGCGGGTATCGATTGGAGCAACAACCTTCACTGGGCGTTGTGACGTCTCCTATTGTCTAAAGCTGTCTGCAGCTGACAGTGGCACGGCGATGCCAAGCCTGCAGGAATTGCAATGTGCACACCGTTGCACAGCCGTCCCGCACTGTCCGTACCGTTCCCCGTACGCACACGTCGCCCCGGCCCGCTGGCCACTGCAAGGTGGAGCAGGCAAGGTAGCCGTAGCAGTCGATGTTTCAGAGTTACAGACACAAAGGATGCAGGGTACATCCGGAGAGCCAGAGGTCGATAAGGACAAACCTTGTAACTTGCACAGCATGATTGTTGTTGTGGGACACCTGGGCTCAGTCGCTCCTTCCCTCACGCATGACAAAGCAGCAGGTCCCAAACTGCACGTGTCTGGCGGCATGGGGACTTTGCAAAGGCGCGATCCTAACGACTACCGTACCGCGCATGTTGTCCACAGCAGGAGCCCAGCGAACTGGACATGACCTTCGGCAAACATGACACACTATGCCTGCACTGCACCACAGCCGCTGAATCATGCTCCACACCACCGCCGTACTAATTACGTTTAGTACTCAAGGATTTAGCCAGCTGGCACACTTGTGCTCATAGACTGAAACAATTTGTACTAAAGCCATGAAGGCCCTCAGCTAAGCAGCGCTCTCAACCTTGCCTCGCGCTTCTAGGGGCTAGTCGCCGACCATGACGACCGAGGACTACATGCGGCCGCCGTTCGCAACGGTGGTCTCTATGCTATGGACGTAAGAACAAGGAGTTATCTGTTGTCGTTCACCAAGAAGCGAAGGCCGCGGGTGGTTGGCGCCAAGGGATGACCCGCACTCTGCTTTGCCGCATTGCAGCCTCATCGCTTGCTCTGTGATGGGGAGGATACGGGACTTTGTATTCAAACTGCGCCATCCACGCGCCAAGGCAACAAAGGAGGCAAGTGCGGGCACTTGCCCGACAGCTGCTGCGCTTGAGCTGGGCCCACTGTTCAACTCTGGGTTTGACCAACGGATTGTTAGCCTTCTGACATCTTTTGCAACGCCTGCTGCAGGGCTATGCGCCAGTTCGGGATCCTACAGAGGACTTCTACATGCGGCGTATGTATGGGCGAATTGTGGTCAGTCCGCGTTGAGGAAAGCTTCTGCAGCTGCCTAGTTGCGTATGCTGCGCATAATCTCTGGGCTCATATGCGCTTTCGCAGGACTGCTGGAACCGGTCAATATGCAGCTCCCCTGACGCGTGGATGGAAGTCATGAACCGGAAGTGTGTGCGCAGCTCCACGTGAGTGTTTGGGCTGCATGGGACTGGGGGGTTTGCAACGTGAACCAACACTTGAAGTCCAATACCCGGCGTCCATGCCCATGCCCGTGCCTGGCAAGGCAACTCCGCGAGCAGACATATTACAGCTGCCTCCTCTTGCAACGCCCACGCCTGCCCCTCTCGGCCCCCAACCCATTCACTTTAACCTCCTGGAAAGCCCCATACCGAGGGCCCCCCCCTTCCGTATGCTCGCATCTTGGATGCACAGCATGACGCAGGTTCAATAGGGAAAGCTCACACCTGCCCAACTTCATGTCCCGCCGCATGGGCCCCCGACTCTATCCTGCTGAATTCCGATCACCCGCACCACTGCCCCCGGCCCCATCACCTGACCCCCAGTGGCACCGACCTGTCCACCATCGTGCCGTGCGGGGGGTCGCGGCGCTGCTTCAACCTGGGGTCGTATAACTACCTGGGCTTCGCCGCCAACGACCCCTACTGCACTCCCCGCGTAGTGGACACCATCCGCGAGCTGGGGGTCAGCTCCAGCAGCGCACGGGCGCACGCAGGTGGGGGGCGGCACGAGCGCAACGGGCGATGCCGGGGGTGGCCCACAGCAGCAGATGAGCTGGGGCGGGGCTGAGGCGAGGCCGGCGGCCGGTGGAGCGCGCTACCGTACGCGTGGCCCTGATGCCCAGGCCGCTACCGACAGCCAGGGATCCAGGCACCAGCCTGGGTGGTCCTCGCTTGTAGAGCAAGCCTGTCGGCGGCTATTGGACCCCGCGGCCCCTTCCCCCCTCCCAGGCACCACCCACGTGCATGCCGAGCTGGAGGAGCTGGTGGCCCGCTTCCTGGGCGTGGAGGCGGCGCTGACGTACGGCATGGGCTTCGCCACCAACAGCGCCACCATCCCTGCGCTGGTGGGGCGCGGGGACCTGGTGCTCAGCGACACGCTCAACCACTCGTCCATCGTGGCGGGGGTGCGGGCAAGCGGGGCCAAGGTCAAGGTAGGGGGCGGGGGAGCAGGAGGGCGGGGGCTGGGCTGAGGATGGGGATGGGGATGGGGTTGCACTGTGGTGGGGTGAAGGGGGGCAACTGCAGAGGGCGATCATGGGAGGAGTGTGGCTTGGCGTCGTGGTTGGGGCGGCCTGAGAGCGTGGATATGGTGCTACAGCTTTGAGTACAGGGCCCACGGGGACGCGGGCGGGCGGGCCAGGGAGGTCGGTGGGTTGCCGTCACCCTCGGCATGTAAGTAACCCTTGCAGTAACTGAGCGCATCGTGCACATGCGCCTTCCGCAGTGCACAGACAGGGACAGCTGACGAACAGGGCCCCACGGCCCTCGCCACCCTGCTGCAACACCAACCCTATATTTGCTTGGCGCCAAGGGGCTGGGTCCAGTAGGATGCGTCTGCCTCCCTACCGGTCCACCCACAGGTGTTCCGCCACAACGACGCCCAGCACCTGGAGATGCTGCTGCGGGAGAGCATCGCGGAGGGGCAGCCGCGCACGCGCCTGCGCTGGAGGAAGGTGCGGGAAGGGGGACGCAGTTCAGGGTGCTCGGGGTTTGTGCCGACGAGGTGCGCCGTGCGCCTAGCGCGAGGCTGCGTGTAAGGCCGCACAACAGCAGTCAGGTACCGCCGCTTACAGGGTTGCCTGCGCCCTGCCTTTCGCCCCCTTCATCTCGCCTGGAGCCTACGCAATCCGCCGTGCTTGCCATGCCCCGGTGCGCCCTGTCCCCCCCGCCCCCCAGGTGCTGGTCATCGTGGAGGGCGTGTACTCGATGGAGGGAGAGACGTGCGACCTGCGGCCCATCGTGGAGGTGGGCCAGGGGGTGGGGGAGGGGGGAGCTTGCTGGTAACATGGCAGGGGTGTGTGTGTGTGTGGGGGCGGCCAGCCGTGAGCGGGAATCGGGACAAGCGTGTCCTTGGGTTTAAGGGTGGGGCGGGGCGGGCTGGGAGAAGCGGAACCGACTCTCCGCCGTGCTGCCATGGCTCCGCGCCTCTGGTCACACAGCCGTGTCTGCCAACAGCCGCTCACCGCGCCGCCCCGCCCCTCCTGGCCCCCTCCCCAGGTGTGCAAGCGCCACAAGGCCTACGTGTACCTTGACGAGGCGCACTCCATCGGGGCGCTGGGGCCCACGGGGCGCGGCCTCACGGAGCAGGCGGGCGTGGACCCGGGGGACGTGGACATCATGATGGGTGCGTGGGGGTGGGGGTGGCGTTGGCGGTGGTGGGGAGGGGGCAGTGAAGAGGGGCAGGGGTGTTGGGAGGCCATGGGCGAGGCAGGAAGGGGGTTATGCCATGCTGCGAACGAAAGATACATACATTTCGGGGTGCTGCGTTATGCGCTGTGGGCCATTTCAGCATGTGCGCAGGGGCGAGGACAGGACAGGGGAAGCCGGCCTGTGTGTCGAACAAAGTGTGCACGTGCAGGTGGAGGTGCAGACTTCCTCCGACCGGCGGCAGCAGGGCAGCGCGCACCGGGCCGCTGGAGCTCCCCAGCTCCGCCCCACGCGCCACGCCACGCCGCCTGGCCCTGCTCCATCCCGCCCGCTCAACCTGCTTCCCGCAGGCACCTTTACAAAGTCGTTTGGCAGCTGCGGGGGCTACGTGGCGGGCAAGAAGGAGGTCATCGACTACCTGCGCACGCACTCCCCCGCGCACTTGTACGCGTGCGCCATGGCGCCGGGCTGCGCGCAGCAGGTGGGGAGGGGCATGGGAGGGGAGCAGAGGGGGCGGAGGGCGTGCCGGAAGAAGCGGCCCAGTGGGATAGGGACAAGAGCTCTTGCCTTTCGGCTGTGGCGCTGCTAACCAACGGGACGCTGAAGTGATTGGCCCCAGGAGAGAAAGGTGCCCGCAATGGGCAAGGACTGCGGATGGGATTGCTGCTGCTGCGAGTGTTACAGCGGGCCGCTGCGACTGTGGACGGGCCGTCAAAGCCCTGACAGCGTCCGAGCAGCTGCTGCTGCCGCGTGCCCAAAGGCTTTGCCTGCCTTCATCAACCCGCCTTCCCTTCCCTTCCCGCCTCCCCACCCCTCCCCGCCCAGGTGCTGTCCGCGCTGCACGTGATGATGGGCATGGACGGCAGCGACCGCGGGGCGCGCAAGTGCCGGCAGCTGCACGACAACGCAAACTACGTGCGGGCGTGAGTGGGGTGGCGTGGGCTGGTATGAGGCTCGCGTGTAGGTAGGAGTTGGCTTGGTGTGCAGAGAGTGGCGGACGCATGGCAACGGGGAAGGCATGGTGTGCGTTCGGTGGGATGGGAGGGAGTGCTAGGCGGCAGTGAAACGGAGAGTTGAAGCACTGCAAGCGCGGAACGCACTCGAGGGTCTGAAACTGTCCTGCTTCTTCTGGCTGTGAATCAGGTCAAGTCCATGATGTTGTCCTTTCGTTATGAACAAGGCGTCACACTCTCGCACATTCCTGCCCCCTTGTGTCGTCTGTTCTGCCGCTCGCCGCTAACCTCGTCTTTTGCAGGCTGACCGTTGCCGATATAGTTACTTTGCCGTTTTGCGGTTACCCCCTTGCCGTACTTCGCCTGTGTCCCGTCCGCTTTTCAGCCACCCGCGGCTACACAGCCCTCCTCCTGACTTTCTCTCCATCTTCTTTACTGCATTTCTAGTTGCATTTGCATCACACGCCACCCTTTCCATTGGTGCTGCCGTTCACTGACAATCCCCTCTTGCCCTTGTGTTCCCTCCACCCTACTCTGCCGCGATGCTCTGGTTAGGTGAGTATGGGTTGCATTGGGTCGTTCCTGTGCTGTCTACGCGTCTGGGTTGGGAGCCGGGGCCGGGAACTTAGGGCACGCACTCGCATCTCACTCAGCCCAGCCTACGGCCACTGGCCCTACCTACACTACTACAACAATCAGCCATTTCTATACTATGGCGCTGTCGCGACGCTACGGGGAGCTTACGCGCCGGCCAGCTTGCCGGCGCATGCTGTGGGAGCTGGAGCAGAAGGCGGACCGCAAGTGCAGTGGGTCGACTTCTCCCGAACCGTAATGCGTTTCCTATACCTCCCGTTACCACAAACTCGCGCGTTAGTACTTTGTTCCCCCTCCTAAGCCCCGCTTCCGAGCACCGGTCGCCGGGTCGGCAGTCTCGTGGGCCCCAGCTGCGTAGGGCTGGTTAGCATAGTTGTGCCGCGGGTAGTTCCTGGACTGGTAGATGGCCCCGGATCTGAAGTTGGCTGAGGCTCCGGTTCCGACGCCGGGCTCGCTCGGCGCGGCCGGATGCCGTTAATCCGCGGTCACAAGGACTTTCCAGGACTACTTGCTCCCGTTCTGTGTGTTTTCTTACACTACTTACACTACAAACCGCCGCCTCACTTCCGCCTTACCGCTACCCGCCTCCTACCACTTACTCGGCTGCGCGCTTTCGTGAGCTCTTCCATAGGATTTGTAGGTGCAGCCGACTCTGCCGCATCAGTATCAGAAGCAGCAGCAGCACGCAGCGACAGCCAGCAGCCAGCGGATTTGCCGGGTTGGGTCGGGTCGCAGGGGTGGGGTCGGTGTGCGGGTGCGTGTGGGTGTGGGCAGTAGCGTGGCGTCGCCTGGACCTCACGACTACGGCTACCCGGCACCAAGAGCGCCGCTTCACTTCCTCAAGGACGCCGGGACCACCTCAAGGACGCCGGGACCGTGGTGGACCCTACAACACCTGCTCTAGCCACTACTGCTGTGGAGCAGGGTTCCTTGTCCTTCCCCTTGCCTGTCCCCCGTGCATGCACCCGCAGGGGGCTGCGTGCCTTGCCCCCTGCGGCACGCGGGGTTGGTTGTGAGCCTCTTAGGCCCCAACCCCGCGTTCGCCTTGCCCTGCACCCCCTTGCCGTACTTCGCCTGTGTCCCGTCCGCTTTTCAGCCACCCGCGGCTACACAGCCCTCCTCCTGACTTTCTCTCCATCTTCTTTACTGCATTTCTAGTTGCATTTGCATCACACGCCACCCTTTCCATTGGTGCTGCCGTTCACTGACAATCCCCTCTTGCCCTTGTGTTCCCTCCACCCTACTCTGCCGCGATGCTCTGGTTAGGTGAGTATGGGTTGCATTGGGTCGTTCCTGTGCTGTCTACGCGTCTGGGTTGGGAGCCGGGGCCGGGAACTTAGGGCACGCACTCGCATCTCACTCAGCCCAGCCTACGGCCACTGGCCCTACCTACACTACTACAACAATCAGCCATTTCTATACTATGGCGCTGTCGCGACGCTACGGGGAGCTTACGCGCCGGCCAGCTTGCCGGCGCATGCTGTGGGAGCTGGAGCAGAAGGCGGACCGCAAGTGCAGTGGGTCGACTTCTCCCGAACCGTAATGCGTTTCCTATACCTCCCGTTACCACAAACTCGCGCGTTAGTACTTTGTTCCCCTTTGCCACCTGCCGCAGCCGGCTGCTGACCATGGGGCTGGACGTGCTGGGCAGCTGGGACTCCCCCGTCATGCCCATCATGACCTACAACGCGCCCAAGATGGTGCACCTGTCTCGTGAGTGCCTCAAGCGCCACATCGCCATGGTCATCGTGGGCTTCCCCGCCACGCCCGTGCTGCTCACGCGCGCCCGCCTGTGCATTAGCGCAGCGCACAGCAGGGAGGACCTGGACTGGTGCCTGGAGCAGCTGGAGCAGGTGCGCAGGGCGGAGGAGCGGGAGAGGCTGGGAACCGTGGGTGCGTACGGTAGATGAGGTAGCCGTCAAGCTGCCCACGGTGGTCTCATCCGCTGCGACGGGAACTCATGTCCCTGCCGTAGCCGCGGCACACTGTCCGTACAGACGCGTTCACCCTGCACCGGGGTCCACCTGCCAACGCCGCCTCTCGCCCCCGCCGGAGCCGACCCCTCTCCCCCCGTGCCTCCACCCCCAGGTTGTTGACCAGTGCGGCATCCGCTACCACACCGGCCCGCTGTATCTCAAGCTGGAGCAGGACCTTAAGGACCACGTGGAGATGTGGCAGGTGGGTGCAAGGCAGGGCGGCAGGGAGGGACGGGGGCGGGTGGGTAGCCGGGACCTTGTTTGGGCGTGGGGAAGGTGGGAACACGTGTGGGTTGGGAGGGACGGGGCACAGCGGACGAGTGGTTGGTGAGGTGCATGTGGGGCCCGAGAGGGGCGTGCCTTGTTTGCGTAGCCGGCGGTGACGGTTCTTGCCCGGAGCCGGCGGCTCTTTCCCCTGAACCACTCCACACTGCATCCTGTTAAACAATTCCCCTTTCCTTTCTCCCTCGCCCCCGCCTCCTCCACCTCTGCCCCCAAGGGCCCGCTGGCCGCCAGGACGGTGACCATCGCCCAGGTGGCTGAGGGCAAGGTGTCGGTGGCCTCCAGCAGCGCGCCGCACCTGCAGCACCACCTGGCGGGGGCGGACGGGCACGCCAACGGCAACGGCACGGCGAATGGCAACGGGCTGCCCACGCCCAAGGGCACGCCCAAGGGCACGCCCAAGGGCACCGTCCCCAGCATCAGGGCGTACGCGCTGTGAGGGGAGGGGGGTTGCGGCCGCCGGGCGTGGGAGGGCGACGGAAGTGGGGCTTGTGCGGGGAACGAGGTCGGCGGGCAGGCCGGGGGCCGGTTCCCGTGCGTTCCACCTTGAGCGGGGCTAGGCTGCCGTGGACAGATGCTTGGAGGTAGGTGGGCGGATGTGCCGGCATGAACAGCAAGGGGGTGTTGAGTGGTGGCGGTGGCGGTGGGGCGGGGCCCGGACAGAAATGGATCGGACGGTGGGGGGAAGGGACAGCACTGTTGCAGCACAGCACTCGCTTGGACAATTTGACCAATTTTACTTACTACTTACTACTCCTATAGGATGCAATTAGCTAGCGGCTCACGCGACTGCTGCTTCGGCATGCGAGGCCGGACCTGGCTGCTGGGGCCCGGGCAGGATGGGGGCCGGCCGCCCGACGAGGCTGAGCATGGCCCCCGTTGTTGTCAGTCTCAGTACGACGGGTGCGTGACGGGACTAGATTGTGCGCGGGCGTCTCGTTCGGCTGCGCTGTGTAGCTGTCCTAGTGGGTGATCCCAGGGCTGTCTTGCTGGTCATACTGGGATCCAGTGCGACCCAGATCGTGTGGGACGACAACTCTTTGCTTTTTCGGCGACGCACGTAGGATGCACATAGGCGCTGCTGCCGGTGGTGTGCAGGGACCAGCACGGCGGGCGATAGATCTCGTCCACAGTAGGGGCCTCCGGACCGTCCCGTTGGCGCACATTGCTGTGTTCTCACTTGCGAGCGTGCATTTGCGACAACCTGTCGCGTGTTTGGATGACACAGCTGCGGCGTAAGGCTGCCGGGTGCATTACTTGGCGTTGGCTTGTGATCGTGGATGGCGGGCTAGGGCCAAGGCGGCGGTGCCCCTTGAGGCAGTCTTGGGGTTTGCGGGTGGGTCCGTAGCACTACCCGCACTGCTCACCCTGACATACCGTAGACACGGACGAAGAACAGAGGAAAGCGTTGGAATGGTGCTAGTTGATGGAGATCGACGCCGTGCTCTGTCATGGCCGGAGGTACGGCAACTCACCGCCTACAGGAGGGCGTCAGGGGAGCTCTCTGCCTCCAGGATTGCCGATACGTTGGCGCTCTGGTGCGGGTTCAGAAAGCCACAGTTTGCATGCTAAGCCCCTGTAACAATGACGGTGGCCATAAGCCTGTATCCTTTTCCTTGTGCAGGCGCTGACATACCTGTGCCACAGCCTAACGTGTGCGTGACCACCTCCCGCGTCTCCGAGGTCAGGAGCTGCGGGCTCGGCGCACCTTGCGCATATGCCGCAAGTGCTGCCCTGCATGCCGACGCTCTCCCAACACTAGGAAATTTGCTGGTACCCTACAACTCGCATACATCTATTGTACAACTCGGTGGTCAAATGTCCCTAAGCGATACTGCAGCCCGAAACCCTTGAAAGGTCGCCATGCCTTTCTGTCACAGCTGCCTCGCGAACCGCTCACAAGCGCTGATACATCGATCCAACTCTTCCTGCAAATTATATGGATTCCATCAACAGGATGCATTACTGCAAAGCCCCCTCTTCCAGCGTCGGGCCATCGCACGTCTGTCCCCGCCACGCCACCCCTCGGCGCCCCGACCGGTCAGGACAGCGGCGGCAGCAGCAGCAGCAGATGTAGCTTGTGCAGCGGCGGCTGCCGCTGGGCTCGCGGGCGCGGCGGGCGCGTGTGCTTCAGGGGGGCCTTCCCCGCTGCTGCTGGTGGCAGCGGCCGCAGCTCCTGTGGCCAAGGTGGCGCTGTGCTGCCTGGTGGGCGCATGGGCGTCAGCGAAGGTGGGGATGGGACGATGAAGGCTAGTATGGTATCCTCATGCTGATGCGCAACAGCAAGCTTTCAGCGTGTCCTGACGAGCGCACTGCTGCGTGGGGGCTGGCGGACGGCAGCAGGTGCAGCGCTACAGCACGAGTTGACCCACAGCCAACTCGCTACCCCTTTGGGTACCGGGCCCTCTCAAGTCATACCTGGGTGTTCCTATCCTGCCCTATCCAAGCCAGTCTGCTGCAGTTGATCTCTGCGCCCGCACGGTGGCACCCGCACCGCCAGCGGCACGGCCTGGGCTGGGAGCCGGGCCGCCCGCGGGCTGACGGGCCAGCCTGCCCCAGGCCATGCGCTGTGCCCCTGGCCACACCGGCATACCTCCTGCACCCAGCCCCAAATCTTCGTCGTCCTCAATCTACCTCCTCGACCCCGCCCCTCCGTCCCGCCCCCAGGGCCTGCTCCCCGCCGAGGGCCGGCGGCTGCTGTCGGGGCTGTCCCTCAACGTGTTCACGCCCGCCATGCTGTTCAGCAAGCTGGCTGGCGGCGTGGGGGTGGCGGAGGTGGCGGGCATGTGGGTGCTCACGGCGAGCATGGTGGCCAGGTGGGTGGGTGGGTGGGGGCGGGGCAACGGGAAAGGCGTTGAGGGGCGGGGATGGAGGCAGGGGTAGTGGTCGTTGGTAGCATAGGGGTGGGGCCGAAGGGAGGAGTCTTACGCGTGCTTGTTTCTGGTGTAGAGTGTGTCACTGGCAAGATGACATAGTGGCACACCAGCAGTGCGGCGCCAAACCCTCGCCGACCTGGACAGCGCCGTCTCCAGGTGCCATTCCCCTTGCCCTGCAGTCCTGCGGCGCTGACCATGGTCAAGGACCCCACACGGCTGCCGGCAGCCATGCAGGTACCCCCTCAGGGGCAACCAGTGCTTCCCCGTTTCGCCCCCACTGCACGTGCCCAGCGCCCAGCCGGCGCTGCAGCACACAGACCTTAGGGCAGCTCGCCCAACATTCCACGCCCATTGCGAACGACACGCCTCCTTCTGGGAACCGAATATGTGCGCCCCTCCCCTGCCCTCCCCTTGACCCCTCCCCCATCTCCCAGCCACGTGGTAGGCTTGCTGCTGGGCTGGCTGGTGACCGCCCTACCGCCCGCCGCCGTGCCGCCCCGCCTGCGGCCGCACGTGGCGCTGTGCTGTGGCGTGGGCAACGTGGGCAACCTGCCCTTCATGCTCATGGCGGGCATGGCGGGGGACGCGGCGCTGCCATTCGCGGCGGCGGTGGGGGGCGCGGCGGCGGCGCAGGAGGTGGCCAACAGGCGGGTGCCAGGGGGGGGGGATGCATGGGGGTGCAGGAGGTGCACGGTGTACGGTATGGTGCTTGCAGTATGTGGATCGCAGGTGCGGGGTTGGCGGGGGAGGGTGTATTGGGCCCAGGGCCCAAGGAGCGCGTGTTGCTGCTCGCTTGGCAAGGCGGGGGGCATGCGGCACTGGCTGCACATGCTGCCCGCGGCTCACCGGTCCCGGGCCCTCCCGCGGCCTGCTTGTTCCGGGCTCCTGCCTGCGCAGGTACGTGGCGCTGAGCAACCTGTCCGCCTCCCTCATCCAGTTCCCCCTAACGTGCGTGGGACTGCTGCCGCGACCACCGCCGGCAACACCCACACAAGAGCCGGGTGCGGCTGTGTCGGGTCAAGGAGGCCAAACGCTGGGCACGCCGCCAAACCCCGCAACCCCGGACCCCAAACCGCCACTGCCACCGCCTCCCCAACCTCCACCGCCTCCCAGCCCAGATAGTCAATCGCAAACATCGCCACCCCCATCGCCGGCCGCGGCCCTCCCCTCTCCCGCCCCCGCCCCCTCCCTGTCGTGGCGCACGCTGCTGGGCGGTGTGCTGTCGCCGCCCACCATCGCCTGCCTGCTGGCGGTGGCGGCGGCCAGCAGCAGCAGCACCAAGGTGGGGCGCAGGGGGCGAAAGTATGAATTACGCCCTTCGTAAGCCGTTGGCACACTGTGGCTGCAAGGGGTGGACGGCGAGGGTAGGCGCGACGTTTGGAGGGATGCGACAGCCCCGCATGGGGCCTGGTGCATGGGGCCGTGTGCAAGGGGCCGTGTGCAAGGCAACCTGGTGCATGGGGCCGTGTGCATGGCAATGGCAACCTGGTGCACTTTGCAACGTGCAACGTGCCAGGCGGTTGCCAGGGCCCCAGAGGCGCTCATGAGTCCCAGCACGAGCCTCCCGCTCGGCACCCTGCCACTGCAAGTGTTACGGCTGTCGGCCAGGCGCGGCTGCGTGGGCTGCGGGAGAGGCGCCTGATGCCCTGGGGATCATTTCAGACTGTCTGAGGTGACGGGTGGCCTGATGCCCACCCCCTCCCCTCCCTATCCCCTGACCTTCACCCCCAGGCTGCGCTGTACTCGCCTCGCGGCTGCCTGCGGCTGCTGGGCGAGGTGGCGGACACGCTGGGGGCGGTGGCCATCCCCCTGCTGCTGGTCACGCTGGGGGCAAACCTGGCGCGCGGGCCGGGCGTGGCACGTGGCAGGCTGCCGGCCGCCACGTGTGCGGCGGTGGTGGTCACGCGGCTGGTGCTGTTGCCGGCGGTGTGCGGGGGGCTGCTGCTGGCGGCGTGGAGGGCAGGTGGGGGAAGCTGCGGGGAAGAGGAACACGTGAAGCCGAGGGCAATGCAGGATACGTTCAGAGGAGGAACGACGGTGCTGAGCATCTCTATCGAGCAGCAGGGGCGGGAACAGGCGCGTTCGTCGGCTGAGATCCCGGCTGGGTTGCACCGTGCCGGAAAGGAGCGAGCCAAAGCGCCCATACTATTCCTAGACTCGCAGCCTGTACGGTCCCAACGACTTTTGCACTTCCCCAATCTAATTTCCTGTCAGGGAGACAGCCCCTCGGCCCCTTCCCGCAACACCCCTTTGTTGATGACCCGCCACCTCCCGCGCGCACCTCCCGCGCGCACCTCCCCGCCCAGGCCTGCTGCCCCCGGGCGGCACCGACCCGCTGGGGCTGCTGACCATGCTGGTCATGCACTCCACGCCCACCGCCGTGCTGGTGCACTCCGTGGCCTCGCTGTACGGCAACGCGGAGGACGAGGTACGGCCGGCCCGCGAGATGGCACCCTGCGGGATATGCAGCGCACTGCACACACCACACTGCGCTGCCCACTGCCGCATGCAGGGTCCACCACGTCCCCTGCTGCACCGTCCCAGGCCGTCGTCGTCTTGCTCCACTGCTGCGTCGGCCCTCGTCGGCCCCCTTGACTACTTCCGACACCGCCATTCCCCTCCCCCTGCACGTGCGGTCCCTGTGCAGCCTCTGCGCGGCGGGGCCTCCCCCTCTGCCCACGGCTGTACCCCCCTGGTGTGCGCACACGACGTGTCAGTCAGTGCACAACTTCCCTTATCAGAAGTGCCTCGCCCGGTTCTACAGCACCTGCCGGTCAGCTGCTACGGCCCCCGCCTTGCGTCACTATGGTTGTAATCTGTCACCCCTCCCTGCAGGTGGCTGTGCTGCTGTTCTGGCAGTACGTGGCGTGCCTGGTGACGCTGCCGCTCACCATCGGGGCGGCGCTGGCGCTGCTGGGCCCGGCGGCGGCCAGCCCGGGCGCGTGGGCGGGGCTGGCGGGGGCGGCGGCGGCGGCAGCGGGTTAAGGCGGGCCACAGCTACAGCGACACGGGGGCAGTGCCCGGCGGATTGGGTGGATCAGGGCTTGTCGGGCGGCAGTGGGGACAGAGGGGCCCAATGGTGTGTCTGCAGCGAGGCTACAGGCAGGCGCGGACGCAGACGCTCCGCAGCCCATTGCGATAACCAGCTGTCGTGCGTAAAAGCTGAGGTGTAACATGCGTATATGTACCAGTCTAATACCAAACATGAGTATAGATGTGCACCTGAGTCGTCATCACTGCAGACTTGGCGCAAACGTGGACGGGTTTTGAATGGGGACAGCGGCGCAGGCTCCAGGACTGAGACCGGCGCAGACCGCAGAGTCCCCGGCTTGACCCCGTGCAGAAGACCCCAGGGGAGTTCCCTGGCAGACGGAGGCTGGCATGCAGATGTGGCTTGGTTCTTGGGGACTACAGTTGGTGTGCCCCGACATGCAGCAGTAGAGACCAGCAAGATATACAGGTAGAGTCTGGTTCTCTGGTAGATGGTTATGGGGTTGGGTAATGTTGAATTGTTGATGCGAGCGTGGCAGGGGGTGGCGGAAAGGCTGCTGCTACAGCCACGGCACCGGCGGTGGAGGGCTGGAGGCTGAGGGCCTGAGGCTGCACCGTTCGTGGAGGCCTTGCAAGGTCGGCACTCGGCAGCGATAGGGACGGGCAATTTCAGGAGTTGCGCCGTTACACAAGGTCGCCCGGCTCAGACGCACCAAGTACCGGGCATCCAGGCGTACACCACAATTACAAAAAAAGTCATTACACTTCAACCCATTACCGGTACGGCATAACCCCGTCAATCGGCACTGCGCCTGCAGTGGTTACAAACTAGTGCATGAGCCAGCCCGTGCCACGGCGTGACTATGGCGGCAAGGTCGAGCAGCCACAGCACCTCAAAAGCCGGCCGCGAAGGAGGTAACTCTGATGCATGGCGTCCTGCTTACCCCACGAGTGATGATGACACACGGCCCCCCGACTCTACGCTACGTACCGGCAGAGGAGAACGCCTACCACTTCACGGCTTTGTGTTTAGCAGGGTTAAAACGTGAAGGAAAACACACCCGCAACCCCCCAGAACCAAGCTTACAGACAGGGTCAAGCCTGCTCACACAGCACCCCGTGCGGATCGCACACCCTCCTGGTACAGTGCGCCGAAAGACCCGAGCACAATGCCCAGCGTGCATGGCCCCCAGGCCCCGCGCCAACGCCAACGCCCACTCCACCTTGGACGCATGAGCACGCAGGCGGACACATGCTGCACGCCATTGCACCCGGCCCACCCTGCACCTTGCCAACGCACACAGCCGCCGGCGTCCAAGCCCCAGCCAAAGGCAAGGATCGCTGCCCCGAAGCCAGCCCCGGCTGTAACGGCGCCGCCGCCACAGCAACCCGGCGCAGATTGCTGCCCCTGCCCCCTGCCCCCCCGCCCCCCACCCCCCCGGCCTTCAGCGCCCGCCCCAGCATCGCACGGCGGCCCCGCATGGGGCGTACCCCAGCACGCGTTCCCGCATGCAGCCATGCACCGTTGGAGCTAAGCCGATCCCGCTACCGCCCCCTCGGGGCTCGAAGCTCCGTCCTTGCCACCCGCCTCCCTGCCCCCTGCCCCCGCCGCCGCAGCCCCTGCCGCCGCGCTCCGCAGCAGGCTGTGCATGAGGATGCCCGCCGCCACACTGACGTTGAGCGAGTCCACCAGGCCGTGCAGCCCCAACCCCGCGCCACGGCCACCGGGGCCGCCAGCGCCTTCGCTCTCGGCGCCGCCATCCTCCTCCTCGTGCTGCTGCTCCTGCCCCTCCTGCTGCCCGGGCACAGCACCGGCCCCGCCGCTGGGCCCCCTGCGCCCAGCGCCCGTGCCGCTGCTCATCTCCACGCGCACCAGGCCGCTGCATGCGCGGCGCACGTTGGTGCGGAGGCCGAAGCCCTCGCTGCCTGCGACATGAAGGGCGGGGCGGGTTGAGGACGTAAGGAAAGGGCTGCCGGGAAGGGAGCATGTATGTAAATGGGACCCGAGCGGGGGCCGGGGCATGCACTACTGCGCGGCTGCACCCCCGCCCCCTTCCCGTGCAGCCATCAGTCGCACACACCAATGCCCGACGGCCGCCCACAGCAGCATCAACGTGACGGGCCCCGCCCCCGGCCCCCACCCACCCAGCACTAGGACGGTTGGCCCGGCCACCGCCACGCTGTCCACGGGGGTGCTGCCCTGCCCCGCGGCCGCGCCCAGCACCGCCCAGCCCTTGGCCCGCGCGTCCGCCAGCGTGCGGGGCAGGTTGCGGCAAGAGTGCAGCGGGAGAGCCTCCAGCGCGCCGGCGCTGGCCTGGCGGGGTTGGAGTAGGGGGCAACACGGTAGGGCTACGCGGCATGGGCATGGGTGCGGTGTGGTGGTGGGGCCAAGCGGGGGCCAGCTCTGGGGCAACGGGAGCTGCACGCGTCATGCTTTGCGGTGCTAGCGGGTGCGTGTGGGAAGGGTAGGATAAGGAGAGGGGAGGGGATACATGTCACCAGCTCGAGCCGCTGCATTCCCAGCCGGTCAGGTGGTCTAACCTGATGTTGGCGCAGGAACCCGGTTTCGCTCTCAGCACGTGGCATCCCACCACGCCTGCCCTGAAACCCGCCCGCCCACCCACCTTGGACACCACGGGCGACAGCGGCGCGCAGTTCCGTGCGCACGCCAGCACCCCCGCCGCCCCCAGGCAGTAGGCGGAGCGAACCACGGCACCTAGATTTTGCTGCGGGCGGCAGGAGCATGGGGGAAAGTAGACAACAGGTAAAGCGCTTGTACCGATTGTGCACCGCGCTCGAGTAGGTGAGTACCGACGGCAGTGGGTGTTGGGTGTGGCTGGGGGGAAGGATGGGCCGGGCCCATTGCGAACGGAGGCGCAGCAAGGGCGCAGGTTCACCTCCCAGTTGTCCACCCCGGCGCCGTGTCTGCCGTAGGCCTGCCAGCGTGCAGCCACTAACCATCACCACCCCCTCTTCCATGCCGAAGCCCGTGCAGAGCGCAGCTGCCTCCCAGTCCCCGCCTGCGAACCCCTCCTCCCAGCCGCTTTGTCATATTCCCCTTCAGCCATCCCTTCCCTCCCCCAACCCCTTTCTCGCTTGCCCCGTTCCCCCATCCCGGACCTCCCTCAACATATCCGTCTACCACGTCAAGAGCCTGACCAGCGGGGCGCCATGCAGCTGGCAGTCCCACCTTTCTATGAACAAATATCCCCGGTGTATATGGTGCATAGTAACTGCGCACCCATGGGTCTGCACCCACCGGGTCTGTGACCTCGTCCAGCGCCACCCACACGGGCGGCGGCGCCCCCGCCTCCCGCGCAGCCGCCATGGCCTCCTGTGCCGGGGGGAACTCCTCCAGCGCCTCCCAGCCCAGGGGGGAGGCGTCCAGGACCAGGCCCTGGGGCGAGGGCGAGGGCGACGGGGGGAGGGGGAAACGCGAACACGAGTGAGCAGAGGTCCAGCAGGACATGTATACTGGCACGGTAGCAACGGGCCCACATCAGACAGGGCTGCGTGCGCAAGGCCTGCAGCCCAGCGGCTGGGGGGGCGCTGACGGCCAAGTCCCGACACCGAGGGCAGGCAACCAATGGGGAAACCCCTTTGCCATGCTCGCGAAGGGGCAGGCTGCCGACAAACGACTGCCACACGCCGCCTGCTCAGGTAAAGGTATGGGTGCCCCACAGCCTGCTTCCCGTCCGTCGCCGCCATTACCGCTGCCTTCACATTTGAGGCGGCACACAGCGCAGGCCGGAGCTCTCCCCGTGCGGCCTGCCCTCATGGCGCGGCATGCACGTAGTGCACCTTGTGGCCTCCCAGCAGCCCCACCGCTCACCCCGTGCGGCCTGTCGTTGGACAGCAGGTTGAGGTGGTGCCTGCCGCGCACCTCCACCGGCACGCCCCGAGCCGCCAGCAGCGCCTCGGCCTGGCGCAGCAGGCCCGCGTCCTTACGCTTGGGGGCCTGGAAGGGAGGCGGGAGGCGGTGATTGAGGACACTGGTGGGCAAGGCGATGGTGGAGGGGATGGCAAGTGCTGGTGCGTCAGGTGGTGGTGAACGCCAACAGGCTGGGACAACACCTGCTGTACACACGACACAACAACAGGTGAGAAGCTGCTGCAGGTTCTTGCCGAGCTCACGTGCGATGGCGTTGTTTCTCAATGCTGGACAAGCCCCATTCGTTGCAGCCCCCGCACACACCGACCAGCAACAAGGACCGGGCCTGGAAGCACAGGCATACACAGGAGGGCACACCCACCGCCTTGCCGCCGCTGGGGCCCTGCCTGGCCTCTTGCAGGAAGGCGCGGTGCACGGTGCGCCTGGGGGTAGGGTGGGGTATGAAAGGGGGGCATGGGAGTGGGGATGGCGCTGCATGGACAAGGAAGGACCAGCAGGCAGCAAGGGCACCCGAGAGCTGGCGGGCTCCACAGCTGCACTGCACATGGGACAACATGAGCACCATGCACGACGGCGGGGCCGGGTCAGGGTGCCAGGCGTTGAGGGGGGGAAGCAGCAGTGGGTCCCTTGCCTAGAGCCCTCTCTGCGCATGGCCGCAGATTCCTTGATGTCCCCGACGCTCATGCCTCCAGGGGCATGCACTTTGCCCGTTCGCCCTGCCTCGCCTGACGCAGCAGGTATGCGGTCACAGGGCCACGTTCTCTTCCCCCCCGGTCCCACTCCAAGGCCTACCCACATCCCACCACACGCGCCCCCACCTGCCGGCCCTCAGCGCCGCCAGCACAGGGAACACACCGTACAGCGCCTCCCCTTGCAGGTCGTCACGGGGGTTGCCAGCGGCGGTGCCGCCACTACGCCGCCGCCGCGAGCCCTCCCCCTCGCCCTCCTCCTCCCCGTCCCACTCCTCCTCCTCATGCTCTTCCTCCTCCCGCTCCTCATCCCGCTGCCTGTCGTACTGCCTCCGCTGCCCGTACTCGCGCTCCCTCCGCCCGTCGTACCCGTACCCGTCCCGCTCATCCCTGCCGTACCGCCCCTTGGGGGCCTCCCCCTCGCCGTCCCGCTCCCGCTGCTGCTGCCCCTGTTCCCAGCCGCGCCCCTGCACGCCCCCGTCCCCTCCCCGCCCACGGCCCCGGCCGCCGCCACGCATCCGCTGCTCCCCGTCCCCCTCCCTGTACCTGTCTCTGTCCCAGTCCCGACCCCTACCCCGCTCCTCTCCCCCACGCTCCTCCCCGCCTCGCCCATAGCCCCTGCCCCTGCCGCGGTCCGGCTCCTGACCCCATTCCCTGTCTCCATCGCGGTCACCGTATGCGCCCTCACGGGGTCCGCCCCGCCGTCTGTCGGCCCCATCGCCCCTGCCACCCCCGCCGCCCCACCGGCCCCCGCCCCTCCCGCCCCTCCCGCCCCCTGCCTCCTCCCTGCCCTGCCGCCAGGACCCTTCACGGCGCTCCTGGTAGGACCTGAGCTGCTGCGAGAGCCTGCTGCGAGGATACACGTGAGAGAAGTGAGGCAAGGGGAGGCGCAGGCCCGCTGTAACCAGGCGAATGCGACATGCCGGCGGCTGAGGGGCCCTGATACGCAGCCAGTACGCAAGGTGTGAGTGAAAGCCTTACTTGTTATGTACGAAACCATCAATTACATTGAAGGTGATGCACCGCTGCGGCACAAGCCTGGACGGGGCCGAGCTGTGTATCGTGACTTGCGGGTGACATTTGACAAGAGAGTCCATCCTGGCCTGTTCAGGGGCAGGTACCTGTAGTAATTTAATGTACTTCTTTAGCAATATCACGAGTATGACGTTTTAGGACGCTTTGCTCACAAGGCGCATTTCGGGGTTGGACGGGGGAGTCCACTGAGTCGCGACTCGCAGGAGACACTGAATGCTGGTCTAGAAGATTAGAATAGTTATATCAAGAATTGGTTTACACTATAAGGAACCCAATTGTGGTATGGAGCTCACCGAGCGAGACGTCAAGCTTGGCGTGGGGATCGTCGCAGCCGCGGCGTCGCGACACTACTTTAAGCAGCGGAAACTCTGGCCGTGGCGGGTGCGTTCAAGGACGCTAACTTCGCAGCCAGCGCACCACTTACACACGAGGGTTGACCGTTGCACACAACACCAGAGACGCGGTCTGTGGCGCCCTCCGCACCATCTCCCGGTCCCATCCTTGCCCCCTGCATTGGCCATTACATGTCCTCGCTCCGCGCTGCACCCTACACCATGCCTCCGCCCCTACCTCAACGTGTGCCCCCGTTTCTGACAGATATCCACGCTGGTGGCGTGGCCGGCGCTGGGCCTGGCGGTGATGGACACCGTCATAGGCTGGGCAGAGCCCAAGGAGCCGGTCCTCAGAAAGGTGGGCCAGGGAAAGAGACCATCCCACGCCCCCCGACGCTCGCCTTCAGGCCGTCACACGGGTGCTTGCTGACCAGCGGTGTGTGCACGCTGAGCAACGTGGCGGTGCCACCGGTCCTGTGCACCGCTTGCCCAGTCCGATGTACGGCCTGCGTCCTGCCACCCGCGTGCCTGTGGTGCGTCGAGCCGCGAGCTGGTTAGTTGACGTTGAGTCGACGCACAAGAGCAGCAGCAGGATCATTCGCACGCACACTGGTGCCGTGCGGCGCGTTGCGTGCACATCTGTACAAGCCCACACCCACACCCTAAGGGTGCGTTCACATATGCGTGACAGCGTGAGAGTAATTGCAGTTTCGGTCACGGTCAACGTCTGGTCAGCACACTCGGGGCCCCCGATTTCAGTCACGCCTGCACCATTTCGGTCACGGCGACCATTCCCTAGGCGACCATTCCCTAGGCCGTCGCTGTGTCTCGGTCCGGTTATGGGTCCCCGCTTTTGTCCACAGTGTAACACTGGTTCACCCGCACTCACACCCACACCCACACCTACACGCGGCCTTGACGCCTTGCAGAACCAACGCATGGCCAATGTAACCGTTCCCCTTCTCCCTCTTGCGCCCTCTAGGTAGCCGAGTCCCGCTCTCATGACCCCGATCGGGCCCAGGCGCAGGCGGAGCAGCTTCGGTTGGCGCGGGCAGAGCTGGCGGGGGCCATGGCGGACAAGCTGCGGCCAGACAGCAACAATAGCAGCGGCGGCAGCAGCAACCCAAAATGACAGTACACGTGTGGGTACTATCGAATACTGCTGCATGCATGTGACGATTTTGACAGCATTGATGCTTTTGCATGACGCGTCTTGCTGGCGCAAAGCCACGGTGGCTGGCTGGGCCTGCGTCGGCACACCAGCTGTATGGGTCATTCCATCCTCCCGTTCGTATACTAATCTGTCTGTACATGCGTACGTACGTTTCGTGGTGTTTTCTGGTTGTGTTACGTGGCAGTGCGCGGGAGAGGCCCGCGGGGGCAGCGTGGGAGGACAGCGCTGCGTGATGCCAGTGGGAAGCAGTCTGCAGAGGTGGGAGAGCGGCGAGGGGCGAGCGGGAGCGACAGTGAGGTGCGCATGCACAGTGCTAGGTGAGAGGGGGGCAGATGGACAGCGGGATCTGCGGCGTGCTGTGCAAACATACGCTCACACCTTGTAGCAGTGCGAGGCAGGGCATGCCGAAGACGAGTAACTACATGTATTGACATGGGGGCAGCAGGCAGAGCGGATGGCGGCTTAACTGGGTGGCGGTGTTGCGCACGTTGTACTTCTCTGTACCAACCGGGAGGGCTTTACTTGCGTCTGGCGCGCTGGCATGGCACGCGGCGGTCAGGCACGTGGCAGCAGCTGTTTCGCCTTGACCTCGCTGTGATTCCTGTGACGTTGGTGGCCTGCTGTTGGTGCCTAGGGAGAGAGGCAAGAGGCAACCCTTGCTGGTCACGGGCAATGGGCTGTGATGCGTGCAAGAGGCGCCTGCCTGCTTGTTGGCACGATTGCCATCAGGGGAGGCTGCAAGTTACAATATGGCTGATTCGACCTGGTCGATGCCGGTGGTCCTGTGTTAGCTGCCACCTGCCCGGTATTGCAAGCCTGCAAGGCACAACCGTTGGCCTTGGGATGCGCATTCGTGCCAGGCATGGCAAGCAGGCGGCGAGGAACTGGAATACAGTGTCTGCCTTGAGGCCTCGCCCGCTTGCATCAGGCGATATGCGGCCCGACGGCCTCCTAGCACCCTGTTGCTTACGACTGCTCAGAGACGCCGAGAGTTTCCGCTAGCAGCGTTGTGGGGTACCACAGCAGGAGGCGCGTGCCCTGCACCCCTGCTGGATGGCAGGCGGCAACAAGGCAGGGTGGCAACATGCAGTCATGCACGGCAGGGTAGCAAAATGCCCCTGCCAAACGTCCCATGCATGAACGCCCTACAAGCAACACATGTGCAGGCCTGCAAAGCTTGGACGGGTCTGCCTTGCGCCAGGGGCCATCCCCTGGAACCACACGTGCACGACAATGCCTGAGCAGCGCGGCACCCTACAGGCCCGATGCGGCTTGATCGCCAGCACTGAACATTTGTTATATGCAACTGTCCGCACGCTGTACACCCTTTGCAGACGCTAGGTTGTCGAGCCTTTTACGCGATCGAGGCCCTGCAAGGTCTAAGGGCGAGGGACTCCGTAGCAAGCTTACACGGTTGAAACGCAGTTGGCGTATAGAGTTGTTATTTGTTACGTAAGGCAGCTCGCCGCCGAAGATGCCGAAGATTTCCCCGCCCGAGCTCAAGCGGTTTATGGATAAGAAGCTAAGCAGTAAGTGCGGTACATTGCTTCTTATGTGCTTGTCCTGCTTCACATGTTGCTCTGGTGTTGCTGGACGAGGCTTGACTGTTTCCGCCGTCGTTGTGCTTGACTATCTGTCGCAGTTACCCTTAACGCAAACCGGCACGTCACCGGAGTCCTCCGCGGATTCGACCAGTTCATGAACGTTGTGCTGGATCAAACAGTGGACGAGAAGCTCAAGGTGGATATCGGCATGGTGGTCATCCGCGGGAACAGCATACAGACCCTGGAGGCGCTGGAGCCTATCAGCTAAGCTGTCCGCATCTATGAGATGCAGCTAGGTTGATTGGTGGGGGCCGTTGCAGGGCCGGGGTCAACGTGGGCTATGGAGGTTGGGGGCGGGGGTGAAGGGGAAGGGGAAGGGGAAAGGGAGAGCAAGGGTTGGATGAGCGTCGCCGCATACGGACCGAAGTGTCGGGTAGCAAAGGCTCCAGTTGGCAACGCATACCAAGTGGTGCGAATGGTGGGTGTCGCCGGCACTTTGGCTTCTGGCCGTGCTGTTGGACAGGGTCGTGTATACGCACCCTATCCCATGTCATGAACGATACACCACATGCGTGCGGCGGTTAGCCGTGCATGCAGGGACATGGGGTATGTTGGGAGGTACGGCGACAATTCTTTGAAATGTTGGGTATCGTGTTCGGCGTGTCTGGGGGAGCAGCTGGTGGAGCTGCGTCAAGGGAGCAGGGTGTGCCACCACATGCGGTAGGCCCCCTGGCTGATTGGGCTGGCGTGCTGCACTGCGTTCCTGATCTGGACGGGGTTGCAGGTCTTACAAGCCTTGACGCGTCTGCTGGCTTATTGCGTATGTCATATCACTTGCCGCAGCGTTGCTGCCGGGGCGTACGGGGTGGTTCTGTAAAGAAAGGTCCGTGCTGCGCGTGCCACGTTCTGACTGTGCCCATGCAACCCTACCACGTCACCTTTTGTATGTGAATCGCTGAATGTCCTGATAGTCGCGCGATCCTAGGTCTAAACGTTAGGCCCAGTGGCTAGTTGGTACATAGGGAGGCTCTGGAGCCGAGTCCTTTGTGTGCATCGCAGCCTTGCGCAAGTCCCCGCCGTGACCGGTTGGCAGCAGCTGCTGCAGCAGTGCGTGACGATGGCGTCGAAGCAGTACACCCCGCTGCTCCCTGTGAAGCAGCCGGTGCCCTCGGATATCGAAATCGCGCAGTCGGTGGAGCCAGTGCACATTGCGAAAATTGCTGACAAGCTGGGCCTGCAGCAGGATGAGTACGAGCTCTACGGCATTCACAAGGCCAAGGTAAATGACTATAGTGGGTATCGGTGGCAAGGCAGGTTTCCCTTTGGTCTGTATGCAAGCCGGCGTCGACGATCAGCGAAACGTGTTCACAAGATGCCGAATTTGATAGCTTGAACTATAAGAGCAAACATCTGGTCAAGGGCTGCATATGCAAAAGTGCACTGGCCGTGCGTCGCACATGTGACGCAGCTGTGTGGCGCCCGCTTGCACGTGCCGGCCCACCGCGCTGCCACCACTGCACCAGGCCCCCTGGCCCAGCAGTCTCCACCCCACTCCCGAGCCCGCACCTGCACCAACACCTGCACAGCACAAGTCCCCAGCTCGCCCTCCTTACAGTCCGGCTCCACCTACACCTCCTGCATCTCCTTGCCCCTCCGTCCCTGAGAACCATTTGCCATTACCCATATCCTCACCCGCTGCTCCCGCCCCGCTGCCCCCCACCCCCAGGTCAAGCTCAGTGTGCGTGACCGCCTCAAGGAAGTGCCCGACGGCAAATACGGTGCGTGGCCACGCGGCGGCGCAGGGCAGGGATGGCGAGGGGATGGGATGCGGAGGCTCTGGATGTGCACGGTGTCGGGCTGGGCCCCCCTCTGGCCCCCTGAGACCAGGTCGCAGTGCTCCGGTGCCGCTGTTGCAGGCTCCTGGCAGTCGCACACGCACCACGCCATTCCAGTCTTGCCAGTGCGGCACAGGGGCTCATGTGGCGCAGATTTGCGGGCACCAACGTTGGGCATCCGCACGTGCCGTTCATCCTAGTCCCTGGTTCATGCCGTACCGCATCCCCGCCGGCCAGTGCACCTCCGCATCGCATGCCATCGGACCCTCTGGCGACGCCGGGACACGCTTACGCCCATGGCCTTGCGCTTCCCCATGGGCGCTTGCTCGCCTCTGACCCCGCCGCCGCCCGCCGTCCCCATCCCCGCAGTTGTGGTTGCGGGCATCACGCCCACCCCGCTGGGCGAGGGCAAGAGCACCACCACCATCGGCCTGTGCCAGGCGCTGGGGGCCTACCTGGACAAGAAGGTGGGGGCCGCAAGGGTGGGAGGCATGGGAGGCAAGTGCACAGTGCGGGCACAATAGCCCCAGTAACACGATGGACCGTTCCTGATAAGGTACCGCGCTGCCGACTCTAGGAGCGCTGCACCGGGCGACATGAGCGGCCGCAGCACGCTTCGTTCCCTGCCCTGCTGCTGCCTCCTGCTGTACCTGGCCGCCTACGGCCCGTAGCCTGCGCCTGGTCGCCCAATGCTCCGCCGCCGCGTTGCCCCATTACTTCACTGCCCTCTGCCCCGCAGGTGCTGACCTGCGTGCGTCAACCCAGCCAGGGCCCCACCTTCGGCATCAAGGGAGGCGCAGCGGGCGGCGGTTACAGCCAGGTGCGTTTATTGCAGGGGTGTAGGCGCTGGGCCGCAGGCGGGGCATGGGTGCATTGGAGCCACTGTGCACCCGTTACATGTGCGTTCCAGCCCGTTGCCTCCACGCCCAGCACCTCGCCTGTGCGGCTCACAACCGCAAACACCCGTGCCCCGCAGCCCCTCCCACGTCGCCTAACCGTGCGCCCCTGCCCCGGCGCTTGTGCTCAACGCATGGATACGTCAAGCCCATGGGTGGCTACCTTACACAGCACCAAGCCAACCCGTGCGCACAAGGCTCCAAAAATCTCCAAACGTTTCAGCCTCGGTGATGCAGGTGATCCCCATGGAGGAGATGAACCTGCACCTCACGGGCGACATCCACGCCATCACCGCCGCCAACAACCTGCTGGCCGCCGCCATCGACGTGCGCATGTTCCACGAGCGCACGCAGACGGACGAGGCGCTGTTCAACCGCCTGTGCCCCGCAGACAAGCAGGTGCGGGGAAAGCGAGCAAGGAGGTACAGTGTTGTTCATTTGGATGGATTATTTTTTGGGGTTGCATGTAAGCAAGTACGAGGGTTGCAGACCGGAGCTAGATGGGGGCGGCGCACAGCTGCCGGCGGCGCGGGGTTGTAGGGCTGCGTGCAAGTGCGGCCAGCACGGTTGAGTACGGGGTGGAGCAGAACGGCACGACGCGTGCTGCTGCCCGGACGTCTGGGCGCTAGGGCGGAGGCTCGGCGCCAAGGCATCTAGCCCCTGTCTTGCAACGTAGCGCGGCAGCGCATTAGCGGCTGTGTACGGGCGACGAGGGGCGTAGGTGCCCTGGGAACCGCCACCCCCACGCGCTACACACCATGCATTGACCCTGCAGCCTGCACCCCCACCCGCTGCTCCTCCTCACCTTCCAGGGCAAGCGCAAGTTCGCCCCCGTGATGCTGCGGCGCCTGGCCAAGCTGGGCATCAGCAAGACGGACCCGGAGGAGCTCACGCCCGAGGTGGGGCAGCCAGTTCGGTGTGATTGCAACTGTACATGCGCACCTGAGCATGTGAAAGGGAGGCGCATATCATGCTCACACCCTAGGTGCACGGGTACCCAGCAGGGAACGATGGGGAATGTGCTTTTGGATGGGGGAATCAAATCCGGCCGCTCGTCAGGTTGGGCAGTGATGCGACGAGGCGGCGGGGGATGCTGAGGCCTCAGGGGAGGGGCCAAGGCGCCAACGTGGAGCCGAGGGAGCGACCGTCCAGGTGTCGGAGCGGGCACGGGGGCATCCTCACCGTTGCCCTTGTCGCACACAGCGAACGCCTGAGGCACATGCCGGGCAATGGCACGGGGTTGCATGGGAGGAAGGGGCTGGGCAGGCGGTGGGGCGAGCGGCGGGGTTTGGGCGCACGACAATGTGGCGAGGCGGTGGCCGTACAGCGGGTTTGCCCAGGGGCCGAATTTCCCAACAGCATTCGATTGGGCGTCGACACGTGAATCCTGCTGGCTGGCTTGACCCTTGCCCACTGTTCAGGAGCGCCGTGAGTTCTCTCGGCTGGACATCGACCCCGCCTCCATCACGTGGCGCCGCGTCATCGACACCAACGACCGGTGGGAAGGGGGCGGGATGCATGCCGCCTGACCTGGGTACGTGCCTCTTGGGAACGTGTCAGCTGGCGCTGGTGGGCCCTGGCAACAAGGCAACGGAGGGGTGGTGGCCTGAAAAGCGTAGGCCCAGTCGGAAGGGGTCATGCATGGACAGCAAAGCGGGCCAAGGCATCGCTGCGGCGGCCAGAAAACATGCAAGGAAGGCAGGGCACTGTAACGGCGTACCCCCCCTGCCTCCCCGCAGCTTCCTGCGCTCCATTACGGTGGGGCAGGGCCCCGAGGAGCGCGGCCAGTCCCGCGGCACCGGCTTCGACATCACCGTCAGCTCCGAGATCATGGCGGTGCTGGCGCTGGCCACAGACCTGGCGGACATGCGCGAGCGCCTGGGCCGCATGGTGGTGGGCAACGACACCAAGGGTGAGGAGGGGCGTGTGTATTAGAGGGTGCGGGGGCGCAGGGCATGTATCAGCATGGGTGCGTGCCAGGGGCCGCGGTCGCCGGGTAACATGGCGCGCAGGGTGCACACCCTTTCCGGCCGCGCACTGTTGGCACGCTTGCGGTGTGCGCAAATTCCGCCATTTGACCTTGAGGGCTCGGCAGGGATGCGTGCTCGGTATGAGTGTCTCCCTCCCTGTCGTGTTCCTTTGCCCCTCCCCCTGCAGGCCGCCCCGTGACTGCTGACGACCTGGGTGTGGGCGGCGCGCTGACGGTGCTGATGAAGGACGCCATCATGCCCACACTCATGCAGGTGTGGGGGGGTGGTGGCGGGGGGGGGGTGCAAGAGGACGACAGAAGAGCGGCCGCAAGTGGGGGCTCTTGACTACCGCAATGCACCTCGTAGGATTCCAGCATTATGCACAGCACTATGCGGGGTGTACATTTAACGTTCAGGGGGACCGGCCAAGCAGGGTTTTGACACGCACTCCCTACATGTCAGGGTAGCTGCGGAGGGCAGGTAGGGACTAGGGAGGGGGCTTCACTTGGCGGCGCTCCCTCCTTGCAGCTGTGCGCCATCCCATGCCCAGCACACGTCGACCTGGGTTTCTTCCTTCTTTCCGCCAACCCCTCTCCCAGACCCTGGAGCAGACCCCTGTGCTGGTGCACGCCGGCCCCTTCGCCAACATCGCGCACGGCAACAGCAGCGTGGTGGCGGACCAGATCGGGCTCAAGCTGGTGGGGCCGGAGGGCTACGTGGTCACCGAGGTGAGGGGGCGGGCGAAGGGCGTGTGGGTTAGCGGGGTGTGGGTTTCACTGGGTGGCATCACCAGCGTGGTGGCAGACCAGGGCTTGGTGAGCTCAGAGGCTTACGTGGTCATAACGGTGTGCCAGAGGGCGGGGGTTAATGATGTGAGGAGGCGGTGCTGATGAAGGGCATTGGCCGAGGGGCACATGGAGGTGGCAGCGAGGTGCACAGGGCTGGAGGAGCAGGTGGGTGGGCAGGCGGGTGGGCAGCACGGGGCGTAGGAAACGAGATGCAGCAGGTGGTTCGGGGGATGGTGTGTCACGGCTTCATGGGGCCAGCGGCTGAGGACACGTGCTGCGTGGTGCGGGCCCCCTGCTGGGGGGCAGTGGCCTGGGGGCGGGGTGCAGCAGGCGCCGGTCAGCACCCGTGCCCATGTCCATAAACAGCGACTTGTCCTAGAAACTGCCCCAAGCTTCTTTCCACACATGACTGCTGCCCACGGCTGCAGGTCACATACACATTACGTTTCTTGCAAACCTTGTACCCCCTCCCTTCCCTGCGCCCCCCAGGCCGGCTTCGGCGCCGACATCGGCATGGAGAAGTTCATGAACATCAAGTGCCGCGCATCAGGTGGGTGGGTGGGGAGGGGAGGCTGCTAACAACCTAGTACACATGGGTGGAGAAAAACCCGTATACGTAGGCTATGTGGCGGGGGGAGAGCACCAGATGCCGTTTGCTGACTGGTTGCGTGGCTTCGGCCTTGGGAGAGTGGGGTGTCTGAGTGGCCTAGGGTGAGCGCGGATATTGTGGCGAATGGGGCGAGGTGGTGGTGTGGAGGTCAGGTGGGAGCTAGCCATTGCCAGCGAGGCCCGGCGCGCATGTGCTCGTCTTCCCATTTGCCGTGAGCACACGGATGTGCGTTGGTGCCCTCTCCCTCTCCCGCAGGCCTGACCCCCGACTGCGTGGTGCTGGTGGCCACGGTGAGGGCGCTCAAGATGCACGGAGGAGGCCCGCCGGTGGTGGCAGGTGGGGGCAGCGGGGATAGCAGGGGAGGGTGGGGCGGGTGGGTGCGGGGCTGTGCGAGTGAGCGGGTGGCTGGCTTTTGCCTTGGATGCGGTTGGCAGGGTTGAGGTGGTTGGCGGGGGGAAGCTGGTGGCGGGGCGTGCTGGAAGGGCAGGAAGGGGGCTGTAGACCCTGTGGAAGGCACACGACAGGCAGAGCATTGCCCTGTTTGCCGCCGCTATCTAGCCCTATGAGTGTTGGCGATGATCCTCCTCCTCCTCCTTCGCGTGCAGTGCTCACATCAACTGCCGCCTTGGTCCCCCCGCCCAGGCACCCCGCTGCACCACGACTACACCACGGAGAACGTGGGCCTGGTGACCGCCGGATGCGCCAACCTGGCGCGCCACGTGTCCAACGCGCGGCGGTTCGGCGTGCCGGTGGTGGTTGCCGTCAACCGCTTCGCCTCCGACACCGACGCCGAGCTGGAGGCGGTGCGCCAGGCGGCCATGGACGCGGGTGAGGGTTGCCTGCAGAAAGTGGCGTCTGATTTGCATGGGGTATGCATGAAGGCGTCCAAAGTTGTGCTGTTTGGTACCGGGAACATGTGTTTGGAAGACTACCGCAACGGTCAAGGACGGCGGTGCAAGCTGCTGCCGCTGGCATGAGCTGGGGACGGCGCACAGTACCGTGGGGAGGGGGGTGTGGTGGTGTGTGTGTGTGTGTTGGGGGCGGCGGGGGCGGATGCCAGTGGGGGAAGGGCGGGTCGAGGACTGACGGGTGTGAGTGCTGCGTGTCAGCGTGAGCGACACACTCGGCAGCACGAGAGATCAAGAGGTGAGACGTTTGTTGGTGCAGATGACCATGTACAGCACTGATGCCGAACGTCTCTTACCCCACTTGACCGGTGCTCTCCCTTCCTCCCTGCTCCCGCCCTGCCCAGGCGCCTCGGACGCCGTCATCTGCGCGCACCACGGCCTGGGCGGCGCGGGTGCCGTGGCGCTGGGCGAGGCGGTGGTGGCGGCGTGCTCGGGGCCCAAGCCGCCGTTCGCCTTCCTGTACGACGTCAACCTGCCCATCAAGGTGAGAGGGAGGAAGGGAGGGGGCGGTGCGGGGACACGGGAGGGTCAATGCAGAGCTTCAACGATGGAAAAGCGGAAGCCATGATTGCTCGGCAGTGCTCGGCAGTGTGCCGTGTGGATGGCAAGCTCCTTACCGCCCCTGCATGTGCCGCCCTGCGGTACCGCCCTGCAGGACAAGATCGAGATCATCGCCAAGGAGATGTACGGCGCGGCGGGCGTGGAGTACAAGCCTGAGGTGGGCAATGGGGGTGGGGGGGCGGGAGGCGAACGGACGGGGCGGAGAGTAGGATACTGCTGGGCTGGGGAGGAGGGCCGTGAGCAGGCGCCAGGGTGTCTTGATGAGGAGGGCTTGTGCAGGCCCCGGGGAGTTTTCGCGCAATTCAGGGTAGTGCTGTGCTGGTTGACAGCGGTGTGCAACTGGGACACCACTGCCTTCAAGTCCTGCTCCTGTACGGATATTCCCTTTCATCCTTTGCCCTGCCGCTGAAAGCCCCTCCCTTTGCTGCCGTGCGGTCACCCGAAGGCGGAGGCCCAGATCGAGAAGTACACGCGCATGGGCTTCGACAAGCTGCCCATCTGCATGGCCAAGACGCAGTACAGCTTCAGCCACGACGCCACGCTCAAGGGTGAGGGGGGGGGAGCATATGGGGTGGGGGCTGGCGACGAGAGCAATGTTTGCGACGCGGCCGAACGGCCGGTGCTGTCGTGGCGGGTGGCGAAGCCGTATGCCTCTTTAACTGTGGGGCTTGTGAAGCTCAACCGCGGACGCACCTGCTGCGCCACGGACGGGCGGCCAGGATGGCGCAGGCCCCTTACGGCCAGGGGCCCGCCGCCCTCCGGCTACCCTCCCGCGACCTTCACCCAACACGCCACACGCCCCTCCCCCTCCCCTCCCCCACACGCCCGCAGGCGCCCCCTCCGGCTTCGTCCTGCCCATCCGCGACGTGCGCGCCTCCGTGGGTGCCGGCTTCCTGTACCCGCTGGTGGGCAACATGATGACCATGCCCGGCCTGCCCACGCGGCCCTGCTTCTACGAGATCGACCTGGACCCCGTCACCGGCAAGGTGCTGGGCCTGTCGTAAGACGGCGGCACATGGGCGTACGGTGCCGTAAGCGCGGGTCTACCGTGCAGCGAGCTGGAGGAGTGGGCGTTGCGAGGTCGAGCCTGACCCGGCCGCCGGCAAGGTGCTGGGCGTGTGGTACGGTCATCAGGAGCGACGTGGCGGTTGCAGGTTTCCGTACAGCCGTTGGATGTGAGAGCGTGTGTTTCACCGGCGGTGTGGCATGGAGTGGGGGCCAGCGGCAGGTGAAACAAGAGGTTTGTGCACTAGATGCCAGAGAGCTGGAAGAGAGCGTGTTACACAGGGGCCAGCCACCTGCTTTGGGGCGTAGGTTCAGGGTGCGCCTGCTGACCTGCCAAAGGAGTGGACCCAGGCCCTTCGCTAGCAGGCTGTGCTGTGCGGCATGTCCTGGGAGCCTGGACCCCTGTGCAGGGAAGGCGTCTTGCGGATAATGGGCCTGGGAGACCGGGCGACGGTCCGTGCATCCGAAGGGTGGGGGGGCGATTGAAGGGCGGACGGCGGTCGTGAGCAGGTGGCCGTATTGCTGGGCATGAGCAAGGCGCCATGCGTTGTTGCTTTGTGGGCCTGGGCGCAGGCACGGGGTGACTGCACGCCTCCCAATGCTTGCATGCAATGGCCAGCCCTGCGGCGGGGACCAGGCAACCAGGCAGTGCTGTAGCCTGCAAGATGCGGTAGTGGAAAAATGCTGATCGGACTGTGCTTGTGGCCACCGTACCGGCACCAGGAGAGCTTGGCGTCTGCAGTGTGGTCAGCAGGGAATAGCCCCCCTGGTGGTGGGCCACAGCGGGGCCACCCGGTGGGCTACGCGGCTGGCATTGTACGTGTCTCTACAGCCTGGCACAGCTAAATATGGATTATGGCGCCCTGGAGGCGAGGCCTGCCGAACTCTTCAGCTCCCGCTGGTCCAGGGGTAGCTATCGCGGCAAGCGCGCCATTGGAAGCATCCAGGTGATCCAGCCTGATCCAGGAAGACCATATTGTGCGATGTACAACAGTACGGTAGAAAATCATTGTGCCGTACACTGTACGGCAATACGGTTGTACGGCAGTACGACACAGCGAACAAAAATTATAAAATATAATATTTGAAAATGTTAAAAATAAATGCCAATTATAACAGGAACTTGACATAAAAAATAATGCCCCGTATCAGGATCGAACTGATGACCTTGGCGTTATTAGCACCACGCTCTAACCAGCTGAGCTAACGGGGCGGTTGGTTCACCCATTCGAAAGTGAACAGCTCGCCAACTGCTTGCATAAGGTATTGAATTTATAAGATATATATCATAACAAAAACCGTACATTGTACGACATTGTACGACTGGTGGGCGACATACCTCTGGCGGTACTGTACGACTGGTGGGCGACATACCTCTGGCGGTACTGTACGACAACGCAATACTGTACGACAATGGCGGGCGAGATACATCCAGCAGGATTGTACGAATGCTATGAACAGCTTAGCCCGTTCCATGACCGACGCATGGACTGGCAGTTGGTATGTATGACTTAGGGGCGTGCGGTTGGGTTACATGGAACCTGCATGCCTACGGTCAGGGGAGCTCCCCTGCCTGCAGTTGCTTCACAAGACCCACGGGCCTACACGTGGTGCCAGAACGACCAGAACGGGATACTGTGTGGGGTCGCTCACGCAGGAGCGCCTGCACTGCCTCCAAATGCGATACGACCAAGCCCTCCTGGCTAACCCCAGCCTTGCCACCAAGTACAACTTCCGTGACGGCTTACTTGAAGCTGTTGCCCGTCTCTTTCACAGCTACAAACAGGGCAATAAAAGGGGCCCCTACTCAATCACCGACAAGAGTGAGGTTAGCATCCCCACTGTCCTTGGTCGGCCGTACACAGAATGGTTTGCATCCCCCCTCAACACCGGGCTCTACGCTGACCGCTACTACACGCCCTTTGCTGAAGACGAGTGCTTTGGGGCTTCCCTAGACGCCTTCTCCACCCCGTTCCGGGGCATGTCATTTGCCCACCCCAACCACGATGTTGACGCCAGTCGGCACGCGCTGACCTGGGCTGCCGCCTCAGTGGCAGACGACGCCCCTGACGCCCCACCTACCGTCACGCTTGTGCTTGCACCGCACAGCACCGCACAGCCACGGTGCACGCCACCTGGCATCCCTTTCCTCCAACTCCGTGCACTGCACTGCCTACCTGCCCAGCACCCACCCCCTCGTCCAAATAGTCGCGGGTGATGGCACCTGTGATCGTGCGTGGGGTAGCCGCCCCAATGAATAAATCCTCCTTGCCGTAACCAACACCTCAGGCGCCGTCCACTTCCAAGAACAGGTCCTCCCCCGCCTGACCACCTTTCCCTGACCGCTTCCTCCTCAGCCACTCTCTAGACACAGGCCCCGGAGTTGACCCCGCCAAGGACTCTAGATGGGCCCGACGACAGTTCAGACGTACACAACACCGGCCTCTGGCCACACTATCACTCCCGACATGGCACAGGACAACCGGAAGCGACGAGCCCTCCTACGCAGACATGGCCAGCTCGCTCCCTGCCAACCACCCCTTGCGCTTTGGACCCAGTACCTGCCTTTACACGGACGGTAGCAAGGTTGAGGGCGAAAACGGCTCCGCGCTGCTCGGCGCCGCGGTCTACGATGCCCACCACGACACAACTGATCTTGTGGACCCCTGTGGCCTTGGCTGCACCCAGACTATTAATAATAATAATAATAGTTACGCGCGTGGCGATGCGCCAACGGCGTGTGTTAAGGAGGTGGGGTGTGTTGCACCAGGGGCTAGCCCCGGTGGCCCCCATCCACCGTAGGGAAGGGCTGGCAGGGCCCACAGGGTGGGCCCTGACGCGCCCTTCAAGAGGGTTGGGGAGCGTGTGAGTCTTAGGGAGGGGGCTCCCCCGGGCGGGGTTGCCGCCTCGGGTGGGTGGAGCGCTCCATCTCCCTTCGACAGCACACGATGGCGAGACCGGTGGTCAGTGTGTGTGTGTGCAGCCGGCCGCAGCATTTACCTAAAAAACGGCAGGTCCACGGACCCCCAGGGTGCGCAGTAGGTCTGGGACGGCTTTACTAATGGACCCACCCACTCCAAGGGAGAGGGCTTCCTGCCGCGTGTATTGGACCTGCCATCCCGCCAGGGTCAGGAGTTCAGCCAGGCGTGTGTGTTGTTCAGCTTTTTCGTGAATTTTGTCCTCGTGTCGAGTGTCGTGGGTGTATCCCAGCTCCACTATGTAGACTGTGTGCCGGTGTCGGCCTTCGGGTGTTGTGGGGAGGCCCCGACTGGCCACACCCCGTGTCAGGGGGATTGTGGGGATAACGAGTAGGTCTGGGCGCATCTTGTCGAGCTCTACATTGGAGACTAGCGTACGTGGGAGGAGCCAGCGGGGCAGACGAGTCCCTGCGCTGTACTCTGGGGTGTCCTCAGCCGCATTGGCATCCATGACCATGTAGCATCCCCCGCGTTCCCCCTTGGAAACGGCCTTCGCCAGCATCTGGACTGCACCGTTGTGCCTTTGTATGTACAGGGCCTTCATCCGCGGGTGGGAGCAGCCCCCCATGATGTGACCTGTCCCGTCTTCGTGCCCACAGGCGGGGCACCTTCCGTCGCTCACAGTGTGTCGACCAAGGGGTCGCCCATGGCGGTGCGTGACAAGGGGGCGTTTGCACCGCTTTGCTAACTTGGCATTCCACAGGGTTCCGTGGCGTACCTTGATTCCGTTCAGGACTGCTGGCCAGGGCAGGTTGTGGTCTGTGTGCAGTCGGTGACTGCTGTTAGGGCAGAGTAATGGGACGGTTTCGGCCCATCCCTCTGTGTAGAGCGTGGGCTGGGTGTATCCATTCTGGGTGTGAGTGAGCACTGCCTTTTTGATGCCCACATTCAGGTCGGGCACAAAGAAGCCGTCGGAGGCGCGTTGGAGCCAGAACAGCTTGGAGAACGGGGCGTTGCAGGCCGGCTCCGAGACCCAGCGTGCGTCCGTTGGTGCTGTGCCGTTGGCAACCGCACCAGCGGCTTGGTCAGCTTTCTCGTTACCAGAAATACCAATATGCGATTTGACTTTGTAAAGGGCAGTGCGTCGTCCTTCCAGGGCGCGCCGTTCAACCAGTTCAACCACATTCTCGAGGAGTTCCCTGTGCTTACTGATATGTAGCTTTGCTGGCTCATTAATCATTTTGCGAATAAGGCAAAGGGTAGCGGCGCTGTCAGTGTATATGTGGAGCGTCTCTTCTGCGTCCAGGTGCGCAGCGACTGCCGCGCGTAGCGCGCTGATTTCTGCTCGCGTAATAGTATTGGTTTCGTTGAGGCCGTTGGGGTTCACATAGATAGTCTCGTTGGTGGATGCATTAAAGACGGCAGCCCCAAGGAGGTTGGGGCCTTCGTCCTGCTGTAGGCACGAGCCGTCCGTGTATAGCAGCACACCGTGGCCGTGCCGCAGGGGTATGTGTGCCGGGAAGTGTGTCCTCACCGATGCCACTGCACCGCTGATGACGGCGCAGGTGCCGTTGGTCTGTGGGCTCTGCGGCGGGCGCTTCTTCAGGGCTCGGAGCTTGCGCACCGCCCACCTGGGGGCGGCGCAGGGAGGGCCATCTGGGCCGTGGGCCGCGTCTTCCTCTAGGTGGGTGGCTGTGATGTGGTGGGGCAGGGGCCTCGGGTCGCACCCTATCGCACGGAGAGTGCGCTGGAGGTGACCCCATTGTTGTTGGCAGTAGCGGAAGCCTGCGGGGTTCGCTACTAGCAGCAGAGTCAGACCTCGGGTGTAAGCGTTCCGTCCCTGGCCATCCCTTTCCTCCAACTCCGTGCACTGCACTGCCTACCTGCCCAGCACCCACCCCCTCGTCCAAATAGTCGCGGGTGATGGCACCTGTGATCGTGCGTGGGGTAGCCGCCCCAATGAATAAATCCTCCTTGCCGTAACCAACACCTCAGGCGCCGTCCACTTCCAAGAACAGGTCCTCCCCCGCCTGACCACCTTTCCCTGACCGCTTCCTCCTCAGCCACTCTCTAGACACAGGCCCCGGAGTTGACCCCGCCAAGGACTCTAGATGGGCCCGACGACAGTTCAGACGTACACAACACCGGCCTCTGGCCACACTATCACTCCCGACATGGCACAGGACAACCGGAAGCGACGAGCCCTCCTACGCAGACATGGCCAGCTCGCTCCCTGCCAACCACCCCTTGCGCTTTGGACCCAGTACCTGCCTTTACACGGACGGTAGCAAGGTTGAGGGCGAAAACGGCTCCGCGCTGCTCGGCGCCGCGGTCTACGATGCCCACCACGACACAACTGATCTTGTGGACCCCTGTGGCCTTGGCTGCACCCAGACTATTACACGTGAAGAACTAGCGGCCATCCTTCGCGCCCTGAAAATTGCTGAAGCATGCGCGATGACGGTCGTGCATGTGTTCTCCGACTCAGCTGCAAGCCTCTATCTTATCAAGAAGTACATTGATAATCCCAACAAACTGACGATGAGCAAACACCGTGACCTTCTCCGTCTCATCACCGAGCTTCTGAACCGCCACGCCGTACAGGGGCGCACCACCCACCGCCTGAAGGTGAAAGCTCACTCCGGCATATACGGCAACGAGGAAGCAGACCGGTGGGCCACTCGAAAGGTGAAAATGACCCACATGTCACCTGCCCAGCGGACAATGAGCCCTACAGTCAGATGTGGTGGCCGTGTCAGGCCAGCACCAACCGGCATGCCACCGACCTCAACCGAGGCATCCTCCAGCTCCTTGCCCCCGCCACATTTGGAGGATACAGCAAGCACACCAAATGTACAGAATGCTGGCAAGAAGCCGCCCAAGACCTCTGCCCACGGGCTAGTAATGCAACCACCCAACGTCCGGCTGTGCACACTGGAAAGGGGGGTCCTTTCTTTGTTTTTCTGTGGAAAGGTTTACAGGGAAAGGACTACCGGTATTGGCAGCTCTGGCACGCTGGATTAGCCCACAGGTATAAACGACCCATGCGCGGCAGCTACGTCAACGCGGAGGGCAAGGCCATGTGCCCTATCTGCCGTCAGGCCCCTGACTCTGGCGGCCACATCCTTGGCGGCTGTGAAGCAGAAATCTATCACAAGTGCTACATCAAGCGGCACAACAAAGCCGTTCAGATGATTGGCGAGGCTATTCAACACGGCTACCAAGGCAACGGTGTCATGTTAATGGACGCAACATCTGCTGCCAACACACCTGACTACGTGACTGGTACCCGCCTACCCGAATGGGTCCTCCCGCAGGTGCCACCAGATCAGCGGCACAAGTTTCGCCCCGACATCCTATGGATCCCCACACTTACGCCATACACCACTCGCTGCCCCCGATGGCTTAACGCATGCCGGCAGGGCCACCCCCCTGACACAAGGTCTACATCAATGAGGTCGGATACACAGGGGACCTACGCCACAGGGAGAATATTGAAGAAAAGCTCAAACAACATGAGGAACTTGTCACTCTGCTGCAGTGTTCCGGTCTTATCTGGCGGAAAATTCTGACCGTTCATAATTTCGGAGCCTTCGGGTCTGAAAATCCTGACAATCGTACATTTTCCAGGATTTCTGGGTCAATCCTGGGGGCAAAACCTCTTGAAAATCCTGATTCGGTCAGAATTCTGCCTCGAATAATCCTGACAGGCAGCCCAAATGGCCGCCAAAATCATAATAATCCTGAAGACCGGGACACTGCTCTGCTGTGTGAAGCTGGGTGGGAAGTGCAATGCACACGACGGGAGGCGGTCACCCTAGGAGTAGGAGGCACCATCCGGAACGATCTGGCGCCCCTCCCCCCGTGAGCTTGGTGTCCCAGCCCAACACGCAAATGCCTGCTGCACCAACCTGCACCGCCATGCTGTCTCCTGGCTGCAACGCCTGGTGAAGATGCGTCGCCATGACGAAGCACGGGGCCCTGGCAACCCAAACAGACCGCCGTAGGCGGCACCCCCTCCCATCACACCATGTCGGGCCCAGTTGGTGTTTCGGTCGTTTCACCGGCTGGGCAATAAATACACATATGCCTAACTGCCTTCGCGTGGTGTTGGCTGGTGGGGCATGCGTCGCTTCGCGTGCTTGCTCCCTGGCCAGGGGTGTTCTCCCCTGCTTACTGGTATTACTAAGTCGTCTAGGGAAACGTATTGCGGTCGTTTGGCCTGATCTACGATGGCGAAAGTGTGTAACCTGAATCAATCATGACATGTGGTTGTACTAGTGGTGTGCGCATAACCTGACTGGAAGTGCAACCATGCTGGGTGCGGACCGTAGCGGCTTAGGGAGTGTCGCAAGCCCTTGCTTCCAGCGCGTGTTTCAGGGTTCGGTAAAGCAACGCTGCACAAGTGTATGAGTATTTGCTAGGTGTACATTGGAGGTGATGCTTGTATACTATGAGCCGCGGAGGATGTGTCACCTGGTGGGCGAAGTAGCAGAGTAGTGCAGCGCTGTGGATCCGAGCCTGGTTCCGGTGTGTGGGGTAAAGGCCGCGAGGCCAGTTGTCGCGGCAAGAGCACTGTCCATGTCACTTTGTGTCTAGCGTACTGTTAGCAAACAGACCTAATTAACTGTGCGCTGCTCTGTAAGAACTCGATGGCTTGTGTCTCTTCGCTGCGGCCAATTGACTTGACCCTGGCAAAACGCGTTTGCCCTGACCGCCATACTGCATTTCTCGTTAACTCTAGCCTAGAGCTGAGCTAGATGCCGCTCTTGCGGAGGGCAGCTTTGGTTGGGACTCCATTGTCGCTTCAGCTGTCAGCTGCGGGTACCTGCCCTGGGCTCCGTCAGCTGGGCGCTCCTGGGTCTTCACAGCCTACTACGCAGCGAGCTAGCCCCGGAGTTCTGCTGTTCGGTGGCAGGCGAGCAGTGGAAACATAACACAAACGCCCTGCCCCATCAATCACACGCAGGGTTAAGCCCGCGTAACATTATTATTATTATTCTACTCCAAATCATAAACGACTTGTATTAAATATCTTAATCAGTTGTAGTGTTAAAGTGCAGTGACAATGTGGAACATGCATGCCGTATTTGCCATATTCTGCGTAGATGACATGGAATTAGAACACGCTTTGCTGAATGTACGTAACACACTTGAACTGATTGGAAAGAGTGCGTGCACCATACAGGCATGTACGGCACGATAGGGCGCAGGGGAGACCTGCTATGGCGAACAGGAAGACCATATTGTGCGATGTACAACAGTACGGTAGAAAATCATTGTGCCGTACACTGTACGGCAATACGGTTGTACGGCAGTACGACACAGCGAACAAAAATTATAAAATATAATATTTGAAAATGTTAAAAATAAATGGCAATCCTAACAGGAACTCCAGATAAAAAGTAATGCTCCGTATCAGGATCGAACTGATGACCTTGGCGTTATTAGCACCACGCTCTAACCAGCTGAGCTAACGGGGCGGTTGGTTCACCCATTCGAAAGTGAACAGCTCGCCAACTGCTTGCATAGAATATTGAATTTATAAGATATATATCATAACAAAAACCGTACATTGTACGACATTGTACGACTGGTGGGCGACATACCTCTGGCGGTACTGTACGACAACGCGACATACCTCTGGCGGTACTGTACGACAACGCAATACTGTACGACAATGGCGGGCGAGATGTAATACTGTACGACAATGGCGGGCGAGATACATCCAGCAGGATTGTACGAATGCTATGAACAGCTTAGCCCGTTCCATGACCGACGCATTGACTGGCAGTCGGTATGTACGACTTAGGGGCATGCGGTTGGGTTAATAATAATAATAATGTTACGCGGGCATGACCCTGCGTGGTATTAAGGGGGTAGGGCGTATGTACACCGTGGGTGGAAAGGGGGGGAGGTTGAGGGGTTACGGGGGGAGGGGGGGTTGGTTACGGGGGCCACCGGCCTCATGGTGCCGGCGCATTTTGACGATGCGGTGCAGCCAGCAGACCGCATGGTGGTGGAGGTTATTGCAGCATGCATTGGCGCATCTGCCTGGGACACTGAGTTCACGGAGGAGGTGGGCCAGGTCGTTGTGAATGGTGTGGTTGGGTTACATGGAACCTGTAGGCCTACGGTCAGGGAGCTCCCCTGCCTGTGGTTGCTTCACAAGACCCACGGGCCTACACGTGGTGCCAGAACGACCCGTAGGCCTGCGATTTGTTCAGGTTGGTTCAAGGCCCATACGGTAGGCCTGCCCTCGGTCCACAAGACCCGTGGGTCTGCAATTGGTGCTAGAACTCGTTGGCCTGCACATGGTGCCGTAAGGCCTATGCGAGCCTGCCGCTGATCCCAAAAGTGAGCCCACAACACCTTCAGATGTTTGTACCGAGGGGCACACCGCATGGCAGCGCACAGAGCAAATGGGTTTGGACAGCACAGGAGGGCAGGACCCAGTGAGTCAACAGGACCCAGTGAGTCCCACCGATTTCCGAGCCCCTGTAACCTTCTGACGAAGCTAAAAGGAAACAGGGCCAGGCGGACGCCCACACCATGCGCCGGCAAGGCATGGATGGTGAGGGATAGGCGGACAGGAAAGGTTTCAATTAAACAATGTACCGGAGCCCTCCTGACAAAGTGTAAGGGTGCAGTAACCTCTTGTCAAGTGAAGGTCTCAAGTTCATGTTGTTTGGAACCACAATTGTGGTCCCCTTCCATAACCAGCTCACGTCCCAGCCCGGAATGAGGGCCCGGCCATTAAGGGCACGGGTTTGTACCCCTCCAGGCTCCCGCTATACGGGCAAGAGACAACAGCTGGCCAGGCGCCAGGGAGTGGACAGGTGTGTGCACCCTGCAATGTCCAGCACGCAGCCAGCCAGCCACGCAGCACGCACAGCCATGCCCCAGGCCCGGTGCCCGTGCAGACCGGTACGGTACGGGTGCAGCCCTGTCTGTGTGCAAGTTCGCGTGGTGGGAGGCTGCCATGGTCAGCGAGCTGCAATACCGGTGTGCCGAGGTGCGGGAAAGGGAGCTGAAATGTGCATATCCCAGGCCCGTGTTGGCCCCAAGGCCCCAGCTGCCTCCCAGCCAGCTGCCTGGCCACCAGCTGCCCCGCCAGTGAAGCAGCCCAAACAAGCCTGGCGGGGTGGAAGCTTGCTGGGAGATGGACCTGCTGGGCTGGCCGAATACCATGAGAGGCTCTTGTCCTGCCCCTTGCCTTACCTGCTAGTAAGAGAGCCTGCTGCCATGTGAAGCTGAAAGCCCAGTGCCCAACACTGTACGGCCACCAGACCCCTGACGGCCACAGCCACAAGCCAAGCGCCCAGTACCGCAACCCCATGCACATGGCGATGTAGGGCTGTCGCATCAATGAATTGGCATTCACATCTTTCCGGTTGGCGTCATGCATGCATTTCAAGCTTGGTATTGAGCGTCAGGGCTCTCCCTACGTGTGTTCCGTGAAATCGCGCGGTTCCGTGAGCAGCTCGGCGCGTATTTTGCACAGGTTCGCGTCCGGTAGTGCAACTAAAATGCATAGTGGTTATGTTCTAACTGTCACAGCTTGTGCTTGCCTGTGTGTCGCAATCGCTAGTGCCCGCGCACATGACCTGCACTTTGCGACGCGCTTCTGACAACGTTTACGCGAGATCACCACCTTGTGGCTTGCATCCTGCAGCTGAAGGCATTCTCATAGTTCCCTCAATTCCCCGTGCACCCCGTTCCTGTGCCACTTGCACCAGGTAATTAACATCACAAGTTGTCATGGAGGAGGGCGACGTAAGCAGCAGCTCCTCCCCATGGAAGCAGCTTCCCGCCACCATCCAGCTGCACATCCTCTCCTTCCTGCACCCCAACGACCGCGCCCTCAGCGGCCGCTTCGTGTCGCCGGACGCAGCTAACGCCCTGAGCGCGCTGCAACACTGCACCGCCTCCCTGTCCCAGCCGCTGCCGCCCCACGCCGCGCCCTGGGCCGTGGAGGCAGGGCAGCAGCACGTGCGGCAGCTGCCCTTCCGGTACAAGCTGCAGCTGCTGTGCACGGCCGCACGCAGCGGCAGCGAGGTGAACCTGGGGGCGGCGCTGGAGCTGGTGAGGCCGAGCGTCTTCTCAGAGGTGCTGCAGGACTGCGACGAGACGTGGCCTGAGCGCGGCCCAGCTCCCAACCCGGGTGTAGCGGCTGTCAAGGCAGGCCACCTGCACCTGCTGGGCTGGCTGCTGCGCCATTGCCGCGCGGTAGTGTGGCCTAAAGCCACCCTGGAGGCGGCGGCTCAGCACTGCGACCTGGCCGGGCTGCAGGCGGTTTGGGAGGCGCTCCGAGTGCACCCGCGCATGGTGGGCAGGAAGGGGAAGGAGGGGCGGGAGGAGGGGGCGGAGGTGCAGCAGGAGGAGGAGGAGGAGGAGGAGGTGCAGGAGGTGGACGGCGACCATGCCGCCCTGCTCCAGGCGGTGCTGGACGCAGCCGCTGGGTCGGCCACACCGGACGCTGTGGCCAAGATGGAGTGGCTGCTGGGTGTTGGCGGTGCGGGCTGCAGCCTGGAGGAAAGCACCGTTGAGGCTGCAGCCCGCTCGGGGGACGTGGACCGGCTGCGCTGGCTGCGCGGCCGCGGCTGCCCGTGGGCACGGGGCACGTGCTTCACTTCGCCCTGCAGCACGCCTGCCTGTCCGTAGTGCAGTGGCTGGTGGACGAGGCGGGGTGCGTCCTGCCAGCCAAGGAGGGAAGTACCGCAGCCTGGAAGAACCTGGTGTACCCAGCAGTCAAGAGCTCTTGTGATGCGGTGGCCAAGCTGCAATGGCTGCAGGAGCGGGGTGGTCCACCACCTGACACGAACGCCCTGCATGCGCTCTGGGACGGCGGTCAGGTGGAGGTGCTAAGGTACCTGCAGTCCCTGCCGGGCTTTAGCGAGCAGCAGGACCTGGCCGACGTTCTCATGTCCGCGCTGCAGAACGGCAACATGCCCATGGTGAACGGCCTGCATGCGGCTGGTGTGGCGCTCACACATCATGCCTACAGCGATGCAGCCATGACTGGAAACCTGGCCCTGGTTCAGTGGCTGGTGCATGAGGGCAAGGCGCCAGCGGCTGGTGCACGCCTAGATAACGTCATTGAGGACTGGCCCCAGGTCTCCCCTGCCTCCAGCCGGGACCTGCTGCAGGCGGTGCAGCTGCTGGTGGGCGAGGCCGGGTGCACCGACTGGGACATAAAGGACGCGGTTTACATGGCTGCTCAACGGGGTGACCTGCCCCTGGTGCTGTACCTGCTGCAGCAGCGCCCGCAGCTAGCGTACCAGCTGGATGAAGACACAGCTGAAGCTGCCGTGAAAGCCGGCTGCGATGTGCTCCTGGAGTGGCTGGCAGGGCAGCCGGGTTGGAGCGACAGCCTGCAGGCGTTCCAGCCGTACATCACCGCCACCACTCGCAGAGACCGCGGCACGCTCAGCACGCTGCGGCGGCTGGGGGTGCCGTGGGAGGCAGGGGGCCTGGTGGCGCGGGCGGTGGAGGACGGGTGCCAGGTGCCGGCGCTGCGGTGGCTGGTGGAGCAGGGGGCGCCGGTGGGCAGCAGGGGGGATATGGAAAAAGAGATTCAGAGACGCAGGCAGCCATGGCTCTACCGGTATGTGCGTCCTCTCAGCGAGGAGGATGAGGCGTGGCTGCGGAGCTTGGCGGCAGCAGAGGAGGACCGGCTTGCAGCGGGCAGCGAGCCCATGGTAGGCCCCTAGGACAGTGCCATGTCACCCAGGGTGGAGTGGGAAGCTTTGTTTTGTGATAGGATGCAAACGGCGTTGGAGTGGCCACTGCTGGTGTACTGAACGGGTGTGGGTGTAGGGGAGGGCAACCGACCCTTACGGGCCGGTGTTGCGTGTTGCCGTTATGCTAGCTGCGGGCCCTGCATGCCTAGAGTTCCAATACCGAACACGGGCTGTTTGGGACTTTCTGTCAGTGGTAGATCGCTTGTGCGTGTGCACACGGCCCTGCACGAAAACTGCATGTACGCATAATCAGGTTGCATGACGAAGTAAGGGGGACGGACTGAGGCGTGCGGCGTCACTTGCAGTGCCAGCAGTAGGTCGCAACCGCTGCGGCAGCTTTGGGGCCGCAGGGCTAGGCCCAGCGAGCACTGAAGACGCGCACACGTGTGGGACTGGCACCCGGGGGCTTATGTTGTGGCAGCGGGTTGGTCGCACAGCTGTCTAGTAATTCTCATGTTCGTGCCATTAGTGTGCTCACTTGTATGGCGGTTGGCTAATTGTCATTGCACGGCAGCATGTTACCCTAGGAGAATGGGAACGTGTACGTGAAGTCTTGCATGCAGGGGGAGCGTTACGTGATGCAGCACTACTCATGCGTGCCATGGTCTGAGGACGCCATGGTGGTGCGTGCGGGGAGTTACGTTCTCTGCACGCCACTGCCGGGGCGGCTGGTGGAGCAGGGGGAGGCAAGGAGTAACGGGAATGGGGCTGGTGGGGTGCCAGCGCAGTGCGGCGCTGTGTGAGGCCCGACGGGGCGGCCCGTCAGCGGGTGCCGGCGGTTGAGGGACGGACGAGGTGGCGCTGGCTGCTGGATGGGGGCTGCGGGCGGTGCTGGGGCAGCAGTGGCGGCGTGCGTGTGCCGGCTTTGGGCGTGTGGGCTCATCTCCCAAGCCCCAAGGGCCACATGAGGTGTGGCAGCGAGTGGGTAGGGTGGTTGTCATGTGAAGCGCGGGACGACAACGTTAACGTGCGGGTGGAAACGGATTGGGAAGGGTCATTTGGGTCGATGAGAGACGGGAGGCGGAAGGAAGTCGAAGGTTCGATATCAGGCAGGGGCTCTGGACCTGTCTCACACCCACGCCGCCGCAGCCCCTTGCTGACTGACCCACCCCCTGGCAGGGTCATGTTGGGACCAGGGGGGGGGGTCAGCTGCTGCCTGTACCGGTACAATGATAAGTGCCTTTGCCCATTTCCGATGCCCCGCCCACCAAAATTGCGGACTGCGCCCCTTGCCTACATATCTGTGTCGCGCCGCCTGACCTTTGTGCGCCTGGCTGCAATGCTTGACACCCTCCTAGGCCTTTGCGTGGGGTGTCAGAGACTGTCAGAGATGCACGTGCTCACCCTCGCCCTCAACCGCTCGGTCCTGTAGTCCGGCCAGATCAGTTGGCGCGGGCGTTCAGGGGAGGCCAACTGGCCGCCCTGGTGCGCCCAGGGGCAGCGGCGTGCAGCAGCAGGGAGGGACAGGTAAGGCAAGGAGAGGGCAGCTGGCGCGAACGGTCACGTGCGATGGTATGTATGGTTTTGCAATTTTGGTCCCCTTCCAGAGGTGCAGCGTGTGGCGTATCCTGCATTGTCTTATGCGGCGTCCACTGCAGTAGATGCTACACATTATACGTGTCCCTGCGCTGTTTCGATCAGCTCACTAAGTGACCAATAGCTCACTGTGACTGCTTCAGTGAGAAAGCTGGCTTTTGCTGTCCGCGACTCTCGCGCAGGGACCCCACAATGGTACCGTACGGAATCGTACTGCACGAGCCAGCCAGCTGCAGCAAGGTTCCAGCGTGCCGCGGTATGGCTGGCGGGCGATGGCGGGGCGGGTGGCGGGGCGCATGCGGGGACTGGTGGTGGTGGGAGCAGGTGCTGCGGGTGACGGGGCGTGTGGTGAGGAGCGGAAAGAGGCGTGGTGCCAGAGGTACGGTAGTCCTCGTGGGAGGACTGGTGCATGGGCAACGGTATGGCTTGCGCTCCTTGCACTTTTGAATCTCGCGCTGCGAGCGAGATTCGCTTTCCGCAGTCAGTGACAAGCGGACTAGGACAAAGATGGGTTGCAAGACTGATTGCTCACACCGGAAGGGCGTGCTTGTCGCCGGTTGCTGCGGGGCTGGGCAGGAGGCTGGGCAGGAGGCGGCGTGTCAGGGGCACGTGGCGAGCGAAAGAGAATGCTAGGCAAGGTACGGACGGACTCGGCATCACTTAGACCGGTGATAACACTGCGTGGCCCCGTAGATGACCAGGCGGCCAGCCAATATTTTGTGGCGCCTGGTCCAGCAGTGCGATAGCCAGGAAGAGCCTGCCTGACGCCCATGCTGGCGTCACATGTTTGACTGCTGGGTGAAGTGATGCTTTTGGGCCGGGTGACGCACAATGTCACGGTTCGAGGTGGAGTGTGCCACTGGCCGTGCAGCAGGGCTGGTCAGCTTAGCCAGGGTCGGCAGGCGGGTTGCTGAGGACTTCTGCTCCGCTCGCAACATTGCGTAGCTGTCGGGTCTGCTGTACGGCACATGCTAGTCCTGTAAAGTGAGCGGTAGGTATGTGCGCATGTCCATGCTGCCAAGGACCCACGGTGGACAAAGCCGATGCAAGTCCTGAACTGACAGGGACAAACCTTGTTTTTTGGGCGAGGCCCCCGCTTCGGGGGGCGGAGCCCCCCAGGATCACCCCTGTCAGTGTGTGAGTCTGTGAGTCTGTGAGTCTGTAAGTCTGTGAGTCTGTCGCCTGCCGAAAGCTTTCGGCCTGCTCACAATTTCTCTGGATAGAAGACATCAAACTCTATAACTTCTCTTTGGCAGAATTCCCGGCAAAATCGCATGCGAAAGTTGGAACCGTCGCGCAGGGACAGGGGGCGTTTGACCCTGCTCTATGGCTGTCAGCAACAATCCGCAATCATAAAGCAACATCAACGATATCGTAGCGATAACCCGTTTATTGATTCAGTTTGGTCGCGCGCTGTGGCCCGCAAGCATGTCTCGCGCTTGAAGGTACCGCCCCAACCATAGGTTCTGAAATGTTAATGGTTTGAACATACAAATAGGAACTCAAAGCTATTTGCCTCTTCGATGCACAGTTGAGGCGTTTCCCATCGAAATGCCCTCGCGCGGCCAACTCTGGGCCAGTCAACTTACAAAACCAGACCTGGCAGTCCATATGCTCCGTGGGACTGCTCACCGGGCAAGGAAGGCAAGGGAGGAAGAGGCATTAGAGGGAGCAGGCCAGGGGAGGCCCCTGGAGCAGGATCGCCATGACCCTGCTCCCACAATCTGCCTCCAGTACACAGGCCGCAAACTGCAGGGCCATGTGTGCGGGTGTGCCGGATGCGGGTGTGCCATGTATCTGGGCCCGTACTTGACACTGGCCCCCGTACCGGGCCTCGCCCTTTTTCTAGCGCTTCCCCAGAAGCGCCTCCGACCCCTACGTCTGTGGAAAGGTTAACAGGTAAGGAGACGGGAAAGGACAGGCCAGCGGGGACTCAAAACCCGACCAGCGCAAGCAAGCACCAACACCACCAACGTCCAAACCTTGTGCACGATGACAACGTTAGCAGGCAAGACTGTGTCCTACAAACCTTGATCCAACCTGGGTGTGGTAACGTGACAATGCTCAAGGTGTTCGCATCAGGTTGCCGTATAGAGGTTGGTGCTGCAAGGCAGGGGAGGCCTCAGGCCCTGAGCCCCTGACGCGTGACGCCTTGAGCTCAGGTACCCCGTTTGCACCTGTATCCTCTGGTACTCTGGGTTGCATCTACAGCCGTTTCTGCTCCAGTGCACTTAAGTGTACGCAAGGTTTACTTAATTCCAAAGCTGTGCGACGCACACCAAGTAGCAGGTGGCCATTGTCCAATTTCATGCATGGACTCGTACTGTACACGACAGCCAGCATGGGATGGACCCGGATGGACCTGCACCTGATTGCGTCCTTCCGGCTAGCGCTGAACAGCCAGTCTGTCGTAAAAACAAACTGCATGGCACAAATTTACACTTTAGGCAAGTTGAAATAGAGTGCCGCATGTGAACTTTCTGTTGTGACGCGGCCAGCCATTTGCGCGCTCAATGGCGAGTGAGTTCAACAGTATCCGGAATCAGCGATGTCAGCTGTCCCCCTCGCTCCAGCTGCACATCCTGTCCTTCCTTTCCCCAACGACCGCGCCCTCAGCGGCCGCGTCGTGTCCCCGGACGCATCCGACGCCCTCACTGGCCCAGACCACTGCACTGCCTCCCTGTCCCAGCCGCTGCCGCCCCACGCCGTGGCCTGGGCCGTGGAGGCAGGACAGCAGCACGTGCGGCAGCTGCCCTTCCGGCACAAGCTGCAGCTGCTGTGCACGGCTGCCGCCAGCGGCAGCGAGGTGAACCTGGAGGTGGCGGTGGCCCTGCTACGGCCCAGCGTGTTCCCGGAGCTGCTGCAATGTACCCATAGCACAGGCAACTCCTCCTGGGACCTGTCTATCGCGGTAGATCCGGGTATGCTGGCGGTAAAGGCGGGTCACCCACAGTTGCTGAGCTGGCTGCTGCACAACTGCCCGAGCCTGGTGGGGGCTTCTAGTGTGCTGGGCACAGCGGCGCGACACAGCAGTCTGGGTGTGCTGCAGGCGGCTTGGGATGTGTTGTCGGTGCAGCCCTCCGGCAGGCGCGACGGCACTGACGGCTGGCCGGTCCTTGCGTCCCAGGGGATGTTGGACAAAGCTGCAGAGTCGGCCGCCCCGGACGCCGTGGCCAAGATGGAGTGGCTGATGAGTGCTGCAGATGGGAGCACGTGCCAGCTGCAGGGCAGCACGGCGGCGGCCGCAGCCCGCTCGGGGGACCTGGGCCGGCTGCGCTGGCTGCGCAACCGCGGCTGCCCCATGGCCGGGCATGACGTGCTGAAATCCGCCCTGGAGCACGCCGACCTGGCCGTGGCGCAGTGGCTGGTGGACGAGGCGGGGTGCGAGCTGCCGGCGGCTGGGGCTGGGGCCAGCAGCGGCCGTGGAGGCCTGCTACGGGCGGCAGCCAAGGGCACTGAAGCCGTCGCAAAGCTGCGGTGGTTGCGGGAGCGAGGGGGCCCTCTGCCCGACACGGACGCGGACCTGCTGGGCTGCATCACGTCGGCAAGCGAGAGCGGCCAGGTGGAGGCGGTGCGGTACCTGTCCACACTCCGCAGCCCGCACACGGCGCAGCACGACATGCCGCCACACCGGGCAGCCCTCCTGCAGCACGTGGTAGCAGCCTCGGGCAGTATCCCTGTGGCGGAGTTTTTCCGCCAGGCCGGTTTCCGGTTCTGCGCTGCAGCCTACGGGTCGGCGGCCTTCCGGGGCAATGTGGCCATGGTGCGGTGGCTGGCGTGCGAGGCGGGGGCGCCCCTCACCGCGCAGGACGTGCGGGAGGTGGTCAGCGGGTGGCCCTGCATAACGCCCGCCCAGAGCCGCACCCTGCTGGAGGTGGTGCAGCTGCTGGTGGGGGTATGGGGCTGCAGGGCCTGGGGCTCCCGTGACGCTGCGGACGTGCTGTGCGCCGCCGCGAAGCGTGGGGACGTGGCCCTGGTGCAGTACCTGGCGGGGCTGCTGCCGGGGCCGGGGCCCACCGGGACGCTGATGGGCGCTGCGGTGGAGTGCGGCTGCGACGCGCTGCTGGAGTGGGTGGCGGCACTGCCGGGAGGCGTCGCGTGCCAGCCTCACAGGGACGGGTCTTTCTACGTGCGTGCAGCCAAGAGTGGATTTAGGCAGACGCTGGAGGCCCTGCGGCGGCTGGGCGTGCCATGGGGTGCGGAGGACGTGGTGGTGCGGGCGGTGAGGGAGGGGTGCTGCGCACAGGCGTTGCGGTGGCTGGTGGAGCAGGGGGCGCCGGTGGGCGGCCAGGAGGGCATGGAGCAAGCGTTGGAAGTGGCGGTGGGGTGCAAGGGTATGGATGCCCCAACAGCGGCCTGGCTGCGGGGTTTGGTGCTGTGAAGCGGCGTGGGAGACGGGATGCGGCTGCTAGCAGGGCGCCGTATGTGATAGCCTTGATTTTGCTGGACTAGATAGGAGGTTCGGTATGCTGGTGGTGCACCTTGGCCGTTTGAATCCATGTCAGTCGGGTGGAGGTCGTGTGGAGGCAAGCAGGACCACCGCAGCTGCACTGGAGGCGGGGCAGACGGAATGGGCGACCTGGGGAATTCTCAGAAAGTCCCTGGCAGGATACCTGGATACGCGACACTGCCGATAGGACGCTTTGCTTGCGCTGCTTCGTGTGCGTTACCAGGAGTGATATGTCTAGGTTCTGCCCAGCTGCACAAGGGACCAATTACTTGTCCCTTATGGAAACCGAGCACACCGCAGTATATGCACCCGTACCGTACCTGGACGGCACACTGTACGGCAAATGACGCTCCCCTGGTTACTGCTGCATGGCTGTTTGCTTGGCCACACTGCTTGGCCACACTGCTTGGCCACACATGCAAAGTTTTGTTGCCTGCCGTGACTGTGCCGCTGGCCTACTGGCCTGGAAAGCCGCAGCTTCAACGCAAGCATTTGGCACAGCCGTGCGTCAGCATTTTGCGTTCACCAGATCGCACCTCCGGCGGCTGGCCTGGGCACGTACATGTACATGTATGCAGCCTGTGCAAGCGACAGCGGTGACTACGGAAGGCATAAATGTTACCCGTACCAGCAGGCACTTAAGCCCCCAGCACAGCAGGAAACTGCAACCAAGCGCACCGCCATCCTGCGCGCAAGCGAGGACGCCACTGCGCTGGTACGGTAGCCGATCACTCGCAGGAGCGCACCTGCATGGGGAGTATGGACCATTTGCACACTGACATGTCCGTCCACAACTCCGACGTCTCACAACGGCACGGTTCTTGCGTAGGCTGGCCAGTGCGCATACACGCAGGTCAGACCAGGGACTTGTGCGCCTGATAGGGCCTTCACGCGACATGCACCACCTGCCACCACGCGCAGCGTCCGGCCCAGGGGAGCAGCCGTCTCGCCGAGTTTTCCTCGGCCAGGACAAATGGACGGTCTGACGTCGACCCCATCAAACTTCCCCAGACACCGGCCAGAGATCGCCACGTACCGCCGGGGCTCTGCCAGGCCCAAACCTTCCCCTTTGCTGCCCATCGCTCTGCTGTACCACACCGTCGCAGCAATGCCGCTTCCTAAGACCACCAGCATCACATGCGTATCAGGGCGCGGCCCTTGAGCAGGAGTTCACCAAGTAAGAGAGTACTTTTGCCATGCATGCGACATGCCATGCCCCGATGCTTGCGGTGTGAACTGTGATGTACGAGTCTTTGCCGACTCCAGTTTACTACGGTACACGCAAGGCACGCCAGTTCCCCCACCCCTCTGCCGGTGCTCCACGGGCCAATGCCAGCTCACCAGCCGTAACAGCAAACCGCATGCCCCGTCACAACAACCCAACAGCGACATACGTGCAGTCAGCTAGGTGCGCACCCTCCGCATATGCCTATGCCGCCTGGACTGAACAGTCATCACCGCGCCCTTTCGACGAACCCGCTCATCACCCTGCCTATGCTACATCGTACATTCTTCTCATCCCTTTTGTCCCTCAAGCCCCACCTGTCACTTTCCCACGCCCTACGCCAAGCCCCTCCCCACCACCCTACTGTTCATGTTGTCCAGGCCCTGGCCCTATCCTCATCCGTTGACCACCCACACGCCGCACCCACATCCACACCCCCCTAGGACTCCCTCAGTGCCTCCTCACCAGGCTGCTGTCCATGCGCCCATGGTACGCCCCGCTGCACTGGCTGCGGAACGGCCCCGCGAACGACGAACTGGCGCCCATCCGCGCCACGCCCCCGCCCCCTCCTCCCCCTCCACCGCCCACGCTGCTGCTGCCCACACTGCGCGCCGTCAGGCTGCCGTCCCCGCCGCTGCCCCTGGGGCTGCGCGGACTGCCCATGCCCACCAGCCCCGGCTGCCCGGGCCCCCTGTGCCCCCGACCGTGCGCCCGCACAACGGACGCCGCGTCCTCCTGCACTCCGCCCCCGAACCTGTTGCTGGGCTGCGGGTGGGTGGCGGGGTCCACGAACAGGCGGTAGGTGCGCCGGCCGCCGCGGGGGCCGCCAGGGGAGACGGGCGGTGCGTAGGCTCCGGGGCCCAGGTGGCTGGTGGCGGTGTCGGGGCCGTGGCCGCGGGCGGAGCCGAGGGCGGCGTGGCGGGCGGGGCGCAGGTCGTTGTGGCGGTCGGCGGGGAGCGGCACCAGGCGGGGCTGCGGGAAACAGGACGGTGAGGGGTAGGAGGCGAAGTGCATGACTTTGAGGTGTGGTGGGAGGGAGGTACGGGATAGCAGCGTAGAGAGGAGGGCACACTTGCAGGTGCATCAGGAGAAGGCGCACGTGCGGACGCCCGCAGCTTCAGCACGTTCACAGAAATCGAATTGTACGCCACAGCCTTGCAACCCTTTGAGGCTGTGGCGCCATACATTACGGGCGCTCCGGGCACCGGATGCACGTATTTGTGCGCGCGCACGGCCCTCACCCACCCATGTCCCCACCGTTCCTTCCCCCCCTCCACGCCCCCAGTACCCAACAAACACTTGCACTCGCGCCCCCGCTGTCCCGTCTCCCCACGCAGTCTCCCGTACCCCGGACCTCGGCGCACAGAAAACAGACCTTGTCTTGTGACCTTGCCAGCCATCACCGCCCATCCCGCTCCACCCACCTCCTTGCTACTGAAGGCCACCCCGTTGGCGTTCCGCTCCGCCGCCCTGGCCGCCAGGTCCAGCGCCCTGCCCGCCACGTCCCGCGTCACGTCCACCGCGCCTGGGCCGGGCGAGGGGTCACGGTGGGGGTCGCCGCGGCCGGGGCTGCTGCCCCCTGTCGCTGCCGCGCCGCCCCACTCCGTGACGTCCGGCCGGCGGTCGCACGACAGCTCCCACGGCACGCAGCGGGACGGACCGGGCTGGGGGAGGGAGTGGGGTACAGCGAAGCGGGTTGACGCGTTAGGACAGGGGGTGAATCAGGCTGAAAGGGCAGCCAGCATAGCTCGACCTTCCAAGTGCGATGAAGCGCCGGTGTGGTCTTAGCGTGGCCCTATGTTGCATCTCTCCTGTCCCCCACTCACCCCTTTGTCCCTCCCACTTGCTCAGACGACCGTGTAGGCGCTGCCTGGCTGGCCCCAGCCATGGCCTACCCATCCCCTATCGAAGCCGCCACACACCCCAAGCCGCAATGCTGCATTCCCCAGCCAGCCCCTGCCCCACAGCTTACCACCCGCCTCCCTCCCTCACAGCACGCCGCCAAGCTTGTATTACCAACCTGAACCACGGCGACTGACCGTGCGACACCCTGTCCGTCCCCTTGCCCGGTGCCTCCCTCCCACCACGCATGAGAAATAAATGTGCCCCTCCCGTCAAGTACTCATCATGCTTGCATGCTTGCCTCTGAGAGTCACGCCTTCCCGTGCAGCCTTGCCCCCAAGTACCTGCCCCTCCATCCGCTTTAACCCCCAGTATCGTGTTACTTAGTAACTTCTTCCCCTCCTCACTTCCGGCTCTTCCCCTCCTCACTTCCGGCAACCCCCCGTCCACACACCTCCCACTGCGGCGACACGTACACGCAGTCGGGGCCCCCCGGCCGCAGCAGCCAGCCCGCCGCGCTGCCGGGCCGCTGCGGCGCCAGGAAGGGCGGCGAGGCGCGGTACGGGTCACGCTGCGGCGACGCACTGCACGTGTGGCTGTCCGCCGGCGCCGTACCCACACCGGGCAGGCCACGCGCCGTGTCGTATGCGCCCGGACCCACGTGGTCGCCGTACGGCTCGGGCAGCCTGTCGTACCGCGTGTCAGCCACAGCAAGGCTGCGGGCGGTTGCTGACTTTGTTCGGGTGGAGCGCATTGTGGATATGTTGTTGAGGGACTGGGCCACGGCTGCGGCGAGGCTGTTGGACGCGAGGCCGGCGCCGGCGGCCGACCAGTCGTAGCGGGTGTGGGTGCACGTGTCCACGGGCAGCAGCGTGGCGCGCGCCTCTGTGTGCTGCGCATCGCGGCCGTTGAGGAAGTTGGGCACGCGCGGCTTGCCGTCATAGCCGAAGCGCTCTGAAGAGGAGGAAAAGTGGGCGGCCTGTGTGAGCGGGGGCCGGGGGGGTGGGCGTCGGGGTGCTGGGGTGAGGACAGATGGAATGGCGGGGACGCGGGCCGAAGGGGGGCTGGAGGGGAACGCGGCAGAGCAGAGGGTGTGTTGCCTGGTGCGTGGGGAAGTACACTATGCACTATGACTTTGAGTAAGGACCTGCAGCAGCAGCATTGTGCTGGTAGAGTGGGGCGTGCCTCCAGCAGGGGTCCTCACCGGTGAGTGCTTCTTGGGGACGACGCCGAGCGGCTGAGCTCAGGCGAGGGCTCCCGGTTCCAGACCCTGACCATGGCAATCCGTTATTGCACCTTTATGGCCAAGTGGGCCGCGCCCGGACCTCGTTGAGCTGCCTAAAAGCCCTGGCATGCTGTCATCGAAGAGGTAGGTACCCTCGACACAGGATTCACTGGATTGCAAGTGCAAAGCAGCTTTGCAGTTATATACACGAGCTGAGTGAATTAATTTTGGAAGTAGGGCAGCACGTTATGGGTACGAGCTTCTGCGCTTCAGTTCTGCGGTCTTCGACTTCGAGGTTACAACGATGTTGGCAATATAGTTTATGATAAGATGTTGCAAAATTGTGTGCTGTGCATGCGCAGTCGCAAACAGGGTACAACTCTCGCATGCTCTCCTCACGTCCTCATGCCGACCCTAGAATACCTTGAGTGCGGGTTCCTTTGCACAACTCCTGCCTTCATTTGCAGAATCAATTTGACAATGATACAATTACGGCAGACGCTCAACGAGGCGTAGGCGTCTGCTGGCCGGCGCGGCGACACACCACAATATCGCAACGCGGCCTGCTTGGGTGATTGGGCAGCGCAATGTTTTTTTCGCAGTCCACAGTCATGGAGACTGCCGCTCCTGTCGGCTTTGCACGCACCTACTCGCCTGGTTGCCAGCCGGCAACCTTTCGGCAATGTGCCACAGCCAACATGCGTATCAACGCGTCGCTGCGGAGAGCTAAAACGACTTCCGCCTTGGTCCTAGCCGCGGTGGCGCAATGGCCGTCCGCTAGTGGCTCTGGTGGCGCGGCAGGCCCCAACGCTCAGCCCTCCCTGGCCGCACCGCCCCCACAGCCGGCCCTCATCCCTCCCCCCACCCCACCTCCCTCTCAGTCCCCTCCCCTGGACGACTGGGGCACTGGCCTAGGCGTGCCGGGGCGCGTGTACCGCTGGCGCCGCAGGCGGGTTCCCCTTGACGAGCAGCCGCGTCAGGAGCAACAGCTGCAGGAGCAGCGGCACGCGCAGCACCAAAGGGAGCCGCAGCTGGAGCGTCAGGAACAGCGTGCTAACCAACAGCAACCGCAGCGGCGGACTGAGGGTGAAGGGCCCAGGCTCCAGCCTGCCGAGGCTGCAGGGCACCAGCGAGGAGCAGCTGCGCAGGCGGGCGCCGGCCACAGCCGGCCCCCATTCGTCCAGCCACACCTGGGCAGCTGCCGCCACCGCTTCCCTCTCCAGCCAACCTTGAGCCTCCGCCTATTCGTCCACATGAGTCTCCACAGCAGCCGCCCCAGACGCGTTCGGGTTCAGCCCTGCATCCGCCGCCGCCTTTTCGCTCAGTGCATCTTGTGCCGCCACCTGGTTCTCTGGGTGATAGCCCACGGCCGCCACCAAATGAGACGCCCCGACCGGTGCCGCAGGTCCGTTCGGGTGCGGACCTGGAGCCACCTCGTCCGCCCTCCCGCGCCGCCCCTGCACCCACACCTGGTGGTGCTGCTGGTGCTGGTGCCACACCTGGTGCTGCTGCTTCTGGTACCACACCTGGTGGTGCTGCTGCTGGTACCACACCTGGTGGTACTGCTGCTGGTACCACACCTGGTGCTGCTGCTGCTGATAACACACCTGGTGCTGCTGCTGCTGGTAATACACCTGGTGGTGGCGCCACAGCTTCAGCCTCCGCCGCACCAGGACCGCTTCCCAACAGCACGCCAACAGGGCTGAGCCCGCGCCACCATGTGCTAACCCACACGCAGCGGGGTGAAGCACCGACTGGGCCAACAGAGACCGACAGCAGCACAGCCAAGGCCACTGGCGGAGAGTGCGGGGCTGCGGCTGAAGCAGTCGCAGCTGCGGCGCCGGCACCGTTTAGTCCGACGCCAGCCGCGGCCACGACAGTGCATGGACCAGGGACCCCCACGTTCCCGGCAGTGGCAACAGCAGAAGCTCCCGTTGCAGTTGAGCGCCCCTTGCGCCCCATTGCTGCTGCAGCAGCTGCTGCCGCAGTTGCGGCGGCGCCTCCGGTGGTGGCCGCGGTCCCTAGCGAGAGGGTATCCACTCCTGCGTCAGGCAGTCGCGGAGAGGCTCGTGACACCTCCCAGGGTGCTGCAACAGCCATTCCGTCTGACGAGGCGGGTAGCACAACTTTCACGGACACTAGCGCCAGCAGCACCACGGGTACGTCCTCCGCCACCTCCGCTGGCCCTCAAACCGACCACGACACGCCATCAGCACCACAAGTGCGCAGCAAGCGGCCCCGCACAGCCGCCTCGTCGCCGCGGCCCTCCGTAAGAGCCCTGGCCGCCACCGCCATTACCCCCTCACCCCCCTCGCGCCCCTTCAGATCCGCAACCCCGACCACACGCCCCAACGGCCCGCCGCGCGGCGCCGCCCTCACCGCCGCCCTCACCCGCTGCACCTCGCTGTCCGAGCTGCTGCGCACGGCCGCCGCCGCCACCGCCGTCCGGCCGCTCAACGCCGTGCAGCTGTGCGCGCTGCTCACCACTGCGGAGCGCATCCAGTCAGCGCCGCCGGGGCGCCAGCCGACACCCCCACACACCCACAGTAGGGCAGTGCCCACAGGAGAGCGCAGCGATGGCGGTGACTACAGTGCACCAGCGGCTGCGCGCCGCCCCCTAGCTGCAGCTGATGCGGCGGCGTTGGCAGTGGTGGTGACGGCGCACGGGGAGGTGCTGGCGGACGCGTCGCCGCCGGCAATGGCGGCGACACTGGCGTCAGCGGCGCGCCTGGGGCTGCCGCTGACGGAGCGCGACCTGGCGGCGGCGCTGGAGGCCATATGGCTGTGGGACCCCGCCGACCCCGCCGCCAACGCCGCCGACAGACCGCGGCGCCGCCAGCGCCAGCAGGCCCATACCGCCTCCGGCGGCTCCACCGCCGCTGCCGAGGGCGACAGCACCGACGTGGATGGCGACGACGAGCAGGGCGGTGGCGGCGGCGGCGGCAGCATGGGCCCCAGCGAGCTGTGCCTGCTGATGTACGGCGTGTCGGTGCTATGCCCCGCCTACCTGCAGCGCCACGCGCCCGGCTTCGTGGAGGCGCTGGCCAGCTGGGAAGACTGGCAGCGGCAGGGGGGGCGGCAGGGGGGGCGGCAGGGGCAGGGGGAGGCAGAGGGGAGGCGCGGAGGGGGTGGGGGCGGGCTGACCTGCGCGCAGCTGGTGGGGGTGGTGGTGGCGCTGTCCAAGGCGGGGGCGCGGCTGGACGACGAGGGGGCGGAGTTCCTGGCGCTGGTGGGTGCGGGGAGTGAAGACGTGCGTGGGGGGCCGTGGCGGCCGGTGGTTGGTTGTTGGGGTGCGGTGGACGTCCTGGAGCTGGTGTGTGCAGGATTGTGGGAGTGTGGCGGACGTGTCGACCTCTGCTTGGTTGCCAGGGTACGACCAAGGGATGCCTTGTGCAAGGCGTGAGACGGGCACAGGGCTGCTGAATACCCACACTGCCCAGCGCTTCCTCGCCTGTGACCCTCGTGCCCCCCCGCCCTGTCCCCTGCCCCCCAGGCCCTGTCCCGGCGGCTGCGCCTCATGACGCTGCAGCAGCTGGGCACGCTGCTGGCCGCCTCGCGCACCCCCGCCGGCCTGCCCCTGCACGCGCAGCTGGCCGCAGCGGACCCACACGCGCATGGCCCTGCTGCCCTCCCCACTGTCCCCGCTGGTGGGCCCAGTGCCGGGGCCCCCGCGGCAGGGCCCCCCGGGGGCGCGGGTGGCCGCACGGCAGGGGCTGCGGGGCTGCCTGGGCGGCTGCTGGATGCGACCATACACCGCCTGGAGCAGCTGCGGGGCCCCGGGCCACCGCGTGGTCCTGGAAAGGCGGCCAAGCGAACGGGGCAGCAACAGCAGCAACAGCAGCATCAGACAGCGGAGGCGTTGTGCGGTATCCAGGGCCAAGAGGAGGGCCGTGGCATGTATGTCCCGAAGCCACGCGCCGACCCCGGGCCCTACCCGTTCCCCACCCCCTCCCCGCCCGACGTATCCCGGGCGGTGGCGGCGGCGCTGGCAGCCTGCACCCGCCCCGGTGGCGAGGACCTGGTTCGGCCCGACGGCGCCGCCTCGGCCAACCGCCTGATGCGGCTCGTACGGCACCTGACTAAGAGCGGCGCCGCCTTCGTGGCGCCCCGCGACGTGGCGGATGGGTTCCGGGCGCTGCTGCCGCTTGCGCCTCATCGAGGCCGCATCCGGGCCTGGAACGAGGGCCTGGGGGCGCTGCGGGGCCGCTGGATGGCGCTGCTGGGCGAGGAGCAGCAGAGGCGCAACAGGCAGCGGCAAGGTGGCAGCGGGGGGGACGGGGGTGCCGTGGGCGCAGCAGCGGGCGCGCGGGCCGATCCCGACGGCCGCGCCTTTGCTACGACCCTGCACACGGTGATGCGGCTGGAGTGTGTGTTGCACGCGGAGGAGGCGGCGGCAGTACGGCGGCATGTGGCGGCGACGGCGCCCGCCTTGGGCCTGGTGGGATGCTGCTCAGTGCTGGCCGCGCTGGCGGCGGGGACGGCGGCGGCGGGCGATGTGGCACTCTTGTCCGGCGGGGATGAGGCGGCCGCGGGCCAGCAGGGGCCGGGGCTGGGCCTGGAGCCTGCGCGTGGGCTGTCGGGCACACCTCCACCGCCGGCCGCAGAGTCGGTTCGGGGCGTGGCACTGCAGGTGCTGCTGCGGGCAGGGGAGCTGCTGGAGCGCGCGGGCGGCGGGAGGGGCGGTGTGCACGGCGCGGATGTTGGGCACCTGGCTGGCCTGGTGCAGTCCGCGGCGCGGCTGCAGATGGGCGCCTGGCTGCCGCCCTCGTGGTGGGCCGCATGGGGGCAGGCGCTGCGCACCATGCTGCCCGGCGCACCTCCCCTGCAGCCGACCCCCAGCGCAACTGCCGGCGCCCTCTACCAGGGGAGGCGCCCCCGGCCGCCCACCGCCCTGGAGGCTGTGGGCCTGCTGCACAGCCTGGCGGTGGTGGCTGTGGAGGCCCCTGCAGCGGGACCAGGGGCGCGGGCGTCCAGGGCCGCGAGGTGGCGCGCAGAACACGCAGCCCCGGCGGTGCCTGCTGCCGCCGCTGCAGGAGGTACGGGGGCGCCCGCGCCTGTGCCGGTGTCCGTGGCTGTGGCTGTGGCTGTGGACAGGGAGTTGCTGGCGGGGCTGCTGGCGGTCGCGTGCGGCGGGCAGCTCAAGGCCCCGACGGCAGGCGGGGCAGCGGCGGGCGCCCCCGCCTCCCGTGGCCCTGGAGCGCCGGGTGCAGACAGCAGCAGGCGCAAGCACAAGTCACACGAGACTATAAACCTGCAAAGCCGTAACCAGGCCCAGCGGCAGCAGCACGCCGCCGCCCTGGGCCCCGTCGCCGTGTACAACCTGGCCTGGGCGGTGTGGCGGCTGCGGCTGACGGCGCCGGACCAGGTCCGCCTGTGGGCGCCGCTGCTGGGCGCCGCCGCGCCCGCCGCCATGCACGTGCTGACCCCACGCAAGCAGGTGCTCATGCTGCGGTCCCTGGCGGGGCTGTACGGCCCGCTGAGGGCCGCGTGGACGGCCGGCGCTGGGGCTGCGGCTGCGGAGGGCCAGGCGGGGCCGCCGCCACGGCTCCGCCGCGCCTGCGCGCTGCCTCCCCCGCTGGCGGCGGCCTGGCTGTCAGCCTTCCGCCGCGGCATGGAGCGCGCCGCCGGCGGCGCTACACTGGCGTACGGCGCCGCCGCCATGGCCGCCGCCCGCCTGCCGCCGCCGGACGCGGAGTGGGCGGCGGCGCTGCGGTCGCGGCTGCTGCGGCGCGCGGGGGAGCTGGGGCCCCGGGAGGTGGCGGCGGCGGCGGCGGGGCTGAGGCTGGGGCCGGGGGCGGGGCCGGCGGCGCAGGCCGACCCGTACATGGCCCGGGCGCTGCTGACGGTGCGTGGCGAGACTGTGGGTTGGTGCGTGGCTGCGGCCCTTGAGTTAGTGTGCACAAGTGCACATGACATGAGTAGAAATGCATGCGTGTACACTGTACGTTCACGTGGGGGCGGCAAAGGGCAGGGGCCCATGCAACAGTGCAGGGGCGTGTGTCTTGTCAGCTTGACTGAGAGAGGCACTGGCAAGCGAGTTCGGCACTACGCTGTAGGACTGGTGGCCTATGCGCGGTGCAGCGGGACAGAGGTCTGCCGGCCGCTGCTTTGACCCCATCCTATGAGTGCAACCTTCTGTCCCTCTCGCAGGTGCTTGGCCACTGGCAGCGACGCCATCGTTTGCAGCAGCAGCAGGAGCAGGAGCAGCAGGAGTGGGAGCAGCAGGAGCAGCAGGAGCGGGAGCAGGGTCCGAAAGACACAGCCAGTGACGGTGCTGGTCCACGCGCGGCCCGCACTGCATACAGCGCGGGTGCAGCCCACGGCGTGCGGAGCTTATCGGCGGCAGAAGTGGAGGCGGAGGCGCTGCTGGCGCGGAGGGTGGGGGCGGCGCTGCGGCGTGCCGCGGGCTTGGGGCCTATGCGGCGGGGCGGCCCGGCAGCTGGGGCCGGCAGCAGCGGCAGCAGCAGGAGCAGCAGCGAATGGGCTGGTGTCCGGGCTGAGGGACAGGAAGCGACGGCTGTGGGGCAGGTGGCTGGGGCAGGGTCGGGGTCGGGGGTGATACTACTGCAGCGGCCGGTGCCGGGGTTCAAGCTGCGTGTGTGGGCGTGAGTGAAGACTGTGAGAAGGCTTACCTGTAGGGGCAGGGATGGGGGCAGATGGTGGGCGGGATGCAGTGTGCAGTTGCGGCCAGGCTACCGTACCTATGCCTGATCATCGCGCAGAGGGGCTCTTGGCAATTATTATAGGGCTTCGCGCACGGGTTTTGGGAATTGTTTTAGTTGCTCGCGCAGCCCTGGGGAGGCTGGTTTTTCCTTCGCGCAGGTGTGGACACGTGGGGCACCCAAGGTGTATCTCCCCTGTACATCGCCTTGACTGAATTAGTCGCAGGAAAAGCATTATCAATTACCGCAGAGGCTGTCTTGCTTCTGGCAATACTCTTAGTACTTACGACGCCTAGGACTGGCTGCATGTGCCTGGCTGCGCTAGTACATTTTTGGTGGCCGTCGACACGTGTACCGCGTGCGCCTGACGGAGCTATATATGACGGACTGTTAGCACCACGGAGGGGCCGCGTGAAGCTCGGACGACATTGCTGAAATGCACTTGTGTCCACAGTGGCTGGTGCTCGCAACCCACGTTCCACGTGCAAGCTGTCAAACCCTTGTACGGCATACGAAGCATGAGCCTTCCTTACAGCCCGGGTCGTAGCTGGTTGAAGCAGAAAGCGACACCCCAGGTGTGCTTGGGACAGGCAGCTGTGCCCTTGTCCTCACCAGGGCCCCTGGCGCTCACACGCTGAAGGCTGCCTCAGCCCCCATTCAAACGCTGTGTGCATCAACGCTCCCCACCAGCTGCCAGAATGGTCACCCCCACCTTCTGAATTGGGCAATCCCCCTTCTGCATCACAACATGGCCCCACCAGTACGATCACGGCGAACGGTCAACCCGGAACTAACGGCTTATCTGGTGGCCACGCTCCACAGATGCAAACAGCCCCAAAAGGGTCTTCTTTGTGGACATTAAGATACGATACCGGTATACAGGCAACGTACATAACGGCGAGCTGTGTCACCGCTCCTCCGTCAGGTCTTGAGCCCAGCGTGTACAGAGACATACAGGCCAGCTGTGCGGACACGCCACTGGCAGGAAGCGGACTGCGCACTGTGGGTTCGTCCCTTGTCACGACTTGCACACGAAGTGCAGCTTACCCACGCATGCGAGTGTGCACACTCCAAGCGCACAGCGCACTCCTCATCTGCACCTGCGCCCTGCACCCCAATGCCGCCCCCGGCAAACCGCATCAGCAGCGGACCAGCAGGCTGCAGCCGAGGAGGAACGCCACAGGGTACCGGAAACAGCTGTGTGAGCTGCAATCAACCGTCGCAAATCGCCGTTGCTGCTCGAGTACGCATGCGTTCGTTCGGACGCACCTCGGCCCCGCCCATCTTAGGCAGGCCTCTACCTCTACCTTGTGGCCTGCGCCTCCTGACTGCTACCGTGCCTTGTGGCCTGCGCCTCCTGACTGCTACGCAGCTGCTGCCAAGCCCCGCAGCCACTCCACCTCCTCAGCGCCAAGCCCCTTGCCAAGCTCACTGCCCCGCTTCTCCACCGCCGCCTCCATGCCCTCCGCACTGCCCACTGGCGCCCCCTGCTCCACCAGCCACCGCAGCACCGGCACCTCTGCCCCCTCCTCCACAGCCCACACCACCACATCGCCCACGCCCCAACGCACCCCCAGCCGCCGCAGGGCCTCCAGCGTGCCCCTGTCTCCGCGCTTCGCCGCCTCCACATACGGGCACCGCCCGTCCACAGCAGCAAAGCGCCGGCAGGGAAGGGCCGCCAGCAACTCCAGCAGCGCCTCGCAGCCGCCGCGGGCCGCAGCTGCGAACGTCTCAGCGCCCGGGCAGTACAGCCGCAGCCGCTGCGCCAGGTACTGCGCCAGGGCCAGGTCGCCCCGCTCCGCAGCGCACGCCAGCATGTCCGCCCCGCCGTCATCAGCGACACTGTTGACACCGTCGCCCCTGAACGTGTAGAACTCCGGCAGCCAGTCCTCGTACCCCGCCTCATCCACCAGCAGCTGCACCGCCTCCAGCAGGGCCCCGCTGCCGCCTCCGGCCTCTTTCCCGCGGGGCCACACAGCGACAAACCGCGCCAGGTCCGCAGTGCCCAGCGGCGCGGCACGCACCTTTGCCTCGCGCGCAAGCCATCGCACCATGTCCACGCTGCCTGACTCTGCGGCTGCCACGTATGCAGTAGGGCGGTACAACAAGCCCACGTACCGCTCCTCATGCAGGAGCTCAGCCATGGGCACACTGCCGGACATGGCCACGGCATGGCCCAGCATGTCGTACCGCACGCTGCCGTACATCACCTCCGGCCCACAGGCCGACAGAAGGTGCTGCGCCAGCTCCACCCGGCCCCCCTCGATCGCTGTGACCACCAGGTCAGCCCGCCTTCTGCCCACCAGCTGCACCAGCTCGGGTGCGCCCCGCTCCTGCAGCCAGCACCACTTGGCCACAGCGTCACGAGGGCTGGTGGCTGCTGCCACCAGGAGCTCGTCCCATGTCCCGTCGTCTTCAGCCCCAACCAGCGGCAGCCCACACCCTGCCTCGTCCACCAGCCACTGCGCCACGGCCAGGTCGGCGTCCTGCAGGGCTGACCTCAGCACCCCATGCCCGCCCATGGGGCAGCCGCGGCCGCGGAGCCAGCGCAGCCGGCCCAGGTCCCCCGAGCGGGCTGCAGCCGCCGCAGTGCTCTCCTGCAGCTGGCACGTGTCGGTATCGGCAGCACTCATGAGCCACTCCATCTTGGCCACTGCATCCGTGGTGGCCGACTCTGCGGCGGCGTCCAGCACCCATTGGGACAGCAGGGCATGGCGGCTGTGGGTGCCGTCGGTGCTGCCGGAGGGCTGCACCGACAACACATCCCATGCCGCCTGCAGGACACCCAGGCTGCTGTGCTGCGCCGCCGTGGCCAACACGTCAGCTTCCCACACCATCCCCCGGCAGTGGCGCAGCAGCCATCCCAGCACCTGCGGGTGCCCGGCCTTCACCGCCGCAGCGCCCGGGTCTAACTCGGCAGGGATGTCCCAAGAAGAGGCGCCGCTGGTGCTGTCGGGCCGCTGCAGCAGCTCTGGGAACACACTCGGCAGAAGGAGCACCAGCGCCACCTCCAGATTCACCTCGCTCCCGCTGGCGGCGGCCGTGCACAGCAGCTGCAGCTTGTCGTGAAACAGCAGCTGCCGCACGTGCTGCTGCCCTGCTTCTACGGCCGAGGCTGCAGCATGGGGCGGTAGGGGCTGGGACAGGGAGGCGGTGCAGTGCTGGGGCTCGCAGAGAGCGTCGTGTACTGCCTTGCTCACCCGGCGGCAGCTGAGTGCGTGCTCGTTGGGGGGCAGCAGGGACCAGATTTGCCGCTGGACCTCGTTGGGCAGCTGCAGCAAAGTGGTGGTGTCGCTATTCAAATCATCTCCCTCCATGTTATGTTTGCATGAGCCGAAGTTTCGGCTGAAGCTAGGCGCAGGGACTGGTCTCAGGCGTCAGGTGGGGTTGGGCCCTGCAGGGTGGGGCGGAGTGAGGGGCCTTGGGGCACGACTGTTGCTTCTTCCACAAAGCTGCCTCCTGTCCTATCGCATCTCTATTTCCTCAGCAGTGAGTGCTGCAGTATGATTGCGAGTCCGCACGCAAACGGCGTTGGTCGTGGGCGGGCAACAGCCTATCGCGCGGGGAATCGCAATCAGTGCCGCGATCGCAGTCCATGCACAGAGACGACATGCAATAACAGCGTAGCAAAGTGGGATTACGTCTCGGGGCCTCACCGTTGCGGAACGCAGAGCATCGTAGCCTTTTGCGCGCCAGTGCGCGCCAATCAGCCTGGGGTACCTTGAGCAATTGTGCCTGAAAATACACCAACATAACTTGAGGGTTCACGACATTCATGCAACATGAGGCGTACCTGCTTTAGTTTCGATCTCCGGGACGTTCGCCGTCAGTCAAGGCAGGGGAGTCCCAGGCCGCACTCAATGCTGACCAGGGGAGAGGGGACCCCTCATGCTGACCATGTGGCCAGAAGGTGCTGACCCATACGCTAAAGCTCTTGCAACTCTTGCTACCTAGCATATCCTGACATCTGTTGTAGCCATCTGCCAAAAGGGGGCGGCGCCGTGACGGGAAGGGGCACTGGCTGGGGCTCAGCCCAAAAAAAGGCAGGAAGGGTGCGGGACTAGGCGGGAGTGCGGGATCTGCTGCTGTACCGGTAAGGCTGATTGCCTGTCAAACATACAACGAATTTCATCGCGCCCGGCTGCCCTGCCGCCACCAACCAGCTGCAATGGCATGCTAACTGTTGAGCTTTGCAGCGCCGCCTTGAGGTGCACGGAGTTCCTCAGGCCTTGGCACCAGGTAGGGCTGGCCCCTAGCACACAGCACGACAAGAGCACGTGCGCGAGTTTACCGTATTCATTGTAACCTCGGCTCCGGTGCTTAAGTGAGCGAAAGGGCAGCAATGCATCAACTTACTCGTCTTCCGAGTCGCGGCTTCGTTGGGCACCGTTGGGCTGGTGCAGGGGCTGGTGCACCAAGACAACGCCTGGACCCGGCGCCCTGTGGTTCAGGTCACCCGAGCGAGTCGCGTATCCCACCTGATCCCACCTAGTATCAACATGTCACGCGTGAAGTCGCAAGCCCTTACCCTCACGTCTCCTACTGCCCCTCAAAAAGACTGCACGCAATGCACATCACGCCTGCAAAGCCAACCGCGCGACAGTAACGGTGCCGCCATGCGCAAAAGCGGCCCCTGGCGTACCATCCTAGCGCATGCCGTGCTATGCAAGCGCTGTGCGCACGCCCAAGCGCCCCCTCACACAGCTGCCCCCGCTCCCGTGCCATGCATGCGAGCAAACAGCCAACAGGGGACTCTATCGACCGTTTGCCAACCGTGTCGGCACAGCCCGCAACACACCCCACCGCCGCCGTAGACCCCTCGCCCCCAGCTTCCTTCCTGCCACCAACCAAGCAGCTGCTACCACTGCTACGCCCTCCACTGTGACGCCGTGACCGTGAACACGCACCACCACAGCCATTCCCACAATGAGGTCCAGTTGCCAGTGCCCAAGCGCCGGGGCCGCGCCCTCGCGGTACTGCACCATCTGCGGCAGTGCCTAAACCATGTGCGCTTCGCTGTGCACCCACGCCCCCTGCTCCACCAGCTATCACCACCTCATGCGCGTCGCAAGTATCCGTGTATCCCAGACCCTGACAACACATCTGCAACTGCCCCGTGCTCTCAAGGCGGCCATGACCCCCTGCCCTGACATCATTTAAGCTCAGGCCCCGTTCGCCCCCTCCTCGGCACTGAGACGCTGCCTGCGGGCCACAGCCGCCTCCGTGGCCCTGGCCCCACCCACCGGTGCCCCCTGCTCCACCAGCCACCGCAGCACCGGCATCTCGCACCCCTCGCTCACGGCTCGCACCACCACGTCCTCAGCAACCCACGGCACGCCCAGCCGCCGCAGGGCGGTCAGCATGCCCCGGTTTCTGTACCTGAGCGCTGCCTGATACAGATGGCAGTGATGTCGCTCCAGGACAGCATGACAGCCCGGGTACTGCTCCACCAGCCCCTTCAGCAGCGCCTCGCAGCCGCTATAAGCTGCAGCGAGTATCAGCTTTGCATCTGGCCGATACCCTGCCGTCAGCTGAAGCAGGCACTGCGCCACAGCCATCTCCCCGTGCAGCACTGCTGTATAGGCTGCAAGCTCAATGCTCAAACCTCGTTGCCCCATCTCGCCCACCAGCAGCTGCACCGCCTGTAGCAGGTCCCGGCTGTGGGCGGGCGTGTCACGGGGCCAGCACCCGACCACATCCCGCAGGCACGTGGGGCTCATGGGCAACCCCGCCTCGAACGCCAGCCAACGGAGCTTGGCCAGGTCGCCCACATTAGCAGCCCCTAGGTATGCCTTGTGGGTAAGCACGTAGCCTGCTTGCTGCAGATGCACCGCCATGCCCGTGCACCGTGGGCCTTCTGCCTCTTTTATGGCCTGCTGCAGCGCTGCCCGGCCCCACGCTCTTCCCAGCCGGGGGAACAACTGCAAGCCCCAGAGCCCCTCCACCCGCGCACTCCGCAGTATGACCCATGCCAGCGACCGCAGCACCTCCAGCGAAAGACTGCTGAACAGGGCACCTTGGTCTCCCAGCCACTGCCATTTGGCCACAGTGTCAGGGCTCGTTGCCGAGTCGAAGAAGAGGAATGCCCATGCACTGCCCGCCGAGCCCGCCTGCGGCAGCCCGCACCCCGCCTCGTCCACCAGCCACTGCGCCACGGCCAGGTCGGCATGCTGCAGGGCGGACCGAAGCACCTGCACCCCATCCAGGGCGCAGCCTTGGTCGCGCAGCCAGCGCAGCCGGCACAGGTCCCCCGAACGGGCGGCGGCCGCAGCGGTGCTCTGTTGCAGGCTGCAGCTGCCCTCAGGTGCAGCTTTCAAGACCCACTCCATCTTGGCAACAGCGTCGGACGTGCCTGACTCCGCTGCTGCATCTAACACCCCCTGGCCCAGAACGGGGCAGCGGCGGTTGATGCTGCCTCCGCTGCCGCACCCCTCCTGCGTGCAGCAGCCTCCACGCCAGCTGCAGCCCCGCCAGATCGCAGTGCCGAGCTGCAGTCGTCAAAACGGTACTGGGCAACAGCTTGGCAGGGCAGTGGCGTAGCAGCCAGCGCAGCAGCTGCGGGTGGCCTGCCTTGACTGCAGCCACTCCAGGGTCATGTGCGAGTCTGGCGTCGTACTGTGTTGCGCCTTGGTCGCAACTATGCAGCAGCTCCGGGAACACGCTCGGCTGCAGCAGCGGCAGCGCCACCTCCAGGTTCATCTCGCTACCGCTGGCGGCGGCAGTGCACAGCAATTGCAGCTTGTTCCGGAAGGGCAGCTGACGCACTTGCTGCTGCCAGCAGCCAACTTGGGCGAAGGCTGCGGCGTGGGGCGGCAGTGGCTGAGACAGGGAGGCGGTGCAGTGCTTCTGGCCAGTGAGGGTGGCAGCTGCGTCCGGGGACACCAGGCGGCCGCTGAGGGCGCGGTCGTTTGGGGCAGGAAGGAAAGGATGTGCAGCTGGACGGCAGACAGCTTCGCCGGCGGAGTGCTGCCACAAGGGCGGGTCAAAGTCAATAGCCCTGGTGACAATCATAGAGCAGCTGCTTAAGTAATACCGGTAGATATATGGCGACTGCTCCGAACCTAACGCCGCAAATGAAAAGGCCACCCTCTCGCAGCGCCAGGGGAGCCCCGCCCATGCCCCGTCCGTAGCCGCCGCGTCCCGCCTTGGTCCTGCCGTCCTGCCCGGTCCCATTGCGCCATTGGGCACAGAGAGGATGGCCCCGAAACCCCCCGTACAATCCATATAGCAGGTCACGTGAGACGGTGAGCAGTGTACTGCAAGCGGCAGTCCTGGCAAGAAGTGGTCAGGTAGGACCTGCCCTCGGCTGTGTGTGTTATGAAGCGGTCTTGCGCTTGCGCATCCGCACTTTCTTTCAGATTCATCACCATGGATTAGGCAGTGCACCAGTAAGGACCTTACTCCTTTTACTCCATTTCCGCCAAGGGAAGGGACTTCCCCAGTCATGCCCAGCCATGTCCAAAACAAATGCACCTCACCTCTTCAGGGCCCACGCACTCGGGCCTCTTGCTTCATGCCGACCCTAGCACACGTGCATCGCGTGCCCCTCATCGAGCATCATATTAAGTCTGTCCCACTAACGGAATACGGTAACGGTCACGGTGATCTTAGGGCAACGGCCTGTTTGCCTGCATGGTGAGTGCAGACATGTGTACCAAACTGCATGTGGCTTACCAGCAGGGTACCAATAACTGAACCGCCCACATGTGCTTGCCAAGCACCGAATTCCGAGCCCCTGTAACCTTCTCACGAAGAAAAGAAACTGAAAAAAACCTGAAGCACTGAACGCTTACATCCCACGCACCTCGCACAACACCGTAACGCCCCGGGGCGTCCCAGTCTTGGACACGGCGTGCCATACTCAAGGAGACACACACATAATTGTCATCAGGACGCAACCGAGCCAACAGGATCAACCTACGATCGGCAGCTTACGCAATCGACATCGTTTCCCCTCCGCCCCCCTGCATGAAAGTTGACAAGTGACGTGCGGTGACCCTCTAGAAGTCAGGCAGCCGCAGAGCCGTACATCAAGTACCGTCCGACTGCACAAGCCCAAAAGGTGAGATTAATTTACAATGCAAGTTCGGCCTCTTCACCTGCGCATTTTGGGTCAACATGCTCCGCACCAGGGGCCGCAAACTGATGCCTTGCTGGATACCACACCCAGTCATGAGCCCTGAAGCCTGTATGCCATGACAGAAGGGAGCCCTCCGTTGCTGTACGCAGCGGAGTGCTACACGGTGCACCCTGAACCCCGCCCGCCTACGCTGCGCTGCCCACAGCAGTGACAGCACCACTCCCCACCTCCCTCCACAGCACGTGTGCATGCATGCCTGTGTGCGCTTGCGGTGCTTACAACCTACACGGTTGCACAAACCCACAGCACCTTCGCCAGCCATTGACATCTGCAGGTCTGGCTGCCGCCACCGCCGCCTTACAGCCATGTACCCCTTGCCCCTCCCCGCCAACCTGCTCGTGTACTGCATCACAGGGCAGGCCCCATGCAAACACGCTGTTGCGCACGCTGCCCAAAGCAGCACGTGCTGCTGGTATCAAGGACAGAAAGCGTCACGCACCAGTAGGCCAAGGGGGGCCACACTGCACGCCTACCTAGCAACGGCCAAAACTGTATTCATCGAGCGCCATGCAACGGCACGCTGAAACAGGCTTTGTGTACTGTGCTTTGCCGTAAAGCCAGGTTCCCTCATTGGGAAATATCACGCCGACACGCCTTCCCTAGGCGGACCTGCGCGGCTGCGCAGCCGTCGGGGCTTGTCTGTGACCATCAGAAAACTCCCCCCCCCCTTCATTAATATTGACGGCAAGGCGTTGGATTGAAACTGGCTCGAGCAGCTGGAGCGCCGTGCCGAGAATACACCAGCTTTGGCACGCAGCCACGCCAGGCCACCGTTGCACCTCGCTTGGCGAACCAGCCCAGCGGCAGCGCCCCGATCGCGCGCATGCAGTGCTTGCCCGCACACCAAGTACAAACACGTCAAACGTCAGACACAGGTTCATCCCAAACCACCTGCACCAAGCTTGTCGCAATGTACGCATCAAATGAGTAACAGTGGTGCGCATGCATGGCATTGCTCCAGAACGGTCGTACCCCATGCAACAAGGCCCATGCATCCAGGCACCGTAGCCCGCATGCACATCTACGGTATTGCAGCCCACGTGCACGGTCCGGACAGGCCAGCACACGCACCCTTGGCCACCACAATACCACGTGCCTTGCAGTTGCAAGCTCATCGCATGCCCTTCATACCTATCCATCGTACGTCTGCGCGTCCTGCTGCAGCTGCGGTGACAGGCCGTCACCCCGCTGGACCCTCACAGTACCGACGTTCAGGCGGAGTTGGCTGCAGCCAGCCCCAGCAGCCAGGCCCGCTCCTTGGAGCAAGAACATCTCTTGTCCGCCACAGCTGCCTCCATGGCCCTGGTCCCACCCACCGGCGCCCCCTGCTCCGCCAGCCACCGCAGCGCCGGAACCGGGCACCCACGCTGCACCGCCCGCACCAATACGTCCGCCGCCCCCCACGGCACGCCCAGCCGCCGCAGGGCGATCAGCGTGCCCAGGTCGCCGTTCATAGCGGGAAGCACGTAGGGGGAGTTGACAAACTGCTGGTCTGCAAGGCAGCCCGGGTGGTGCTCCGCCAGCCACTCCAGCAGCGCCTTGCAGCCGATGCCCGCTGCGGCCGCCAGGTCTGTCCTGCGTGGCTGCAGCCCCGGCTGCTGCTGCATTAGGTACTGCACCAGGTCCAGGCCACACCAGCGCATCGCTGTGCCAAGCAGGCTGTCCTCACCGCCCATATCACCATCACTGCCCCAACCGCCGCCGCCGCCGCCCGTCACCGCCGCCGTCGTCGTCGTCGTCGTGGTTGACCTCGTCACCATTGCCGTCGTGGCCGTTCTCGCAGTCGCCATCACCGTCATAGCCCGTGTCATCACTGCAGTCGTCATCGCCGTTGCCGCCGTCACCGCCGCCACCCAAGCCGCTGCACCCCGCCTGCCCCACCAGCAGCCGCACCGCCTCCAGCAGGTCCCGGCGCATGGAACCACTGCCCCGTGTACCCACTCCCCACAGCTCTATAACGCTCTGCAGCTGCAGCTCAGCTGCCGACACCCCCGCATCGCACGCCAGCCACCGGATCATGGCCAGGTCGCCACCCTCAACGGCAGACAGGTACGACTCGCAGCTCAGCACCAGGCCGGACTGGTGCAGCAGGTCCATGACGGGAACGGAGCGGCAGCCTGCTACTTGCAGCTCCAACAGCTGCGAACCCTGCTGCAGCACTTCGTCAGGCCCGAAGCTCGACAGGAGGTGGCGCACCACCGGCAGCTGCCCCGCCCTGGCAGCTTCACCACACAGCTGGGATACCCACGTGCTGCCTCCGTCCAGGGGCGGCGCGCCCCGCTCCTGCAGCCACTGCCACTTGGCCAACGCGTCGCCGCTGCTGGCTGCTGCCCGCAGGAAGTACAGCCAGTGCTCGTCACTGCTCCCCACGCTTTCCGGCAGCTCGCACCCCGCCTCGTCCACCAGCCACTGCGCCACGGCCAGGTCGGCGTGCCGCAGGGCGACACACAGGATAAACTGCCCGCCCATGGGGCAGCCGCGGTCGCGCAGCCAGCGCAGGCGGCCGAGGTCCCCCGAGCGGGCTGCAGCCTCAACGGTGCTGTGCTGCAGGCTGCACATGCCCCTGCCTGCCTCCAGCAGCCACTCCATCTTGGCCACGGTCTCTCCGCTGCCCGACCTCCCCGACCCGCCAGCAGCTGCGTCCAGTGCCGCCTGGCCCAAGGCCGGGGCCGGGCCGCCACCCCTATCGCTGTTGGGGTGGGCCTGCAGCACCTCCCACGCCGCCTGCAGTCCCGCCAGGTCGCAGTGCCGCGCAGCCACTGTAAGGATGTCACGGCGGTGCAGCAACGCTGGGCAGTGGCGCAGCAGCCAGTCCAGCAGCTGCGGGTGGCCCGATTTCACCGCCGCACAGCCGGGGTCAGGGCCGGCGTAAGGCAACCAGCGCTGCAGCAGCTCCGGGAACACGCTCGGCTGCAGCAGCGCCAGCGCCACCTCCAGGTTCACCTCGCTACCGCTGGTGGCGGCCGTGTACAGTAGCCCTAGCTTGTGAATCAGGGACAGCTGCCGCACGTGCTGCTGCCCTGCCTCCACGGCCCAGGGCACGGCGTGGGGCGGCAGCGGCTGTGACAGGGAGGCGGTGCAGTGGTCCGGGCCAGTGAGGGCGGCGGCTGTGTCCGGGGACACAAGGCGGCCGCTGAGGGCTACCTCGTTGGGGGGCAGGAAGGACAGGATGTGCAGCTGGAGCGCGGAGGGCAGCTGCTGCACAGGGTCACAGGTACTATTGCCCACAGGACGGCCACGCCGTTCCATGGTAGCTGCGGAGTCTAACAGGAGTCTGCAGCCCAAGGAGGCCTTTAACGGCCTGAGTGGCGGGCAGCAAGGGATGCACGGGGCCGGGGGGCACAGCATGGGTCAGCAGCAGCGGCCACAACACTGAGAGCAGAGGGAGCCATCCCATAAGCAGTAGCAGAACTTGACGTTCAAAATAGTAGATGTTGTGTTCCTTGGCAGCGTGGTGACAGGTTCTCGAGCATGCGTCATGCCTACTTCTGTCAAGTACAAATGCGACCAGCGCATCGTATATGCAAAACTGCTGCCCTCAAGAAGCTACTGTGTAATGAAGGGCAGGAGACGTCTCACCCATCAGACGAGGAGCGCGAGCGCCTGAAAGCTTCGCTAACAGCGCAGCGGCTTCTGGTGTGTACACTAATAAGAAAAGGATGGCATATAATTGCGTGTTGTCACAGCAGCAGGCGGCAGCACGCCGGGTTTGTTTATGCACCCGTATCGGTACCAGCACTGCACATAAGCAGACAGCGTTTATAGGAAGATACCAGGGGATAGGCATACTGAACCCTCGCACACGGAACTGAAATGCCATGATTCGGTTGGGGGTTGTAACCGGGTCGGAACCTGCCGATGGGCCTGGGCGCCTGGCGCCCTGGCCCACCCGGGCCCTCTGGGCACAGGACGGCTGGCCCCGTAACACTCTCTTGACCCTTCGTTGCAGGTCTATCGAGGTTGTGTTCAGCGTACCCAGGATTTGTGGCCAAATGGGTCGGTCCTGGCTCCATGGGCCGTCCCCTCGGTTGCCGGCCCATGCAACGAACCTAGCCCTCTTGCCCCCTCCGTTGCGTGGCCCACCAAGCACGGATTTGCCACCTGCCTCGCCTGCTCAATATTTTGTAGCCGTCCTTGCGTGCTGTGTCCATCCCGATTAGTGAGGAGGTGTGACCTTCCAGTGGCCTAGTTCGGTCCGTTGGGGTGTGCCTGGGTGTACGTGCATGGATGCACTGCGCCCTCAGGGGAGAGGATACTCTGCCCATAAGGTCTTAGGTGTACATGGACTCTGCATGTCTACACCCTGGCCCTCCTATGTAATTCTGCATTCTCTGCCCGGCTGGCACTTTGCATCCGTGTCGTCACATGGGGGTGCAGCGCAGACGGATTGACATTGAGGTTGGCCTGGGCTGCTGAAGTGGCCAGCTCCTTGCATGTCAAGCTGAAAGCACCACACAATTCTACTACCGTATACAGCGCAGATACCGTACAGCGGGATGTAGCCTGTCAGTTCCCGCACTCAAGACGGGGTCAGGGCCCGTTGGCTGATGCATGGCCGCCGCCGCAAGTCCTAGGTACCCGCGTCACAAGGCCCAGGCCCACAGCCCCCTGCTGCCCGCCACAGCAGCCTGCTTGGCCCCGCACCTACATCCGACGCCCTCTGCTGCACCCGCCTCCGCGGTGCTGGCAACCCACACCCCATCCCCACCGCCTGCACCACCACGACCTTCGCGCCCCACGTGAGCAGGCCTAACCCAAGGACCCGCCAGGGCAGCCCGGGTGCTGCTCCACCAGCCTCTCCAGCAGCGCCTCGCAGCCGCCCTCGGCCGCAGCTGCGAGGACCATCCCGCCACCCTCGCGGTTATGCCTCCCGCCACCTGGGCAACGTTGCCAGCTCCTTTGGCGTGCAGGCGTCCTGGGGGGGAGGAGGAGGGACAGGTTTGCACAAGTGTGTGCGCGTACTTGCAGTACCTTGTCAGCCACAGCGACCCTGTGCGCTGCCTTCACCAGCTCCCGGCAGCACACAGAGCCTTACACCACCAAGCTCATAGTACCCTCTGCCCCCCAAGGTAGCCCTGGCAGACCCCCGATAACCGCAGCCCGGAGAGGCGGCCAGCCTCAATCCGCCCGCACAGGTACATGCCACCGACACATGCCCACCTGCCGACAAAGCACCTACCTTGAGTCATCGTCCGATCCTCCAGCCTACAGGGCACCCTTGTGCTTGCCCCTGCTGCCCTCACGAGGCAGCGGCACAACCAGCAGCCTGCTGCCAACCCCTGATTGGTAGCAGCCCTAGCACCTGGACCAGCCGGGGCCGCACCCACATGCCCGCGCCCCTGCCCTGCGCTGTCCTCCGCCGCCCGCACGACTGCCGGTTGGCCGCCCAGGCGATGCCAGAGGGGGCCAGGACGCCATGAGCCCACGTCCGGGCGGGTGTGGCACAGGCAGGAGGAGGCCCGTGGCAGAGCGCGCACGGTAACGAAAGAAGCCTGAGGAAGGGGTTGGGGAGCGAGAGTCACGGCCGGCGTGTGAGGCAAGCGTGGTTATTGGCACGTATCCAGCCCCAACCCAAGGCTACAGGGGGATCCAGCGCAAGTACAGGCACACCAGCCGCCGGGCGAGCACAAGCCGGCGTCAACAGTACCGTATCCGTGCCATGCTTTGAGCGAGGTGAGGCCCGCGCGGTGGCGGCTTGGCCTGCTACACAAGGGCCCGCGCCCCTCCTGCCCGACCTGCGCTCCCCGGCCAGCCCCGGCCTAGGCACGCCACCCATACCATGATTGCCTGATATATATACATATATATTAATATATGTTGTCCCCAAGGGCGCGGACGTCTGCCCTGCAACTACCCTCGCGCGCCAACCACCGCACCATGTCCAGGTTGCCAGCAGCCTTGGAATTGGCCGCCGGGGTTAGCTCCATGCCAGCACGCCGCAGGTTCTCCAGCATGGGGATGATGCTTACTGACTGACCGCTGATGAACGCCGCCCGCAGGATCTCCCGGTCCTGCTCCTGCGTCAGCCCCGGGAGGGACCGCAGGTGCTGCAGCACATCCACCCGCCCTGCCCCCACCCCTGCACGGACCAGCCAGCACAGCTCCCGACATCCTGCCTCGCGCAGGGGCGGTGCCCCCCGTTCGTCCAGCCACTGTAGTTTGGCCACGGCATCTCGTGCACTGGCCGCTATGGTCAGGAGGGTGAGCCAATTGCGGGTGCGGACAGCTGACGCCAGGAACAGCTGCCACTCCCAGTCGCTGCCGGCCGCCGGCAGCTGGCACCCCGCCTCGTCCACCAGCCACTGCGCCACGGCCAGGTCGGCGTGCTGGAGAGCGGACTCCAGCACCCAGTCACTGTTCAAGGGGCAGCCGCGGTCGCACAGCCACCGCAGCCGGGCCACGTCCCCACAGCGGGCAGCTGAGTTAGCAGTGCTACTGTCAAGAGTGCAACCTGCTCCGCCTTCGTCCATAAGCCACTCCATCTTGTCCACGGCGTCCGGGGTGGCAGACTCGGCAGCGAGTGCCAAGTAGAATGATGTGGCGGGGCGCCAGCCGCCGATGTGCGTGGCGCTGTCAGGAGCGGCCTGCAGCAGCTTCCAAGTCGCCTGCAGCCCCGCCAGGTCGCAGTGCCGCGTTGCCGCTCCAAGCGCGGGGTTGAGGTTCAGCAGCCCTGGGCAGTGCTGCAGCAGCCAGCCCAGCAGGTGCGCGTGGCCCGCCTCCAACGCCGCACGTCCGGGGTCAGGATCGTCGTTAGACACCCTGTGCTGCAGCAGCTCCGGAAAGACGCTTGGCCGCAGCAGCGTAGTACTACGTTCAGGTTGACCTCGCTCCCGCTGGCAGCGGCCGTGCACAGCAGCTGCAGCTTGTGCCGGAAGGGTAACTGCCGGAGATGCAGCTGTATCGCCTCCACGGCCCAGGGGGCGGCGTTGGGCGGCAGCGGCTGGGACAGGGAGGCGGTGCAGTGGTCGGGGCCGGTGAGGGCGGCGGCTGCGTCCGGGGACACCATGCGGCCGGTAAGGGCGCGGTCGTTGGGGGGCAGGAAGGACAGAACGAGCAGCTGAAGCGCGGGTGGCAGCTGCAGCTGCGGGTGGCTGCTGGCATCATGGTCGTCCATGGTGAGGCTCTGAAACACCTATGAATCAGCAACAGAAAGCACAATACTTCTCGCACAGTCTCCTAGGAGCCAGATGCAAAGCGGTAACCATGTATAGCCTGCGTCTGTGTAAGTGAATGGTATCTGGTTCACTTATTAGGCCCTCAAGCATACCTTGACGCAACTGTAATAGCACTTCAGTGCGTACGTATCCCGTGGACAGAGGAGGTCCAGTTTGCGGCGCAGGTGGGACAACGTGACAAGCTTACATTAATAACCTTATCGCGAAGTATGAGGCAATTCAAAGCAAAAGGCCCAGAACGAGGCTCCGGTACCAGGGTCTGGCGCTCTGCTGTGCGGTGCCGCGCAGGGTGAGGCAGAGGCCTCCCCTGTACCGGTGACGACCAACCCGACAGCATGCCCCTGACGTCGCTTGCATCCCGCTGGGTCCCACTGGCGGGCAGCCCAGCTTGGCACGCAACTTCCGGAAAGCAGCACTTTATGCGGTCAGGAGGGCACGTGGCCCCTCTCCTGAAACGCTGCACCATAACGCACGATGTGGCCGAATGCACGGCCTGATACACCCGTTTGCAACCGAAGCTCGTCAAGATCAAGGCCTCGAAGCCAGGCAACTGTACCAGAGCGCCCACCAACTGCACCACGAGCCCAATACCCCGCCCCCGCCCCCCCCCCTTTACAGCTCCACACCCCTCCGCACGTCAGTTACGGCTACCTCAGTCGTTCGCAACAAAGCTTGAACCGTGCAAGCCCTTCTGATGCCAGGCAGCTGCCCGTTCACGACCTGTACGGATACCATGTCTTCCCTCTGCCCCACGCCCCTCCGCGCGTGCCGGAACCCTAGACGCTTAGCCGCCAGCTAGGCCACACGACACAACCAGCAACTGACACTTGGATACCTGAACAGCACGCACTAGATGTCTTTGCCGTACGGCGAGACGCGCGCAACGCCAACCCCTGACGGCCCCACGACTTTCACATGGTAAGGAACCTTCCTTGCTGCCCCCCGCCCGCCCCGAACCCTCACACGCCCGCCACCCTCAGCATCTGCTCCACCTGCACCACCTTCTCCCGCACGCGCCCCGCCGCCCGCCCCGCCGCCTGCTCGTGCTCGTCCAGCGCCCGCCAGCCAGACCACGGCACGCAGCGCACGCCGCGGTCGGACAGCAGCTGCTTGAGGCCCGTGGAGCCCACGGGGGCCTGGTGGCGTGGTGTTGCGGTGGGCAGGGTGGGCAGGGAACGGGAGGAAAGGCACTCAGGTTGGTGGGGACGCGGGTTTTGGGTGGTCAATGAAGCGCTTCACTTGGGAAGGTGCGTTTCTCTTGAAGAGGACATGGACTGCAGCGGTTCAGGAGCCATGCGGGACCTAGCAGTGGGAGGCACACAAGCACATGCACTTGTATCAGCGGGCCGACGGGTGGCAGGCGGGACGGGTGCCGCACTGCAGGCGGGGCAGCAGACGGCCCCTTACCGCACTTGATGGTGCAGCAGACGCCAACCGCAAGCTGCACACCTCTAGTGCCATGCACCAGGACGGGCCCAGCGGCTTGCGGTTGGCCTCTGCTAGACCATTCAGTGCGGTACGGGGCCGTGTGCCGCCGAACGCCAACCCACGCCACTTCCATCGTCGTCCCAGCCCCTTATGTGCTACCCTCCACACCCACCCACCTGCCCTGCCCTGTCCCGCACCAGCCCCTCCGCGTCCTCCGCCACCGCGCCAGCCGTCTCCTCGGCGTCCACCAGGTTGGTGCCGATGATGCCGCTGGGGCCGCGCTTAAGCCACCCCACCACGTACAGCCCGCGGTCGGCGCCGGAGCCGGGGTCGGAGGCGGACTGGCGGTGCAGGGGTTGCACAACGGCGCAAGGAGGGTAGGACACAGCAGTAAGGAGCAACGCCTCAAGCGGCCTGCGCCCTCAGCGGCGGACCCGCTCGGTTGCCACTGGCAATTGCAGTGGCCGGCAACTGCTGACGTGGACGTGCGTCTTGGGACAGGAGCCCCTCTACATGGACGCTACCCAGCTGAGCACAGGGCCCTCGTGCCATAGCGGTTGCACACGCACCACGCACCATGCCCCTCCAGGCCCTCCACCACTGCCATGCCCAATACTCCAACCCCACCTTGCGACCCTGCCCGCCGATCTGGTCACCCTTGCACTCAGGCCAACCCCTTCAGCTCATGCACTCGCCCCAACTCAAAGCCTGTGCTCCACTCTCTGCCCCTTAGCATGCCCCGTCCCCACACCCGGCCCCACCTTGAGCACCCGCCCTGCCACGTTGGGCACCACTCCGCGCTTGGCGTCGAAGGCCACACCCTGCGGCAGACGCGACGCGTGGGTGCAAGGCACGTGGCATGCGTGGCACACTGAGGGTGGCAGCAGATGCGTTGTATGTGATGCAAGGGCGAAGTGGGCGTCGAGCGCCAACCCCGCGGGGCAGACGCGCGTTCCCGTTGTACCTTTACCTTTACACGCCCCTCCCGGCAATGGTCCATAACGGGCTTGTGTCTTGCGCCATGCATGAAACAGGGGTACAGGATCACCGGACCTCAGCCCTGAAGTGCGTCAATAGTCCCCGGCCAATGCATTCCTGCAACGGGCCACGCCGGCTCCCCCCGCCCCCCCACCGGATGGCGCCCACCTGCAGCGGCAGCCCCTTGTAGCCGATGCTCTTGAGCACCAGCTGGCAGGGGATGTCGTCCGTCACGCCCGTGCCCACGGCGGTGGCGGGCGCGGAGGAGCCGGGGGCGGGCGGGCGCACCTCGGTGCGCTCCACTCGCAGGCCTGGGGGAGGGAGAGCAAAACAGGCTGCGGGCTGAGCCATTTGCCGTGGGTTTTTCAAGTGTACGAGTGTCGCAGTACGGCCCGTTTGCGCTCCACGCGCAGGCCTGGGGGAGGGAGAGCAAAACAGGCTGCGGGCTGAGCCATTTGCCGTGGGTTTTTCATGTGTACGAGTGTCGCAGTACGGCCCGTCGCGGCGAACAATTAAAGGCGCAAATTTTGGGCTTTTGATGCACTCCGGGATTGGCGGAGCGCATTGAGGTCAGGCGCTGGGAGCTGGCCCCTACCCCCAGGGAGTACAAAACGTTCTTCCAGCCTCAAGGCGGCACCATTACAAAAGGCCCTGCCTGTAACGGTTCCGTCCGCGCCCCGCACCGGCTCCACCTGGACGTACTAGCACGGAACCTGTGCGCGTCTTCCCGTGCAGCGCAGCAACTCCCCTTTTCCCCAAGACCCCAGGCGTCCGTCCCTCCGACACCCCCTAACCACCCACCTGTGACTGCTCCGTCCGCCCCCCGCAGCACCTCCATCGGGTTGCGGTAGAACTGGAAGTACAGGTCGCGCCGGGAGCCGTCCTCTCCCTGCTGCTGCTGCTGCTGCTGCTGCCCCCGCTTTGCGCCCTCTTCCACCGCCTTACTGACCAGCTCGTGCACGCGGCGCTTGAGGCGGGTGGCCTTCATCTCGGCGGCGTCAGCAGCGCTGACGGACAGCTGAGAGGGACAGACAGGGCAGGGGAGGAAGTTGTACAACCGGAGTGCTGGGGTTCTTGTTAAGGCAGGGCGGGATAGGGGCGGGCTTTGACACGAGACCGTGCTTTCCAACGATAAGGTCTGGGCATCAGTATCAGACGTGGTGTGAGGTCACGAGCTCGGAAGCCTCCGCAGCACTGACGAACAGCTGGGACCTGGGAGGGCGCCCATCCCTTTCCTACGTTGGGGTAGGGATGGGATGGGGTGGGGCAAAACAGCAGGGCTGGGGCAGGGGCTGGTCGTTGGATCAGGCGATTGCGTGTGTGCAAAGCCGTTTAGCGGGTGCCGTGCCCCAAGGTTCCCGGCGCGGCCTCAGTGGCGGCACCTCCATCTAATCCTTTAAGAGCCACTCGCGCAGCGGCGCCCATCACTCCCCCGTAACGCCACTGCACCCTTTGCCAGCCTCCCTTTCCCGCCTGCTCGCGCAAGCAACCGCCCCTTCCCACCTGTTCCGGCGCCGCCACCCTTGCGGTGATGCCTCCCCCCACCTCACTCAGCAGCTCCTTCAGCTCCTTGGGCGTGCACGCAGCCTGGGGGCCGAGGAAGGGGTGTCGTTAGGGGGAGGAATGCCTTGCTATTAGTCCTCCAGAGCTCCAAGCCCCAGCAGAGGCGCGCATGCGGGCAGGCGAACAGTGATGGGGACACTGATATCGCATTGTGCCCTGTGTCGGCCTGGACAGTGAGCTTCAACGCAGGAGGGGCACTGCAAGCCCCTTCAGCCCCTCTCCACTCAACCCACCCCTGCACCGGCCCCCTCCGCGCCATCAGGTGCACCTTCCCAGCCCCACCTCCCTCTCATCCCACTCCTCTCCCACCCATCCAGTAACTACCCGCCCCACCGGCACGGGGCCCCTCCGTGCCAGCACAGCACAGCAAACCCACAAGCCCCTCTCCACACAGCCACGCTACCCCACCTAACCTCGCGTTTCCGCGGGCTGCCCCTTTCTGGTTGTTACTTTGCCGCCCCACCTACACCTGCCCCCGCCCCCCGCCCCACCTGCACTGGCCCCCTCCGCGCCACAAGGTGCACCTCCCGCACGCCGCTGGCCGCCCGCCCGCCGCCCCCAGCCAGCTGACGAAGCGTGTGGGCAGCCAGGTCCGTGGGGGCGAACCTGAGCCGGGCGGGGAAAGGGGTCTGGGTTATAACTACATTGCTGTCTGTGTTCCAGTCGAGTGGAGAACCACGAGGTAAGGCTCAAAGGTTCATGTTCCGAAGGGCGGGTAAGGTACTGCCAGTGCTAATAGTCGCACGTGGTTTGCAGTGGTGGCGCGCATTGCTCTGTCGCGTCGTCCCATGAACGACGCCCCACCTGTCTGGCGGCCCCAGCAGCACCCGCGCGCAGTCCAGGGCAACGTTGCCGATGCCGCATATGGCCACGGAGCGGATCTGGGGGTGGGGGTGGCGATGGGGATGCATGCAGTTGCACAGCGAGCAAGGTGGCTGATCGTGGGCAGGGTGTGATATGCGCCGCCAATACCACAAATGGGAGGGGCGCCGTGCAGGTTGAGCGGACGCTAAGACGCCACGTGGAGCAGGGCGCTATGTCCGAGGCGCCCAGGTCTGCTGCCCGAAGGGCAGTTGGTTGCATTGGGCCCGGCGGCCATTGCAGTGCAGGCAGCACTAAGACTCCCGTACTCCACACGCTATTATTGATGATATCCCCTTGCCCGCAACCTCGAGTCCGGCCCCCGTTCCCCACCTTCGAGAGGTCAATGTCCAGCTGCGCGGCGTCCGGGTGCCCGTTGTACCACCACACGAACTCGCGCGCCGCCAGCACCCCTGGGCCGTCCTCCCCGGGCACGCCCAGCCGCCGGTCGGACTCGGCGCCGTACGACAGCACCACCTGGAGGGGCGGGGGACGGCGTTGCGGGTATGTCGGAAAGCCATAGCATGCATGTTGGCGGGCCCCGTGCGTTAAGGGCGGCGCAGGAGGTATGTATGACGCGTGCGCTCACGACGTAGGGGCCACCCTTGCCGCTGTGCGTCCATCGCCACGTGTGCAGCGAGCGGAGGGGGTGTGCAAACCCCAGTACGAGCCCCCAACGTGGCCGTACCCAGCCTCACGACTTCCCTACTCCTTTCCACTTGACGCACTCACCTGCATGCCCACGTCCCGTGCAGCAACCACCAGAACTGAAGCGTCATACAGGTGCATCACCTTCGGTAGGCAGCAGCATACGTCCTCCTGCCTCTTTCCTCTATAAATCTACTTCATGACTTCCCGCTAACACCAACTTACCCACGCCCCATGTAGTTCCTCCGCGCCTTCGTCTCATCCCATACGGTGACATGGACCTGAGGAAGCGTCCTGGCAAGTCGAAACGGAAGCATGTGCACTTGCTCCTAGGCACAGCAGTACAGTAGGCTCACCGCGTGGTGCATGCTGCGCAGCTCCTCCACGCCCACGTCCCTGCCCACCGCCACGCCGCCCAGGAAGGTGACCCGCGGGTCGCCCGCAACGCCGCTGAACTGGTTTATGACGTTCTGCGTGCAGGTGGAAAGCGAGCATGTGGGTAACTGGTTTTGCGCCGCGCGTGCGAATACGCTGCACGCCTCTCAGGACAGGTACGGCGGACCCGCCATGCCGCTGAACTGGCTAATGCCCGTCTGGGGCACGGATCAGATCGGTGCAGCGACAGCGAGAGCGAGGAAGGTTCCACTGGGTCGGAATGGACCCATGGGTCTTACAACGAGACGCTGCTGCACTGCACTGGGCCGGGCACGCGCTAGGTGGAGGCACAGGGAGTTGGAGCTAGGGCCCATCTGGGTGGCACGGCGGCATACGAGGGCCCGCCCCCCATCCCCTGCCGGGAAACAGCGCCTGTCCCTGCCCCTGCCTGGGGCCCCAACAGCCCCACCACCAGGCCCTGACATCGCAGTTGCCACACCCCCAGCACCCAGGACTTCGCCACGCCACGCGCCCACGGACTACCGCCCCCGCCCTGCGCCCCATGCCTGTTCGCGCGATACCATGCGGGTGGCACCAACGGCCCTGCACAGCCCTCACGGCTCCACCCCGGGGCCCAGACCCAAGCAGCCCTGCCCAGACCTCCATAAGCACGCATCCGGCGCTCAGGCCTGTGTACTGTGGCAGTTACAAGCGCACACTGCACAGCCCCACACGCACACCCAGGCACACCTTGGTGTCCTGGTGGTCGGGGGCCACCCCGGAGCGCACCAAGCCGAAGGGGGTTGGGAGCCGGTCCTGACAAGAGTGCGCGGGGGGGGGGGCGGTGTACGGGTCAAGCTGGACGTGGTGCTTTGTGCGCACACGGGGCTTGGGGTTGGGCAGTCAGGTGCCGTGCAGCATCCGTTCAGAGGGTGCAACACAGCATTGCACCACTGTACCGCAACGGTGCTCCCGATTACCCATGCACCCGCTAGCTGCAGAGGCTTGTGTGCAACAGTGTGCATCAGTCCTTGCACCCTTCTCCAACGCCTTACCAACAGGGACACACGGATGCCATCCCCGTAGCGCTTCAGCAGCTGCACGGACAGGGAGCACAGTACCGTGTCACTAGGAGTGACAATCTGAGAGCGGTGCTGTCGTGACAAGGCGGTTCAGGTGAAGTACAATGGCCAGGCCTCACGAGTACCAGCCAGTGGTGCTCCCACGTGAAAGGACCACTGGTTGCTGCTCCCACGCGTGTGTGCCGTCAGGGGTGGAAAGCGGCCGTGGCCACATGCATGGTCGGGGCACCTGGCGTACCCAAATGCTTAAGTCAGGGGAAGCAAAAGCAGCGCAACTCACTCGGTCCACGGTGTACATCCCCGCAGGCCCGGAACCGACGACGCAGACATGCAGCTTTCCATCGTCTGACGCTGCCGCGGTCGAAGCATAGCCACGCAGCGCAGTCGACCCGACAAATGTTGAAAGTACTCGAGCAACAGCGGTGCTGCAGGTAGCTAAGCGACCGACAGGTACCGCAGCGGTCAGGAGCATTTCCGACAGGTGCAGGTGTAAATACGAAAATGCGTGCCTCTTCAAAGCGTTGCACCAATTGTATACTGTGTCTCTGGTCGGCAATGTCGATGTCAGGCCTCTGGCATATTGGAAGTGTGTCAGCAAGTGTCTCGGCTCAGAGCTCCGGGTCCACCCACGTGCGCAATATGCATTTCGGACGTGATATGGTACAGCCTGTACAGATATGAGCAGCATTGTCAATGGGCGGTAGATGCTCCTCTTCGAGCGAGCGCATGACTCACCAGCTCAGCTCTGCACTGCGTGCATGCAGTTGACTCCAACTGCTCCTTGCCGTGCACCATCCTGGAAATGTTGACGCAGGTCCTCTCACTTGTCCATGTATGGGCGTTGTTTGCACTGTGGGGAAGGATGGACCTGGCGTAGCTCCCTAGCAACGGCAGGCAGGGGGGCGGGCTCCCCTGCTCTGGGCGGCAACGGCTTGCTTATGCGCGTCACGGACGACGGAGTCCCAAAAGAGTCCCTGTTCAAACCAGCGCAAACCAGCGCAAGGATGCCGCAATGCCGATCATGATTACATGAAGGTGTTGACCTGACAGCGCATTGGCGCGGTGATATGCAACACCCAGCAGGCCCTCTGGCGGCATGCCGCGTCCACAGTCGCAGTGGCTCATCTGCAGCATTGCCCCTTGCCTGCACACAAGCCGTGGGTTCCTTTCATGCATCCTTTTTCCGTAGCATCCACAGCCCACATCAGCCTGGCCTGCCTTGTGCTCCTTCCCGCCTGCCCCTTAAGCAGCGCGTCGGCGTGCACACAAGTGCAACATGGTGGTGAAAACTGGTTCGTACGGTACGCCTAGCGTCCAGCCCCATGCCTGCCGCAATCTCCCACCGCGCCATTTCCCCTCCTTTGTTCCTCCCCACTGAACACCTCCAGCTATAATGCCGCTCTCGCTCTCAACACGCCCCCGTCCAATGAACCCAAGCTCCAATCTTGCCCTGCCCCCTGGTAAGCCCATGCACGTCGTCACCGCCCCCCGCTGTCTGCTCCATCCCCTTCTCTCCCCGCCTCGTCGTCCCTGCCCCCCGCCCCCGCCGTCGTCCCCACACGCGTCTCCTCGCCCCCAGCGCCAACGCCCGACTCCTGCCCCGCCGCCTCCTGCGCGCTCGGCCCGTGCGCCTTGGCCCTGGCCCCACCCTCCGCAGCCGCGCCCCCGGTGCCTTCCGCCCTGGCCGCCGATGCGGCATGCGCTGCCGCTGCTGCTGCCGCCGCGGTGGCAGCTGACGCGGAGGCGGCGGCCGCTCGGCGCGCGGCGATGGTCGCTGCCCGTCGCTGCAGGTGCACGGGCACGGGGTTAGGCCAGTTCAGCGTGCAGCCAAAGGGGACACGGGAAGGTAGGTACGCGAGGAAATCAAGTACCGAGTTTGAGTTGGTGTTTGACTCGTGCAAAGGGTTTCACTCATGGGGCGACCGTATGTGCGCGGGCTTGGCACCATGGCATGTGCCTTTCATACCCACACGTGTGCACGCCGGCACCCCGTGCAGGCAACGCCGTGCCAGCCCACGGCGCCCCGCCCCGCCCCTGCCTCACCTCTATGGACCTCCGCAGGCCGATGCGTTGGTACAGCGACACCAGCGCCTGGACGGGGGTGACAGGAGGGCCGGGGGCGCACGGCATGGTCAAGAAGGACCAGAGGGGGTCCAAGGAACGCGGCAGGGCCCCACCACGTTGACAGGACAACACCAGCGCCTGGGGTGTGCGGCTGCCGCGTCGGCTGTGCAGAGCTCTCAAGTCCGCGATCGACCCTCAGCTCTCCGGCGGCCAGGTGAAGACCTGTCAAACGCAATGCGCGCGTGCCACGGCGCCGCCAAGTTACAGCAATGCGCATGTGCTTCCGCCTCCCACCGACAATGGCTCGCGCGCCGTGCCGGCCCAGTCCAGCAGACCACTATCAAGTGCTCCAGGCCCCACCTGCGCCAGGATGGACCCCGCCAGCGGGGCCGCCAGGTTGCCCGTCAGCAGGAAGGAGGCGCCGGAAGCAGCCACCTGTATGGAGTCGGGAAAGGGGATGGGGTTGGGCGTTGGGGGCCGGAATGCAGCGGGGGCAGCGATCGGGCACACTGTAACAGATGGCCGCATTCGTGCATCCACTAGAGTGCATCACCCCTCTCGTCGGTACCACCCAGCCGCCAGCCCGCGCTCGCCTCGCCTCTCCCTGCGTCCTCCGCCCCGCGAAGCACGCGGCTGCACCCACACCCAGTCCGCCTGCCCCTCCCTCACTTCCGCATCCCCTCCCTCCCTGCCCCTCCCACCTGCACCACCTCCCTCCCGCCCTCCAGCGCCCACACCAGCGCCCCCTGCGTGCCGATGGAGGAGGCTAGGGCGGCGCGCACAGCCTCCAGACGCTCCTGCACGGGGTCGAAGGAATGGTTTGTTACAGGAAACAAAGATACCACGTTGGTATAATGCAAGATGTGCACTCGTACAGCAGTACAGCCGTACCTTGCTGCGTTGGCACCATGTGAGAACCCGCCAGGCCGCCCCTCACTCGCACCCGTTCCCGTCCCTCACCCTGCCGCCCGCATTACGCCATGACCGTTCTCATAAAAAGAATGGCCCTCCCCTCCCCTGCCCCCCTTCTTGCCCCCCTACTGTCACCCCTCCCCAGCCAACCCTCCCCTCCCTCCCACTGTTCCTGCGAAGACCTGAAGACCTCGCCTGTCTTACCACCGCCTGACCCCCACCCCCACCCCCACCCCACCTGCTTCTGCCGCTGCAGCTCCAGCTCCTCAGCGGTGGGGCCGCCAGGCTGCAGCCTGAGGGGGCAGGGAGGATGAACAATTCCACGATTAAAAGATGGGGAACAGCGGTGGCAGGGCGGGGGATACACAGTGTTGGGAAAGGGTGTGACCAACGGTTGGCGCGCTGCAGGGCTGCGCAGCCTGCAGGAGGAGGCGTGGGCCTAGAGTGACATTAATCCAAACCCCAGTACGGTGTTTAGGTGGTGCAGGGAAGGGACAACGCTCAGGGGAAAAATCTCGGGCAGCATGTGAGGGACCCGACGGCACCAACGCAGTCTTGCATACGGCGCTGGCGCCAACGCCGGTCAGGCCTGAGCCTCTGGCCCGCGCAGCTCCCCACCGAGCACCCACTGGTCGCAACACGCACCAGGAACCACCAACGGTCCTCGTCAACTCTCGCACCGAGCCGTTGACCTTTCGCCAATCGCAAAGCGCTGATGCTTTAAGCCTATCAGGCCCTCCACCTCGCATACCATTGCGAGTCACGCGCGCATCCAGCCATGGCCGTGCTGCACTCCCCCTGCCCCTCCCCGCCGTGCCCACCGCGTGCAATTGTCAACGGGCTGCTTCCCACAGAGATACTGCCTTACGCGAAGCACAAACACACCCGCTGGTTCCAGTAGGACCGCCTTTTCGCGACGCACAGACTCATCTGGTTCACAATGAACATGTAACGCCCCTTCTTTTTCTTTCCTTCCTTCCCTCCACCATCCCCCGCCCCCCAGTCCCCTGGCTCGCGTCGCCCCACCTGGCCACACGCTCGTTGACCGGCCGCTGCCCCCGCGCCGCCCTCTCCGCCGCCTCCGCCTCCACCAACTGCAGCCGCTGAGCAGCGCGGGCCTCCTGAGGAGGGGGGAGGGAGGCAGGGACGGCGCGAGCGCATTTCAGAGAACGCGATGGCATGTATCACAAAACGCTGCGTACTATGACAGCCCTTGCTCTGCTCCAGATGCTACAGCAGATTGTGTGGGGAAAAGCGGGACGAGCGGATACGGCATGCAGGACGCAACGTGCCGTGACACGCAGCATACGCGGGCCTGGTAACCTCCGGCGCACATCCCGTGTAGGGGACAAATACGCCGGCAGCACGCCCCCGTGCCTCAACCTACCCCACAAGCCACCTGCCCCGCGCTGCCGCCCCCCTTGCAACGTTGCCGCTGCGCCATCCTACTTACCCACCCGCCCAGCTGGCCCCCACGCCCCCTGCCTTCAATCAGAGAGAACTGACCGTGCCTTGACCTGACTTGATCGGGCCCCACCCCCGAACCGTACCCATTAGTGCCTCAACCTACAACGCACCTGTGCCGCGCCGCCGGACCCCCAGCCCCTTTCAATCCTCTGCACCCGCAGCGTCCCGCGCCCGTCCCTCCCTTCCGCCCCCATCCGCCCCGCCCCAACCCCCAACACGCTACCCCACCCTGTCCACCATCCAGGCCTACCCCCATGTCCACCATCCAGGCCTACCCCCATGTCCACCATCCAGGCCTACCCCCATGTCCACCATCCAGGCCTACCCCCATGTCCACCATCCAGGCCTAGGCCTCCTCCCGTACCACTGCATCGCCCTCGCCGTACACAGCGGCAACCCTAGCACGCACGCCCAAGGACGCCACTCAACAGCACGCGACTCCACTCCCACGGCAAAGCCCACACCAGCCACCGATCCCCGCATAAGCCACTGACATTTCCATCCACTGCCACCAACCGTGCCTCCGCCACCCCTACCGACCCTGTTACGTGCACGTCTCAGCGTTCTCTGACGCACTACGTGTTTCCCTGCCCGCGGTTCATCGGTCTGCATGATTGACAGCCTGCCACGCCCTTGCCGCGAGCAGCACCGCGCGCCCAGTACACAGCCCCACCCCTACCACGACCTGCAGCTCCTCATGTGCCGTCGACGCAGCTCCCTTACTCTGCCTTCCTATCCCCTCCCCTGTCTTCCTAGCCCCTCCCCTGCCTCCCCCTTCCCCGTCCCCTCACCTGCCATGCTCGTGCCGTAAACACCGCCACCCCCAGCAGGCACCCGCCCGCCAGCGACGCCCACTGCGCCACCACACCCAGCTCCACCTCCCACGCGCCGCCGCCAGCCCCCGCCGCCGGCACGTGGCCGAACACGTGGCCCAGGTCCGGCAGCACGAGCACGTCGTCCGCGCCCGCCTCGTACGCCCTGTCCCGCAGCCACCGCCCGAAGAACGTCAGCAGTACCGCGCGGTACAGCATCTCGTCTGCCGTACAGCCCACCAGGATGACTAAGAGCTCCTGCAGCGGCGTGAGGCGGGCGCCGGGGTTGTTGCGCACGCTGCTCTCCTGCATCAGCTCCAGAGCCAGGCGGAGGCGCTGCGTCGCGACCCACAGCGGCGAGGGGTCGGAGGCTTGCGGGGAGGAGGAGGCGGGTGGAGACTGGGCGTCTGCTGCCTGGCCGTCGCTGCCGGTGGTGCTTGCGGCATGAGTGCTGTTGGGGTTGGCTGCAGTTGGCAGGCTGTGCGCCGGGGGCACGGTGGCGGCTAGGTGCGTCGGTCGGGAGGCCTCGGATGCGCTTGGCTGTGCGCCTGATGTCTCCCCTGTCCCTGTCCCGTTGGCTGCCCCGTCCGGTGTCCCTGTGGCACACGGAGGGCGAGCGTCAGCGGGTTGTAGCAATCGGGGGTCTGCAGGAGTCAGTGTCCAGTTCAGTCATGCTCCTGAAAGATACTTGTTGCAGCACCCCCCGCCTCTGCTGGCGGCCAGCCCAACCAGCGCCCCAACCGTTACCCGTTCCTGTACCCAACCAACCCGCCGTGTGCTCCCGCCGCCCAGGCTCCGGTCATTGCCTGGCAGTGGGCAGACCAGCACGGGAGCTGGTCCTGCTGCCTCAGGCCCCGCCCCGCTCGCCTCTGCCTTCCCTGCACCCGGCAGACAAGGAGCCCGCCCCAAACCACTACGCCTAGCCGGACAAAACTACCCCTGTGCCGCCTAACCACACCAAACACGTGCCACGGCTCCTCCGCTGCCTACTTCCTCTTCCCATTCCCGCTCACGGCAGGACTCCCTCACCGCCACCCCCGCAGGCCCGTCCCTGCTGCTCCACAACTGTGAGCACTGCCGGCCCTGCCCCTTGGCCGCCAGGACTGCGCCTGCTCCCTGTCTTGACTTGCCACAAAACCACCCCACCTACAGGCACCATCACTGCTTCACGCATGGTCGGGTTGAGCATGGGGTCCCACACACACAGCACCACGTGCCAAGCTATTTTCTCTCTGCTCAGTACCTCCAGCCCAGCAGCAGCGGCCGCAGCGACCCTTGCCACTGACCTTACACCTGGCACCCGCTTGCCCTGCCCTGCCGCACACTGTCTGTTTGCCTGTACCACTCTCAGGCTCACGTTGCCTGCAACCCGCGCCGCATCCGCCTTACAGCACCACGTGCAAGGGCGCCCTCACCTTGCCCCGCGGCCGGCCCCCGCACGGCCGCCGGGTCGATGAACAGGCGCACCAGCTGGCCGCTGTCCTCCCTCCGCCGCAGCGCCGCCCAGTCGGGCAGCCCCACCAGCGCGTCGAAGGCCATGGCGGGGGCCATCAGCGCCAGGCCAACACCCACGGCGCCGGCGTCCCAGCGCAGCCCCCCGAACACGTCGATGTGGGTCAGCGCGCCAAGAACCACCGCAGCCGTGCCGTACACCCCGCCGTACTCGGCCAGCAGCAGCACCCAGTACCGCAGCTGTACGGCGGAGGCGCTGGGGCCGCCGCTGCCGCCGGGGCCGGGGCCGCTGCCGTTGGGGCTGGGGCTGGGCGGGGGCTGCTGCTGCGGGTCGGGCGGCTGCGTCCCGCCGCCGCCTAACCGGCTGCCGGTGCTTCTGCTGTCCTTGTCTGAGGATGTGGTGCTAGTGGTGCTGCTAGTGCTTGCGGGCCGCCCGCTGGTGGAAGCGGCACGGTTGCCACCGCTGCCGCCACCGCCACCGCTGTTGCTGCCGCTGCTGCCCAGCATGTGCTGCCGCTGCCAGTGCTGGCTGAGTATGAGGCTGTCATTTTCTGTCAAGAGATCTACCCTTTTCAGGGACTTGCAGCCAACGCGGCACGCCCTCCCGGCGGGCCCACGTAAGGGAGCGATGCACTGGGAGGGGCGCGCAAGGGGTGCAGCCAGGTGGCTGCCAGCGAACGCGGCGACGAGGGAGCAATTGGATTCCTGCAGGTATGCGCTGCAATGGCTGCCTCTCCTATGGCGCGAGGAGGCCGCGGGCCCGCTGAAAAGTCCAGTCTGCTGGTTCCATCGGACAAGGGCACAAGTTCAAGAGGGGCTCAGCTTGCAGCGAGTCATGAACTAACAGTCTAACGATAGCAAAGTGGAACGCTGACTTATACAACAGAATGATTAGCATTCCTGGGCGCTTGGTATCCGGTGCAAGGCGTCGTGCCACACCAGCGTCCAGTGCCAGCGCTCGCACCTGCGCCGCTGGCCCTGATGCGCGCCTCAAGTGACACGAAGTACTTAGTTTTGCCTCCATGTCTAGCTCGCAGCGCGTTTCGGTGACTGCGGATGCCACGCAAGCAACTGCAAAAAGTCAAGGCAAAATGTGCAGCGCCTCCGCCCTATTACGAGCGAAGGCAGTACGCAAAAACAAGTGGTGAAACGGTGACTACTTTGGGCTGGACAATCCTCAAACTCCGACAGCGCGACGATCCCTCACTCACCGCGATGGTTCTTCTGCCGAATACGGTACCGAGGCACGGCGCCTGGCGATCCCGTGTCCTGCCGAGTAAGTTGCACAAGTCCATGTTCTATTATGGGAACGTGCCACCTGCGGCTTGCCCTTCCAAGCCCTTTTCGGGCCCTTTTCGGGGCCGGTTTGTGGTTCGGAAGTCGGGGCTCCACCCGGTTGGGCGGGCTTTGTTGTGGACTCGCCACAGAAGCAATCCACTCACTGACGCAGCTGTCATCTGGGACGCACTTTGCTCGGCATCCCAATCGGCTCTGGCACGTGTTGCGCACTGATTCTGAGAAGGGTCGGAGCGGGCTAGCCCAAGCTCCCCTGGGCTGTTCACCTGCACGTGCATACGGAGCAGGGGAGACCTCGTGTGCAAGCACCTGACCGCTGCACCCTGTGGTGTCCCTCCACTCTCCCGTGCCGCGCCACCCACTAGCATGCTTCAGGATGCTCCTTGCTTGTGTTATACTGCTTTTACCTTGAGTTGTCAGGCGTGGCTGCCGGAGTGCATGCACATGCGCAGACAGGCGGTATCAAGGGAGGCCGTCCGCCGCACGGTCGCCCGCTAGCAGGAAGCTATGCATAGAGCTTCAACAGATTCACGCCCGCTTAGTAGTTGCCTCTTTGGTCCTGCACACACACAGCGTGGCGGCGGTGGAGGCGGGCCACCCGCAGCTGCTGGGCTGGCTGCAGCACCGCTGCTCGGGGCTTGTGCATTACCGGTACACAAAAGCGCTCGAGGCTGCAGCCTGGCACTGCAACCTGGCGGGGCTGCAGGCGGCGTGGGAGCTGCTCGGCAACTCCTGCAGCATGCCTGCTTGTACTGACTCCTGACCTGGACCAGGGTGTGCTGGATGCGGCCGCTCGCTCGCTCTGCCCGGGCGAGGTGGCCAAAATGGAGTGGGTATTGGCGAGTGGCGACAGCAGGGGTGCAGCGGTGCACAGCGCGTGCTCCCTGCAGGGCGGCACCGCCGCAGCCGCCGCCATTTTGGGGGACGTGGGCCGGCTACGGTGGCTGCACGACCGCGGCTGCCCCATGGGGGGGGCACGTCGTGCTCTGTGCCGCCCTGCGCACGCCGATCTGGCCGTGGCGCAGTGGCTGGTGGACGAGGCGGGGTGCGAGCTGCCTGAGCCTGGCTCTGCGTACGGCAACGAGTGGAACGCCCTCTTCACGGCGGCCGTCAAGAGCTGTGACGGAGTGGCGAAGCTGAGGTGGCTGCAAGAGAATGGAGCCCTGTTCGATCGGGAACTCGCTGCGAGAGCTGGCCGCGGCAGCCGTGCGGTCGGGGCAGGTGTGTGTGCTGGAGCACCTGCAGGTGCAGTCCGCTGGGCTGCTGGACATGCAGGTAGCACCGCCATGGTGTCAGTGGAATCTGAAAGAGGGGGCGGTGGCGTCGGGCAGCGTCCCTATGGCTGAGCACCCGAAGCAGCACGGCTTGGTCTTCACCGTCAGGGCGTTCGAGCCGGCCGCGAGGGCTGGCGATGTGGCGATGGTGCAGTGGCTGGCGCTGGGGGCGGGGGTGGATGTCGCCAGGCTGGACCTGGCAACGGTGGTGCATGCGTGGCCCGCAAGACCCTGGCCCACAGCCGGGGCCAATGGTCGTTGTGCAGCTGCTTGTAGAGGAGGCGGGGTGCAGCGGCTGGGACGCTGCTGCTGCGTTGCGGGCTGCTGCTGCGCGGGGTGACCTGGCCCTGGTGCAGTACGTTCATGGGTATCGGCAGCAGGGGGCAGCGGAGCAGCTGGGTTGGGGCCGGGCGATGTGTGCAGCGGCTGAAGGCGGCTGCGAGGAGGTGCTGGAGTGGGTTGTGCAGCAGCCGGGGAGCCAGCTGGTTCCAGGGGATGCTTATACATACGTGGCGGCAGCTAAGAACGGCGACTGGGGCACGCTGACGGCCCTGCAGCGGCTGAGTGTGCCGTAAATGAGGTAAATGACGGGGGAAATCCCTTCCCCTGGCGTCCATGAGGTGGGGGAATACGATCCTTACTGGTCCACCACCCAATCACGGATTGTGAAGCTGAAAGAAAGTGCGGATGCGCATGCGCAAGACCGCTTCATAACACACTCCACTCCCCAAGAGAGGAGCAGAGGGGCGAGCCAGCCGACCGTTGGGCATGCGGGAATCGAACTGGCGACCTTGTGTGCACCTGCACAAGATCACATCGGATGACGCCCGTGGGGTGGGCAGGCTGTGGTCAGGCGGGCGCTGGTGGTTGGGTGCCAGGGGCCGGGGCTGCGGTGGCTGGTGGAGCAGGGGGCGCTGGTGGGGCGAGCGGAGCAGATGGAGGCGTTGGCATGCGTCTTGGGGCGCACGGCTTGGAGTGCCGAGGGCTTTGAGTGGCTGCGGGGCTTGGTGGCAGCCGCGGCGGGGCACCATGACCCATCTCGGCTGGGCCGTTGCGCGCGGACAGAAGATCTTGTGTTGTCACGGTTGCGTGGGTGCTTGTGTGCCAGGCTGTGTGCCAGAGACTATCACAAGTTGAGCATGGGCAACGGTCAGGCGGTGCCCACCGAGGGGCCTGCTGGGGGCGGCTACAGCTGCTGGTGGGCGAGTTAGGCGGGTGCACGAGGCAGGTTGGGACCCGAGCGCGTGCCTACACGTGGCGTGGCCCGGATGCAGTACCATGCCTGTGGGAACGGGGCCCGGCCGGCCCTTTCAATAGGTGAATGTGGAGGTGCAGGTGGAGCGCATGTTGGCTGCAGCGCGGGGTAGCTGCGAGGCGCTGCTGAGTGGCTGACGGAGTATCACCTCAGCTGCCTGCACCTGAACGACCTGCTTGGGGGGACATATACATATACATATTGCGTAGCGCAAGCCATCCTCGGAGCTGAACTGAAGTGCGCAACAGTCTGTGCCGAGGCCACAGCTCTACAGTAGCTGGCGATGTGAGACAATTCTGCTGTAAGTTACGCATGTTAGTCGCTGATCAGTTTGCATGGTAGTTCCAGGTGCCATGTTGACAGCACACAGACAGGCTAGAGCTAGCACTCGCTAGGAGGGAGAGAAACCATCCGCCAAATGCACCTTCGGCAATAATCAGGATACCGTCAGCGGGCTCCCAGCACCGTGCCCTAAAACTCTGTCTCCGGCGCCCTTGCCCCTCTGCAGACTCCCACGGTCGTTCAGGGGTACGCGTCCAACGCGTTGTGGCCCTGCGTCCTCCGCGATCAGCCAGCTAGCATGGGCCTAGATGGGGTCGGCAGTAGCACGCTACCGCCGCAGCTGCCCCCCGCACTCCAGCTGCACATCTTGTCCTTCCTGGCCCCCAACGACCGCGCACTCAGCGGCCGCCTGGTGTCCCCGGACGCAGCCGCCGGCCTCAGCAAGGACCCCACCTGCACCGCCTCCCTGTCCCAGCCGCTGCCGCCCCACGCCGTGCCCTGGGCCGTGGAGGCTGGGCAGCAGCACGTGCGGCAGCTGCCCTTCCCGCATAAGCTGCAGCTGCTGTGTACGGCAGCCGCCAGTGGAAGCGAGGTGAACCTAGAGGCGGGCTGGGCTGTACTGCAGCCGAGCTTGTTCGTGAGGGCAGCCGCCAGTCCGCAGCCGCCAGTGCACACGTGGCCAAGCTGCAGTGGCTGGGCGAGCGGGGGGCGCCGCCGCTGCACAGGGCAGGTGATGACGTTCTAAAGGGCTTCGCGTTTGCAGCAGTGGGGGCAGGGTGGGTGGACGTGCTGCAGCACCTGCGGTCCCTCCCGGGGCTGACGCCGGAGCAGGACCGGGGGCTGCTGCAGGCGGCGTTCGCTTGTCCATGTACTGTGAAGAGCGTCCCCATGGCAGAATACCTGCGCCGGGCTGGCATGGAAGTACCCCATGCCAACTACTCCGTGGCTGCCGGCAGCTTGGAGACGGTCCGGTGGTTGGGACGGCAGGAAAGGAGCAGGCCGTCCGTTGGTGACCTTCGCAGCCTCATCACGAGGAGGCCCTGGGACGCGCCCGCCCACAGCCGGGACCTGCTGCAGGCGGTGCAGCTGCTGGTGGGCGAAGTCGGGTGCACCGGTTGGGGTGCACAGCAGGCGGCGCAGGTTGATGGGCAGCCAGAGCAGCTCGTGTGCGCAGCAGCGCGGCGGGGCGACCTGGCCCTGGTGCAGTACCTGCTGCAGCAGCTGCCGGGGTATCGGCCAGGCGGGGAGGTGCTGGCGGCTGCGGCGGAGGGCGGCTGCGAGGCGCTGCTGGAGTGGCTGGTGGAGCAGCACCCGGGATGCCTGGAGGGCCCGTGGGGCCAACCTGCTTATGTTGCTCCGGCCAAGAGCGGCGACCGGGGCATTCTGGCCGCCCTGCGGCGTCTGGGCGTGCCGTGGGGTGCAGAGGACGTGGTGGTGCGGGCGGTGGAGCGTTGGTGCCCAGAGCCGGCGCTGCGGTGGCTGGTGGAGCAGGGGGCGCCGGTGGGGGACGGGGTGTGCGTCGAGAAAGTAGTGGGGATGTGGTGCAGCAAAGGTTCTTTGGTGTGCAAGCGGCGGCGTGGCTACGGAGTGTGGCAGCAGCAGCAGCAGCAGCAGCAGCAACAGCAGCGGATGCTGTGACTAGCATGCCATGAATGCAAGGCATAGTCTCGCTCGACTTGAGCGGTTGTGCAGTTGCTCGAGTCGGCGCCAGTAAGGGTGGCTGTGGCACGCTGTGAACTGCGTTGCTGTCTTACTGTCCATGCCTCGTTCTGGTGTCATCTGAGGGGCAGCAATGGCCTCGTCCATTAAACTGCTACGCTTAAGAATCCTTGTGGTGAGATGGGGCTATCCTGCTGGGAACTGTCCTATAGATGCACCAGCGGCGTTGGGGGTAGTGCACCTCCCAGCTAGGACTGTTCTGAGCCCGGCGTAGCGGAATGGCGTCCGGGGGTGCAACTAACGCCCACTGTCCGTTGGTATGGACCAGGGGGTGGCAAGTCAACTGTTGGGAGCGGTACAGATGATTATGGCATCGTCTGTTTTTCTCTGTGCCGCGGTTGGCCAGCGTGCTGCGTACCCCTCCCCTGATATGGTCGCGTAGACGCGGCATCTGTTTGCGGCCAACATCAGCATTGCGCACGCTGACGCCCCTAGCGTAGGCGGAGAGCTCCGCACAGTTGACCGTTTGGGAGCGTGCGTGCACTTGGATGGTATTGTCTCAGCCCTGCTCTCAGCCTGTCTCAGCTGACCGACGTGCGGTACAGAATGTAGATACCTGCAGAAGCTTGTAGCCACTTGCCAGATAGTGGGACGGAGAAGGTGGGGAATGCGCCTTCTGCTGCAAAAGCAGCCAACTGGTGCCAACTGGTGCCAACAAGTACGGCACCGTGCACCCCATGCTGCCCATGCCCCTGTGTGCTTGGGAGGTTGGGACTCAACGTGGAAGCGCTCGCACTTACATCTGCCGTACCCAAAATCAAGTTCGCCGTTGTTCCGTTTGCACTGCACTCCCGATATGGTACATAATAGAGCGAACACATGTGCACAAGCGCGGCAGGAACAGGGGGCCAGGAGAGGCGAGAGGAGGGGCAGGAAAGGCGTGGGCCCAGCACACAAGGGACCGTTCCGCTTGACCTGGCTTGACCACTGGGTGACGTATCACTGCTTCTTTCACGCTGCATGAACTTATACTACAGGGATGTGGATTCAGGTAGGGCCGAGCTGGAGGGGAGTGACCGGGGTCTCCCCTGCGTCTCCGGGGTTGGCCCTGGTCACTGGCCCTTGTCCATCGCGGAGCTTGCGCCTTGCGACGTTGCATATCAGAAATTCATTCGCAGCTTCGTCGGTTATTTCCAGAGCTTCTTCGCTGCACTCTCGGTCCTATCGGAAATAACCAGCAGCTCCTCTTTGCCCACTTTGCTCTCGCTGTCGCTCAGAGAAGAAACGCAAAGGTACGACTCTAAGCTAACCTCCAACACCACTGCCAGTTGCAACTTTACGCGGGGTCTTTTCCTCCTGATGTAGCCAATCCCGCCATTTTGAAGGCAGCCTCATAAGAGTTTTGCCCCGCGTTTGAATCATGTTTAAAGGATGAGCAAGTCGCTTCACGATGGCTGGGCGAATAGCTGATTGACTGCTTCTTCCTGTGCTCAGCGCTGCTCGCTCACCGCCGCTCCGAGCCCATCGCCCGCGTCATGGTGCGCCCTTGCCCTGCCCCTCCCTGCGCACGCGCCCAGGGCCAGAGTCAGCCCGTTCAGAGTTGCTCGTCCAACGCCCTGTAGCCCTCCATATAGCGCAACAAACCAGCTAGCATGGATCTACATGGGGCCAGCAACGGCACTTCGCTGCCGCAGCTGCCCCCCGCTCTCCAGCTGCACGTTCTTTCCCTCCTTCCCCCCAACGACCGCGCCCTCAGCGGCCGCCTGGTGTCCCCGGACGCAGCCGCCACTCTCACCGGACCGGATCACTGCACCGCCTCCCTGTCCCAGCCGCTGCCGCCCCACGCCGCGCCCTGGGCCGTGGAGGCTGGGCAGCAGCACGTGCGGCAGCTGCCCTTCCCGCACAAGCTGCAGCTGCTGTGTACGGCAGCCGCCAGTGGAAGCAAGGTGAACCTAGAGGCGGTCTGGGCTGTACTGCAGCCGAGCGTGTTTCCGGAGGTGCTGCAGCGGCCAGTGCTACCCCGCATCATGCGCCCCTCACAGTACCCCAAACCAGGCCTTGCGGCGGTGCAGGCGGGCCATCTACATCTACTGGGCTGGCTGCTGCGCCGCTGCCCGGCGCTCGTTGACAGGAGTGGCCTCCTGGGGCAGCTGCACGGCATTGTGACCTAAAGGGCCTGCAGGCAGCATGGGGGTTGCTGCAGCCCAGCAGCCCCCGCGCCGACGGGAGTGCGCACCCGCTGCTTGAGCAGCTGGACGCAGCAGCAGAGTCGGCCACCCCAGACGCTGTGGCCAAGTTGGAGTGGGTCTTGGCGGAAGGGGGCGGGGCGGGCGGTGACTTGCAGTGGAACACCGCTGACGCTGCGGCTCGCTCGGGGGACCTGGCCCGGCTGCGGTGGCTGCGCGACCGCGGCTGCCCGGTGGACAGGGACTGGGTGCTGGAGTCCGCTCTGCGGTATGCCGACCTGGCCGTGGCGCAGTGGCTGGTGGACGAGGCGGGGTGCCAGCTGCCCACAGCCGGGTGCAGCAGCTGGACTTTACTGCTGCTAGCGGCAGTCAAGAGCGCCACAGGTGGGGCCGCCAAGCTGGCGTGGCTGCAGGAGCGCGGGGCTCCCCAGGTGGAAGGGAACGCCCGCCTGTTCGGTACACTGGCGTCTGCAGTGCTGAAGAAAGGGCAGGTGGAGGTGCTGCAGCTGCTCCCGGGCTTGTGGACCCCTGCAGGCCAGGATATCATGCGGAGGAAGAGGGATAAGGCGATTGTGCGTGGGGTTGCAGCGCCGTGGAGCCTCCCCCTGGCCAAGTGCCTGCACCAAGGCGGGTTCGTGTTTGGGCGTGAGGCGTACACCAGCGCGGCCTTCAACGGTGACGTTGCTACGGTGCGGTGGCTGGCGGGGGAGGCGGGGGTGTCGGCCGTCGGGCTGCGCCTGTGCGACTTCATTTGGTCCTGGCCGGATAGCGGAGCTCAGAGCAGCCGGGACCTGCTGGAGGCGGTGCAGCTGGTAGTGGGTGTGGCGGGGTGCAGGGAGTGGGATGCCGGCACGGCGCTCCGCTACGCAGCGATCCGCGGGGACCTGGGCCTGGTGCAGTACCTGCTGCAGCAGCGGCCGGAGTATCGGCCGGATTGGTGGCACCTAATATCGGTCGTCGCGGCTGCCAGCGGCAGCGAGGCACTGCTGGAGTGGCTGGTGGGAAACGCTGACACCAACAGCCTCGGCTGTGCGCGTGACAGCCCCTACCTCCACCCAGCCAAGAACGGCGACCGGGGCATGCTCACGGCCCTGCGGCGGCTGGGCGTGCCGTGGGGCGAGGAGGGCTTGGTGGTGCATGCGATTGAGTGGTTCGGCTTGGCCCCTGCGGTGCGCTGGCTGGTGGAGCAGGAAGCGCCCATCGGGGACCGGGAGCGCCTCGAGCGCGCAGTTGCTGGGGCGGTGCAGCAGGGGTCCCTGGGTGCCGAGGAGGCGGCGTCGCTGCGGCGCGTGGCGGCGGCACGGGCAGCAGCTGGGGAGGCGTGAGCATATGCGGTCATGGGTGCGCGGGGCGGGCGGGAGATGAGAAGTGCAGTGGAACGGAGGGTCTACTTGCCTTGGCCGAAAGGGTTCGCTGGCAGCGCTGCGCGACTTGGACAAAGCGTCGGCGTGGTGACTGTGGTGGTGGTGGTGGCTGTGGGGATGGCTGTGGTGGTGGTGTCGGTGGCAGCCAGGCAGCCTACAGCAGCTTGGCAGGCACTGCTGAATCGTACCTCGTGTCTCCGGAGGCACTGACCTGCCCGCATTGCTTGATACCCGCACCTTGCTGCTGCACACTTTCGAACTATCCGGATGCATCCACCGCTGCGCGACGCGTGGAGGCATTGCCATGTGAAGTCTTGTGCACTCAGTCAGTAGGGCAGTGTGCTGGGCGGCCAGTTGGTCGCGTCATGAGTGCATGTATGACTGCGTGGGTGCAACGTACGCGGAAGCCCTCTTGCTGATCAGAGATTTGTGTCATGCTTGTGCAGTGCATTCCGGCCTGTTGGTGCGCGGTGTAAGTGTCGTGGGATGCAATTGTGACAAAGCATGGCGCGACACAGGGTACTAGAGGCGCGCATGTGTGGCATGTGTGGCATGTGCGGCCACCTGTTGCAGCACGCTGACACACAGCGGGTGGCGCCGCTTCCCACACTACGGTACTGTCGCCACGCGTACACCGCCGTCGGCCCCGAGCAGGTGCGGACGGCTGCTGCGTAGGCGCAGGCAGGGGACGGACGGGCGCGTGGGCGGAGGCCGCGGCATTGCGTCTCGCGTGGCCAACACCAGCAAGGCTGCACATCGGTTGGCGCATCGCGTTGGCGATAAGGCATAACTCGCATGTCGGCTCTGAAGACCCACGCCACCTCGCTATGTTTGTACACCTGTTTGCGCAACAATATGCCCACCGCGTGCCAGCGCTGCACCCCAGAACCTCGCCACACTCGGTCTGCAACCCGCCGTGCCTGAGCCCTGCCGCCAGCCCTTCCTCGCCACTGATGCATCCTGATCCCCGCGCAGGTCGCTGCGCACCTCGTTGTGCATGCTTCCTGCTGGCTGGCAACTACGCCGCACCGCGGGCGTGGGCGACACTGGCGCAGGTGGGGGCAATCGTGTGGAAGGGGACCATGACTGGGGCCCGCACTTGCAGGCTCAGTGATGCAGGCGGGGATTAGTTACGTGAACGGCGTTTGCGCGTTGGCATGCACCCGATCAGATGTATGGGCCGAGCAGGGGGCGGGGCAGACAGGGGGCCGGGGCTGGCGTTGACCTCGCGGCCTATCGGTTGTGGCACCGATAGTGGCGCAGGTGTGGCGCAACGGGGTAGGACGAGGGGTGCGGTTCCAAACTGCTAGCTGCGAGGTGACATTGCAGCTGCTGGACGGCATTCTCGGTTGCCGTTGTGCTGTGCGAACGAGGGATGACCCTTGAAAACTCGCCTGCCGCGGCCGCACGCAATGTCCCACCTGCCCTAGCCCTCAAACGCCCTTGGCAGCGCTGCAGCCCTCCCTCCCATCCAGCACACGCACCCTCCCCCTCTCCTCACGCCTGATGCACCCCGGTGGCCATGCAGGTCGCTGCACACCGCCGGCGCCGGCTGCCGCTGCTCCCCGGTCCCGTGTAGTCACCGTAAGAGCCGTCCATTATGGCTCTTACGGTTGACGGTGTGCACAGGTGGGGGCGATCGGGTGGGAACCGCCCCGGGGAAGGGTTGCCAGCCCGGGCAGCGTAGCGGGGGCAATCTCGGTTGCTGTAGTGGAAGGTGGGGGCGACAGGTGGGGCCAACATAGCAACACACAGGCCTACCTGAGTGAGCTGTCGGGACTCAGTGAGCCGTGACCAAATGCAACACAGGCAGGGTGTCTCTTGGGCCATGCGTGGGCCATGCGTGCTGAGGGTTGGTCCGAACACGCGACACGGGTTGAGGGGCGGAGTCGGGGCAGGGCAGGGCAGGGCAGGGCAACGGAGCAGCTGCTTGACGGCTGTACCTACCTGCACACACAGTTCGCTCCGTGCCACGTCGCGGCGCAGCCCCTGTGCGCCAACCCGCGCGCCAGCACAGGAACAACACGGCCCCTGCCTCCCTGTCCACCCTACCCTCCTCCCTCAGGTGCTGAGCCCAGCTGTGCTGCTGGGAACGCCATTCGGTGGACCTGTCTGGGCGTGTGACACACGCCGCCATGCAGCAAGGGCGGCTGGAGGTGCTTCAGCAGCTGGTGTTGCTCTCCGGGGTGGTTAGGGCGGCGCAGGCGGGCAGCAGGCGGTGCACGCTGCCGCTGGCTCAGACAGCATCCCCGAGGCAGAACGGTTTTACGGCTGTGGCACGGAGCACACGGGTGCACGTATTCAAGCTGAGAGCGCGGGGCGACAGGTGGCAGCCCGCCCTGGCGTCCGTCCCCTACCTGGTGGACGAGCGCTGTGAGTGGGGCGCGCTGACCGCCCTGCGGTGGCTGGGCGCGCCGTGGGTCACGCGGTGGCTGGTAGTGCACGCGGTGCGGGAGTGTCGTCCCAGATCTGCGCGTCCGCCCTGCAGTGGCTGGTGCAGGTGGGGCGCCGGTCGGCAGGCGGGAGGACTTGGGGGCGGCAGCGGTGGGCTTGCAGAAGCGGTCGCTGTGGCCCCATGTTGCGGTGGTGGGCGGCGCTGCTGCATGAGGGGGCCTGGCAGCAACCCTAGACAGAGGCAGGACCACCTGCGGGCGGTGCAGCTGCTGGTGGGCGAGGCTGGGCGCAGGGGCTGGGGCATGGGTTTTGCATTGCTTCCTCAATCCGGCGCAGGCGAGCTAGCCCTGGTGCGATCCCTGCTGCGGCACCAGCCGGACTGGACTGCGGCTGGGGCTGCGGCGGAGGGCGATGGAGGCGGAACACCCAGCAGGCGGGTTGCGGGGGTCATGGCGGGCCCCCGCTGCCGTACCCTAGCCCAGCGGCCAAGCAGTACGACCGGGGCACGCTGACCGCCCGGCAGCGGCTGGGCGTGCCGTTGTGCACGCGGGGGCAAACCTAGTACACAGCCGTGAGCTGGACGAGGCACCGGGCGGTGGTCGACCGCAAGCAGGGGTGGCAGAGCCGGGGCAGCGCGCATGAGGGGCTGCCGGCCATGTGGCGTGGATAGCATGGTGACGTGGGTTACCCGGTGCAGCACGAGACGGTACGAGGCTCAGAGGCCTGTGCCAGCGCGTTTGTGGTGGTTGCCTTCTCCATTTGGGGCCATGCTGTTGGCCACACCAGAGTCCGGCCAGGTGTCTTGAGCACTCCTTGGGCACCTGTTGAAGGCTGGGGAGCTCCCCTGGTTGAAGGCGCTGTACGCAGGCATCTCTAGGTGGCGTGTGTGCCTGAGCGTGATGATGGACGTACATTAGCGCTAGGGGGGCGCCCCTGTAATGGAGTCTGTAACTTCAGCACACGTGGCCCGCGGGTGTGTCTCACGCTGCGTCACACTTGCGTGTGCCCGCACTATAACATCGGACGGGGCGATTGCACTGTGACAATGCACTTCCGCAGGGTTGCAAGTCATGCTGCAATGCCACACGCCATGGGCTCGTACGAGCGCTGCCTTGACCTTGATTGGGTACAAGCTTCTTTAGGGAGGCTTGTATAGCATCTCGTGACTATACATCATACCACCAAATAAAAGCAGCACACACTGTTAGTAACTGTTGGTCCAAGCACAGCGTTTTAAGTTGAACCTGGTTTAACCGTTCCGAGAGGAGCGGCGCGACACCGGATTTAGCCTGCGCCGCTGCAGAACTGTAACATGTGGGATTCTACCTTGAAATGCATTCTGCGCAGCGCGTAAGGTGCACTCAAATTTCTCGACCTCAATGTCACGTATCGCTCTCCCGTTCGCTAGGCACAGCCGATTGGGGATGGGGACGGCATGCTTGTGTTCCTATATCCATTTGCACGATGGCTGTATTGTAGGTATGCAAGGGGCGTTGTCCGCAATCGCATGCCGCAGTACCTCGCGCTGCCCTCCCTTGGCACGTGTGCGTAGCTGACGCTGCTGATAGGAGCCAGATATCGCATTCTCCCAAACTGCACCGTTCGATTGGCTCTCCACAGGGGTAGCGTGTGCATTAGCCCGCAGTAGCCCTCATAGGCCGCAAGCGTTCACTGCGTGTGGCAGGCGCTTCGCCAGCCAACAGCATGAGCCCCACCTGCCCACCACCTTGCACCCCTTGCCCCTCACGCAGCCTAAAAGCCCTCGACGGCATCACAGCCCCTTCATGGACCAACATGATGCCAGCAGCCCCCCGCAGCAGCAGCTGCCCCCTCCAGCTGCACATCCTGTCCTTCCTGCCCCCCAACGACCGCGCCCTCAGCGGCCGCCTGGTGTCCCCGGACGCAGCCGCCACCCTCACTGGCCCGGACCATTGCACTGCCTCCCTGTCCCAGCCACTGCCGCCCCACGCCGTGCAATGGGCTCAGGCGGAATGCTGGCAGCAACACGTGTGGCAGCTGTCTTTGACTGACAAGCTGCATATGCCCTACACTGCCGCCACCAGCGGGAGCGAGGCCAACCTGGAGGTGGCGTGGGCGCTGCTGCAGCCCAGCATCTTCCCGGAGATGCTGCAGCGGTGCTGCCCAACGTCACAGCAGTACAGCTGCAAAGTCGGATTTGATCCCGGAGCAGCCGCAGCCGAAGCAGGCCACCCGGAGCTGCTGATCTGGCTGCTGCGCCGCTGTCCGGTGCTGCTGATCCCAGCCGCTGTGCTGACGGCAGCCGCGTTGCACTGCGACCTGGCAGGGCTGCAGCTGGCGTGGCGGCTGCTCCAGCAAGGGTTTGGCAGCCGGTGCCCCGTTCTTGGCCAGGGCTGGTTGGACGCAGTAGCAGAGTCGTCTACCTTCGACGCTGTGGCCAAGATGCAGTGGGTGCTGAGCGCGGGCAAGGGTACCTGCTCCCTGCAGCAGAGCACCGCTGCGGCCGCCGCCCGCTCGGGGGATCTGGGCCGGCTGCGCTGGCTGCGGGGGCGGCGCTGCCCCATGCGCGGTGAGGGTGTCCTGGCCGTGGCAGAATGGCTGGTGGACGAGGCGGGGTGTCACCTGCAGCACTGAGTGGAACCATTTCTTCGTCGCCTCGGCGAGGAGCCCTGACTGGGTGCTCAAGTGGCAGTGGCTACGCGACCGGGGTGCGCCGCTGCCTAGCCTTTCGCGGCAGCTGCTGCAGTCCTTGGCAGCTGCAGTGATACAGTGTGGAACGGTGGAGGGGCTCCAGTGCTTGCTGCTGTTGCCTGGGATGGAAACGGCGGAGGGCCGGGCGGCGCTGCAGCAGGCGTTGGACCAACCCGAACCAAGCCCTCGGTGCTTTGCCATGGCCAGGCATCTGTGGCAGGCAGGCTACATGTTTACCCACAAGGCCTACATAAAGGCAGCATGGGCAGGTGACCTGGCCATGGTACGGTTCCTGGCGTGCGAGGCGGCGGTGCCGATGGATCTCACAGACCTTGGCGAGCTGATTGAGCGCTGGCCCTGTGACACGGTCGCGAGCAGCCGGGACCTGCTGCAGGCGATGCAGCTGCTGGTGGGCGAGTCGGGGCACCAGGAAGAGGATATCGCACTCGCAGCCTGCGACGCTGCATATTTTGGGCGCTTGCCTGTGGTGCAGTACCTGCTGCAGCTGATCCCAGGATACCAGCCATGTCCACCGCTGGTACGCGCTGCAGTCGGGAGCGGCTGCGAGGCGCTGCTGGAGTGGCTATTGGAGCAGTACCCGGGCTGTCGAGCCGCCCTGGACCAAGACTTGCCGCTCTGGTACATGGTAGCGTTCGTAAACAGGGACCGGGGCATGCTGACCACTCTGCGGCGGCTGGGGGTGCCGTGGGGTGCGGAAAATTTATTGCGCGGGCCATGAGGAAGGGGTGTGAGCTGACGGCGTTGCGGTGGCTGGTGGAGCAGGGGGCGCCGAAGGAAAGCCTCGAGGCCCTGGCTGGGGTGCTGCCGCAGAGGATGCAGTACGGAAGCCTGAGCTGTGAGGATGCGAAGGTGGTGCAACGCATGGTGGGGCGGCAAAGGCATGTGGCCGCTGGGGGGGCGCTGGGGGCTTGGCTGCGGTGGTGGTGGGCGGCCGCAGCGTGGCAGTGGTGGGCTTGGCTGCTGCGGGTGGTGCTGGGGTGGTGGTGGGAGGGAAGCTGGTGGCGGGATCTGCAGCGGCAAGGGTGTGTGTCGCGGGCTGCACAGCTGGGGCTGCAGGGTGTTGGTCACCTTATTGGCAGCAGTTGACAGTTGGTTTGCATCAGGGGCCATCCCCACGTGTGTGGGACATGAGGGCACGTGCGGTACTCAGTAACGCATGGGCTATGCCAGTACATCAGTGGCGTGCACCCTCCTACCTGTTTGCATGCGGCTTATACGTTATTCAACATGTGTTGGTGGCAGCGTGGCATCTGGTGGCATTGACTCGTACTGCTGCTTCACAGCTGCCTGCCGGCTTCCGTGGTTGCCCCTGTGGGAGTACCGTATCGCCGAACGGCTGGGCTGGGCATGAAGGGGCAACGCTCATGGCCCGCAGGGGATGTCTGCTGTGGGTGAGCGCGGCCAAAGTGCTGCCCTCGAGCAGTCTTGCACTACTGCTGGGTCGACACGTCAGCCGCTACCGGTATTAACTTTGGTACAGGCGGCTAGTGAAGGACGTGCGGGTTAGGGTCCGGGCACTGTGTCCCGAACGACTTTTCATACCACGCCAGCTTCCAGCTGCTTCCAGTTAGCTAGTGTGAGCGCGAGCGGGATCCGCATTGCCGCCATCGCCAGGTGCCACCGGGCATGGCTGCAGGCGCAGGGACTGAGGCCTCAGAAGTCATGGTATGTGACGCCTGGGTGTGGGGGGCAAGCGTGGAGGCGCTGGTGGCGCGTGCAGTTTGCTGAGCCAGGCTCTTCAGGCCGTGATCTCAGCACTACCGGCCCAGACCGGCCCCAGGGTGTGCCCAGGAAGTCGAGCTGGTGGGTGTAGGTTCGCAGGAGCACTAGGAGGACGGTGCGTTGGAGCAGTGTGATTGGGTCTGCGTGACACCAGCCTGCACCAGCACTTGAAGACCGCGGGCGCACACACGTGCATGTGCCCGCACGATGGGTTCAGGTGGCACAGGGTGGCACTGTGACAGGGCGCTTTCCGCAACCGGTAGAGGACGTAAGATTGTCATGCCGCAAAGCCACTGGCAGCCATGCGCTCTGCCGCATCGCACGAGATTGTCAGGCCTAAAGGGCTCGTACAAGCACTGACGTGAACCTAAGGCGCAAGCTTCTTCACCAAGGCTGACATCTCGTTCTATACAAATACCACCAAGGGAATGCAGCGCAGATTGTTATATACTGCTAGTCCATGCACAACGTCTCAACCGGACGCCGCCTGGGCCGCTGCGTAACTGTAACAGGTGGGCTTCTACCACCATAAAATGCATTTTGAGCAGCGTGCATTCATCTCGATCACGTATCGCTCTCCACCTATGTTCTGCAAACGCGACTGGGCTCTAAATGGTATGGCATGTTTGTCAATGTTCAGTTTCATGATAGCTAATTTGTAGGTATGCAACTGACATTGTCCGCAAAGGCCTGCCGCACTGCCTCACGTTGGCACGTGTGCGTAGCTGACGCTGCTGTCGTCGCGATTCCACGAACTGCAACCTTGGGTTGCCTCTTCACAGGAGAAAGGTTTCCAGCAGCTCGCAGTAGCTTTCGGGCAACGGAAGCTTTCACTGCTGCGGACGGTTCTCCAGCCAACAGCAGCAGCAGCTGCCCCCCGCCCTCCAGCTGCACATCCTGTCCTTCCTGCCCCCCAACGACCGCGCCCTGAGCGGCCGCCTGGTGTCCCCGGACGCAGCTGCCACCCTCACCGGCCCTGACCACTGCACCGCCTCCCTGTTCCAGCCACTCCCGCCCCACGCCGTACCCTGGGCCGTGGAGGCAAGGCAGCAGCACGTGCGGCAGCTGCCCTTCCGGCGCAAGGTGGAACTGCTGTGCACGGCAGCCGCCAGCGGCAGCGAGATGAACCTGGAGGTGGCGCTGGCGCTCCTGCAGCCCAGCATTTTCTCACAACTATGGTACGCCGACGGCCGTATGGTAACGGCGTACGTGAACAACGCATGCACCGACACGACAATAAGGACAAAAACGTGCTTGTACAGCGACCCCGGCGTTGCTGCGGTGGAGGCAGGACATCCGCAGCTGCTGGGCTGGCTGCTGCACCGCTGCCCAGGGCTCCTGGACCCTGACAAGATTATCTCAGCGGCGGCGAAGCACTGCGACCTAGCGGGGCTGCAGGCGACGTGGGAGCTGCTGCGCGACTGTCCTGACAGCACCACGCCCATCCCCGGCTGGCGCCCCGCTAAGCCCGAGTTTTTGGCACCCGCAGCCGGATCCAACACCCCGGACGCCATGGCTAAAATGGAGTGGGTGCTCAACGAGGGTGCTTTGGGCCCTCGGGTCGCCGCCGCAGCTGTGCGTTCAGGGGATCGGGGCCGCCTGCGGTGGCTGCGGGATCGTGGCTGCCCCACGGGCGGAGAAAGTGCAATGCAATGTGCTCTCCAGCACGCCGACCTGGCCGTGGTGCAGTGGCTGGTGGACGAGGGGGGTTGCAAGCTGCCGGGTGCTGTTAGCAACCAGGAATGGCAATCGCTCCCCAGAGCGACTGCCAGCGCCCGGAAATGGCTCACCCTCCTGACCACAGCCGCCAGTGCACGTGACGGCGTGGCCAAGCTTCAGTGGCTGGGCGAGCGGGGGGCGCCGCCCCTGCACGGGGTAGGGGATCGGCTGCTGCACGCGGAATTTGACGTGCTAGTCAACCTGGCGCGTTCAGCGATGGCAGCAGGGCGGTTGGATGTGCTGCAGCACCTGCGGTCCCTCCCGGGGCTGACGCCACAGCATTACCAGTGGCTGCTGCACCTAGCGTTCAAAGAAAGACATACAATCAAAAGCATTACAGTGGTTGAGTACCTGCTTCGGGCTGGCGTGGAGTTGACTCCTGCAGCGCACTCCAAGGCTGCAGGCAGCTTGGAAACTGTGCGGTGGCTGGCGCGGCAGGTCAGCAGCAGGCCGGCCACTGACCACCTCCGTAGCTGCATACAGGCGTGGCCCCTTGACACGCCAGCTCACAGCCGGGACCTGCTGGAGGCGGTGCAGCTGATGGTATGACAGGTGGGGTGCACCGACTGGGGTGGGCGTGAGTGGCAGACAGAGCAGCTCGCGTGCACAGCGGCGCGGCGGGGCGACCTGGCCCTGGTGCAGTACCTGCTGCAGCAGCTGCCAGGGTACCGGGCGAGTGGGAAGGTGCTATCAGCTGCGGCCGAGGGCGGCTGCGAGGCGCTGCTGGAGTGGCTGGTGGAGCAGCAGCCGGGCTGCCTGGAGGGCCCTTGGGCTGAGTCTGCTTACGTCGCTCCGGCCGTGATGGGGCAACGGGGCACGCTGACCGCCCTGCGGCGGCTGGGCGTGCCGTGGGGGCGGAGGACGTGGTGGTGCGGGCGGTTCATAGGGGATGCCCGGTGCCGGTGTTGCGGTGGCTGGAGGAGCAGGGGGCGCCGTTGGGTGGGGCCGGGGCCATGGAGGCGGCTGTGGCGTGGAGCAGGCACAGTCTTAGTGCCGAGGAAGGGGCGTGGCTGCGGGGTCTGGCGGTTGCCAACTGAGCCAACTGAGCCCGTGTTGAACAAGGAAAGAGGCATGCTGAGCAGCAACAGCAAAAGCATTTGGGCATACGTTGGGGTGGGCGGGCACGGGGCATGGGGCTGCTGGTAGGGGACGCAAGATGTCTGAAGGAAACAGTGGCACGGCAGAACCTCAAAGGGATTGTGTGTGCCGGAACGGCTTTGGAAACGGGACAGCAGCGAGCGCAGCCGCTGTTGGTGCAGCTGGGAAAGTGTTGGGCGTAAGTACGGTAACAGTGCAGGCCTTGAACCAGTGGACCCTTGCTTGCTTGCTTGTTTGGTTGCTGATGATGCTTGGTGTCAAAATGGGGGCCGCGACGTGCATTGTCCGCTTTCTCGCGACCTTGGACCCATGACCGCCGGTGGGGCGAAGTAAGGGGTTTGCTGTCTCGCCTGCTGAGGACTGCACTGAAGGTGCATCATGGGCGTATGGATCTGCGTCGCTTACGGTACTTGTGGGTCCGACAACTGCACGTGGCGTGGCGTAATGACGTTTGGGATCGCAACGCCATTTGTCAGAGGGATAACCAACATGGCATCAGCTTGCTGGCCCCAGCTCTGATCATGCTGGCCGTGCTTTGGCTCATGGGAGGTGCCAGACTATGCATGCGTTCCAATCGATGTTGGGGAGGCGTGCAGTTGGACATACGGTATATGCCCACTTGGCGAGGGCCACGTGCAGACAGCGTGTTGCCATGCATGAGGCCGGAGGCGTTGGGGAATGCGGTGCGCTTTGCACACAGAGCCTACTTTGGGTTCACCCAGTTGCGCATCCCCGCCGCTTGAGTGCGGCATATGTACGCGTACGGGTACCCCGCTTGTTGCAGATTGTGAACTGTGCGTGGGTGCAACCGTAGCGCCAGCCCGCGGTCAGGCTTTACCGTATGCTCGGACCTCTACAGGGGAGGGTCTCCCCTGGACCTCTACATGCACGAACCTTGCCCAGGCTGACCGGCCTTTCGGTGCTGGACTCCATATCAAAGTCAACGTTATTGCACTCCTTCTGCAGTGCAAATCCGGTATGACACGCGACAACACTAAGTCACTAACTTACACGGTGCCGGTGCCAGGAATCATGCCACACAGCACGCACGTGCCAGCTTGTGCTCAGGAGGGGCGGGAACTGATCAGGTGCGTCAGCCGTCAGGGTGTGTCGTGCGTAGGCAGTGGCACGCCAACAGCCGTTAGGTCGGCCCCATTGACTTCCTGACTGTTGCTTGCAGTGTACCGTATTGTAAACAGTTGGACAGAAAGTGCGAAGAGAAGTGTACAGGGTCTTACGGGACCCAATAGAGGGACCGGGCAGCGACCGGGCTGGACGGGGCCATGGGGGCATAGTCAAGGCTCCCTGATGCGTGTGGCGTCCATTTGTAGCATTTGGTATCAAACTGGCGCCTTGCCTCCGTTCTTCCTAACGTGCTTATTCCTAAAGCAGCCACGTTATCATTGTCACCAGGTGATCGCCAGGTGATTGCCTTGAAAAGAAAACTACGCTCTTTGGTCACCGCCAACACTGCGCCCACTCTGCGCAAGGTACGTAGCTAGCTGCCGGTAATAGGTACTAGTACAATGCAGATTGTGACGCCAACACGATTGTTAAAGGTTCGAGTTCCAGTCCTCCGCTCGCAAGCAGCCTCGTTATCGTTTCGCCAAGCGCCCGGCACAAGTTGACATGAGTTTCGAGGCTGTTTCAGGATGACCTGGGACATATGGTGGTTGGCTTCTTCGCACTGCTCACAGCTTACGACCCGCGCGCTCGCACCGCCCCTTCCTGCAGACACCCAGGCCAGGAGCAAGCCTCGTTGCTGTCAACGCTGCGCCCCTTGGCCTGTGGCGCTGCACCTTCTGCGATACACCAGCTAGATAGCATGGACCTGGATGGGGCCAGCAATGGCACCCCGCGGCCGCACCTGCCCTCCGCGCTCCAGCTGCACATCCTGTCCTTCCTGCCCCCCAACGACCGCGCCCTCAGCGGCCGCCTAGTGTCCCCAGACACTGCCGACCCCCTTATCGAGCCCCAGCGCTGCACCGCCTCCCTATCCCAACGATTGCCGCCCCACGCTGTGCCCTGGGCCGTGGAGGCAGGGCAGCAGCACGTGCGGCAGCTGCCCTTCCGGCACAAGCTGCAGCTGCTGTGCACTGCCGCCGCCAGCGGGAGCGAGGGGAACCTAGAGGTGGCGCTTGCGCTGCTGCAGCCGAGCGTGTTCCCGGAGCTGCTGCAGGGTTGTAACCCAACATCACAGCCGGACGGGCCCACAGCTACATTCGACCCCGGGGCAGCTGCAGTCAGGGCGGGCCACCCGGAGCTGCTGGGCTGGCTGCTGCGTCGCTGCCCTAGTAGGCTGTCGCCTGAGACGGTTCTGGAGGCGTCTGCTCGGCATTGCGATCTGGCGGGGCTGCGGCTGGCGTGGAAGCTGCTCCGGAATTGGTCTCGCAGCAGCAGAAGCAGCAACGACCGCCGCTGCCCCGCTCTGGGCCAGGGGGTGTTGCATGCAGCAGCAAAGTCGACTACCCCGGACGCCGTGGCCAAGATGGAGTGGCTGCTGGGTGTAGGCGGTGCGGGCTGCAGCCTGGAGCAAAGCACTGCCGAGGCCGCTGCCCGCTCGGGGGACCTGGGCCGGCTGCGCTGGCTGCGCGGCCGCGGCTGCCCTGTTCGCACAGGGGACGTCCTCTGGGCGGCGCTGAAGCGTGCAGACCTGGCCGTGGCGCAGTGGCTGGTGGAGGAGGCGGGGTGCAAGCTGCCGCAGGCGGGCACAGCGTGCAGTGCGTGGGAATCCCTCTTTGTCGCCTCGGCGATGAGCCCAGACTGTGTGCCCAAGTGGCAGTGGCTTCGCGACCGCGGCGCCCCGCCTCCCAGCCTTTCGCCGCAGCTGCTGCAGTCCTTGGCGCGTGCCGTCGTGCGGCGTGGCGGGGTGGAGGGGCTCCAGGGCTTGCTGCTGGCCCCTGCGATGGGAACAGCTGAGGGCCGGCACGTGCTGCAGCGGGCTTTAAAGCAAAGAAGCTGCCCACGGTGCTTTGCCATGGCCGTGCATCTGCAGCAAGCGGGTTACGTGCTTACCCACAACGCCTACGATGGGGCTGCTCATGTTGGCGACCTGGCCATGATCCGGTGGCTGGCGTGCGAGGCGCGTGTGCCCACCACATGGATGACGCTTGATAGACTGATAAAGAGGTGGCCCCGTGACACGCCGGCCCACAGCCGGGACCTGCTGCAGGCGGTGCAGGTGCTGGTGGGCGAGGCGGGGCACCAGGATGTGAATCCAGAAACCGCCGTCCTGTCAGCCATGCGCCTTGACCACGTGGCTGTGGCGCAGTGCCTGCTGCAGAGGATGCCAGGATACCGGCCGGGTTCAGATCTGGTACGCGCTGCAGTGGCAAACGGCTGCGAGGCGCTGCTGGAGTGGCTAGTAGAGCAGCCGGGCTGGCGAGCGGCCCTGCTACGGGAAGCGCGCTACCTGTATCAACCCGCGCTCAGGCACAGGGACCGGTGCACGCTGACCGCCCTGCGGCGGCTGGGCGTGCCGTGGGGTGCGGGGGACGTGGTGATTAAGGCGGTGAGGGAGGGATGTGGGATGCCGGTGCTGCGGTGGCTGGTGGAGCAGGGGCGCCGGCGGGGAGCCAGCGGAAGCTGCGGCACGCGGTGCAGTGCAGCGGCCTGCGTGCCGAAGAGGCGCAGCTGGTGCAACGGATGGCGCTGAGGAATAAGCTCTTGAGCACTCGGCCGCTGTGGGTGGTGGTGTGGGCGGTGCTGTGGGGGCTGCTCCGCATGGGGCTGCGGTGGACGTGGCCGGCCGCCGCCACGTTGCCGTGTTGGGTGTGGTGGCTGGCTCTGCTGCCCATGCTGCACGCGTGGTGGTAGAGCCCCACAACGCAGTGCCGTTGGCTGTGTCGCGGGCTCCCCGGCTGTGGCTGGGACGTGCATGTCCTCGTTGTGTGCGCTGCTTGGGCAGCTGGCCCGGATGCATGGCGGTCGCAGCGGAGCACCTGTGCGCGCTGGGTACAACGCTTGAACAGTGACAGATGGGCCGGGCCGGGGTACCGGTAGCTTGCGCCTTCCAACCTCGCCGCGCACAGCCTTGTCATGGCACTAACTGTTATTACTGCCGCTGCGCAGTTGCCTGCTGCCGGCATTAGGGTTGCCTCTGTGGACAATATATTGTACGGTTGCCTGTTTGGGGATTGTGTCAAGCGAACGGCTGGGCTGGGCTGGGATGTGGGGGCCAATGGTCATGCCAGGGCATGTCTTGTGCCATGGGTGCAGAAGGTCAAAGGTGCTGTCGTTGATAGTTTTGCGCTCGTCCGCTTGCTGGGTCTGATTATTAGCCGTGACAAAGCCTGAAATATGCTTTGGCCAATAGATGGTTTCGGTGGCTTGCGCACGATTTGGGGCACGCAGGGGCTGAAAGTGCACGCGGTGCAAGAGGGATTTCTGATATCAGCGTGCCAGCCCTGCGCTGGCTGTTGCAACGGGGGCCGCCGCTTTGCAGGCGGGAGGCCTTGGAAGCGGCAATGGCGCTTTGGAGGCGGTCCCGGCCCCCAGGGACGCCGCCGGATGGCAGGCGGCTGTGACGTTGGGCCCTGGGAGGCCTGCAGGCGTAGGACGGCAACATCAGAATAAAGGCTGAGAACGGCGATAACTAGTCGCAGGTGGCAGCGTCAACAATGTGCAGGCGCCTGGCGGTGGCTGCACGCAGGCGGACGGGCGGGGGGCGGCCTGTACGGCAGCCGGAGAGGGCCACGTGGCACGGCGACACGGCGTGCATGCTGCTGTGGGGCTGTGGGAGGAGCGAGCATCAGATGCATGGATAAGGCCGAGGGGGCGGGGACGGGCGCGTGCAGTTGTGGCTAGGTCGATAGCTGTGGGCAGTGGCAGGAGGCCGGTAGCGCCTGCCCTTGGAGGCATCGGGTTGCATGCACGGGGTTAGGGGTGCATGCACGCTGGCGGCAACGCCACATGTGGGAGCCTTGCCAGGTGGAGCAGCTTGCGGCGGGCGGGCAGATGGCGTGTCTGCGATGGTGCCAAGCGGTGTGGGTCCTAAAGGGCATCAAAGGGCATTAAAGGGCAACACAAGAATGCCCATGCTGTCGTGCTGCTGACGGCAGTTCTGACTGTAGCCATAACCGCAAGTTGCATGGACAGACCGTTCATTTTTGCAGGATACGCTTTGTGGCCTTAACTGTTCGAGCGCGCCGTTGACAGGCGGGCGCCGGAATGGCGTTGCTGCCCTGCCGGTCCGGGGCTGCACAGTGGGCGGAGTGCGTTTGGGCAGAGCTGCAGGATCGGTTTCATGGCACGTGGGGCAGCGCGTTGGGTGTTGCTCTGTGCTTGCTTTGCTGCGGTGGCACGAGGTGGGGAGGGGGGTTGTGCAGACGAGGGTGTACATGCTTGGCATGGGAGCGGAGGCAGGGTTGCTGCCTGCGCAGCAAGGGCAAAGCTGTAGTTTGAGAGTGGAGTTGCCTCGAGTCGCATGTACGGACACTGTGCAAACTGGGGCTGCGCGACGGCTGGGAAACGTCAAATTCCGGCAGATTCGGTTTCGGCGCAACTCAGGCAACAGTTAACAGGCTAAGGTTTGGGCATGGCATCTCCTGCAGCGTGTTACTGACGAGTGTGCCAATGTAAACTTGTCTGTTTTTGCTAAAAGTATTAACAACGCGCTTGAACAGGCTTACGTCCAAACTGACTTCTCCGCATCCACCGGCATCCGGACACGCTATACCTGGACTAGAGGTGACGGTTGCAGGTACAAGTACCTCTATATGGTGAAGTTCTTGTAGCAAGTAGTACCTTTATTGCCAAGTCAGTTATATGTATGCAACCTATAGCCCTTTACGACCTATACACTCTCCAGCATAGAGCCATTGCGCCAGTCCCGGCATCGGCAGCGGCCAGAGGGCAGAGACGTGCTCAGCCTGTCAAACTACTACTTGATGAGATCATTTTGCTCAAATCAATTGTGGCGGAGACAAGCTGACTTGCAAAAAAGGCATGCACTGTCACCGTCCAACTCGAATGATATCGCCCGAATGCGCCGAGACGAACTCCCACTGTAAGATGTGCCAAGCCCAAACGCGCGTAAGCGGCAAGCCTGGCCAATGTCAGCGTGGTGAACAACTTCGCCAGCTGCAACGTCACTCCTTGACATGGACGCTTTCGACACACCGTATGCAGGTGCACAACAACACGCACGTACGATGCTCAGCAGGACCGGTGGCGACGATACAGACGGCAACACGCCCCAACGGCAGCTGCCCCCCGCCCTCCAGCTGCACATCCTGTCCTTCCTGCCCCCCAACGACCGCGCCCTCAGCGGCCGCCTAGTGTCCCCGGACGCAGCCGCCGGCCTCAGCGACCCCCAGCACTGCACCGCCTCCCTGTCCCAGCCGCTGCCACCCCACGCCGTGCCTTGGGCCCGGCCGGGCTGGCAGCAGCACGTGCGGCAGCTGCCCTTCCGGCACAAGCTGCTGCTGCTGTGCACGGCCGCCGCCAGCGGCAGCGAGGTGAACCTGGAGATGGCGCTGGCGCTGCTGCAGCCAAGCGTCTTCCCGGAGCTGCTGCAGAATTGCTATCCTTGGTCAGCGTTCTACGGCCCCACAGCCGCACTTGACCCCGGGGCAGCTGCAGTCAAGGCAGGCCATCCGGAGCTGCTGGGCTGGCTGCTGCGTCATTGCCCTAACAGGCTGTTGCCTGAGGCGGTCCTGGAGGCGGCTGCTCGGCATTGCGACCTGGCGGGGCTGCAGCTGGCGTGGAGGCTGCTCCGGGCGTGGTCTCGCAGCGCAGGCAGCAACGGCCTCCGACGTCCCTCCCTGGACCAGGAGGTGCTAATTGCTGCAGCGGGGTCCGCCAATCCCGACGCGGTGGCCAAGATGGAGTGGGTTCTGGCACGAGCCCGCAGGGGCTGCGCCTCGTCCTACGACGCTGCTGCGCCCGCGGCCTCCACAGGGGACCTGGGCCGGCTGCGCTGGCTGCGGGACCGCGGCTGCTCCCTGAGTGGTGGGGATGTTCTTGAGGCAGCCCTGGAGCACGCTGACCTGTCCCTGTGCCGGTGGCTGGTGGAGGCGGGGTGCTACCTGCCGCTGGCCGGCACGCCTGACGCCACTTGGTGGATGCGGCTGTTCCTCGCCTCGGCAAAGAGCCCCGACTGCGTGCCCAAGTGGCAGTGGCTGCACGACCGAGGCGCCCTGCCGCCCAGCCCTTCGCCACAAAGTCTGCGGTGTCTGGCACGTTCCGTAATACGGGGTGGGCGGGTGGAGGGGCTCCGGGCCTTGCAGTTGTTCCCCGCAATGCAAACGGCGGAGGGCCGGGACGCGCTGCAGCAGGCGTTGGACCAGGAGGAGGGACCTCGGTGCATCGCCATGGCCCGGCAGCTGCAGCAGGAGGGCTACGTGCTTACCCACAAGGCCTACCTTGGGGCCGCTGACGCGGGCGACCTGGCCATGCTCCGGTGGCTGGCGTGCGAGGCCCGGATGCCTATGGGCCCCACGTGCCTGCGGGATGTGGTCGGGTGCTGGCCCCGTGGCACGCCCGCCCACAGCCGGGGCCTGCTGCAGGCGGTGCACGTGCTGGTGGGCGAGGCGGGGCACCAGGACGTGGATCCAGAAGCCGCCGTCCTGTCAGCCATGCGCCTTGACCATGTGGCCGTGGCGCAGTACCTGCTGCAGAGGATGCCTGGATACCGGCCGGGCTCAGATCTGGTACGCGCTGCAGTCGTGAGCGGCTGCGAGGCGCTGCTAGACTGGCTCATAGAGCAGCATCCGGACGGGCGAGCGGCCCTGGACCACAATCCTCTTCGTTTGTACAGTGTAGCACTCTGTCATAGGGACCGGTGCACGCTGACCGCCCTGCGGCGGCTGGGCGTGCCGTGGGGTGCTGATGATGTGGTGGTGCGGGCGTTGGGCTTGCAGTGTGAGCTGCCGGTGCTGCGGTGGCTGGTGGAGCATGGGGCGCCGGTGGGCAGCAAGGAGGCCCTGGCTGGGGAGCTGCAGGCGGTAGTATACAGACGCGTGAGCCTCGGCGCTGAGAATGTGAAGTTTGTGCGGCGGATGGCGGAGAGGCAGAGGCGTCTGGCCGCTGCACCGACTTCGTGGGAGGTGCTGTGGGGGTGGCTGCGGGGGTGCGTGGCCGCGTGCACAGCGGGGCAGTGGTGGGCCTGGCTGTGGCGGCGGCTGCTCGGGTGGAGGTAAACGGTAGGCCAGTAACTGGTTTTGCAAACATAGTGGGTGTGTTGAGGGTTGCACGGCTACGGCTGCCGGTTTTGCGGTATGCTTTGGCGGTTGGTTCGCGTGCATAGCCATGGCAACGGGGCAGGGCTGCATACGTGCGTTTCGTACGGCAACTAAAGGAAGGCGTACTGTAGTGGCAGCCTGCATTCCTCTGTCCTCCGCACGCATGCCAACATGATATTATGGCTTACTGCAGGTACGAAGGGGCCTAACGGTGTTTCAGAATGTCTCCCTGGGCGTAATACCAAGCTGCTGGGTTGGTAACTGCCCGTCCAGAGTGCTGCTGTGGAGTAGGCTTGCACTTTTCCCGGGTCGATGCACCAGCCGCAACTCCATTGCGCACATGCGGCAAGCAGAGGGCGTGCAGGTTGAGGCCCCGCTCCAGTGCTAGTGACGGGTCTTCCAGCGCATGCCGTACTGCGTTCACACGGTGTTATGCCTTTTAGTGTGCGCACCAGGCGGCGCACGGGAGGCCCGTGCACAACTCCTGACGCGCTCCCGCATATTCGCACACGCCTACAAGGGGCTTATGTTGCTTGCTTGCGTTGGTCCGTTTTCTGCTCATTTCTCCGTTGCAATTGCCGTTGCACGGCGATTGCAACGGCGGGGGCTGGGCTTTGGCGCACTGCGGTGTTCGGCCCTGGTCGGCCGTCCGAGGCCCATCATTGCTTGGAACGCTTAGGGCGGCAGGAGGCGGCAGCTGCTCACAGGCGCCGTGGGGGGTTGTGTGCATGTGGGGTGTGGGTGTAGCTGAGGCCTTCGCGCCAGGCGTTGGGCGTTGGGCGTTGGGCGTTGGGGAGACGTTTAAGCCCTGTGAAGCGCGGTCTGCGGTGGGCAAGGGGCGTGTGCGTGGTTGAAGCCGTGTGCTTGCTGTGGCAGAGGCGATGCCGCAGAGGGAAGGCGTTTAGCGCACAGCTTTGGCCAGGCCGTCAAGAGGTATTGTGCAACGTAATACGCACCGGACGAGTGCGGGGAAAAGCTCACGGAGGCTGGGCGGAGGGACATTGTGGGCCATGGGGGAGTGCTCGAAAGGGCGAACGCAGTGACCCTGGCTTCGAGGCGTTCGGTCACGCATTGCATGCCGGGTTGCGGGCCGGGCCATGCGTGCTGATGGCCTGCCGTTCTGGGCTGCACAGTGGGCGGACAGCGGAATGCTTTGGGGGCAGCTGCCGGGCTGGTTCCACGGTACAGGGGGCAACGCGTTGGGCGTTGACTGGTTGTAGAGAACGCGTGTCCTACCGTCACGCCGGTGCGACCACCACACGTGCTTGCGCACACTAGTTATTATATTGCACTCCTTATGGCCCCCTGGCTCTCCGGACGTGCCCCTCTCTGGGTCTGTAGCTTGCGTGTCGTGTTAGGGCAGGTCACGTATGCTACCTCCACAGCAAGGGCTGTGCCCTTACGTGTCCTCGCCTCTACAAAGGGACATGCGTAACGTTGCGGAAGAGTGCTTCTCCGTTGCATCCGTGCTGCTGTGGCACTCGGTGGTGATGGGGTTGTGCAGACGGGGCTGGGCCCGACCAGGCCCGACAGCTCAGTGCACACACTTGGGTTGTTGCCCAGGTTGTTGCCCCTACATTGTACAGCAAGGATCACGTCTGCACGCAACGCTGCAAAGGCACCAGTAGTTTATGAGTGGCAATGTCCTCAGCTGCATGCACGGACGCTGTGGAGAATGGGGCTGTGTGACGGCTGGTTGCTGGAGGGAACGGGGTGCGCATGGGTTGTGCCCGGTCCGGAGGATCGGTTTCGGCGCGCGAGAGAAACGGACTGCACTTGCGCTGCACTGTGCAATCAACAGCTGCTGAAGGATCACCAGCGCGCTCTAATAATTCAATGGTTTCTTACAAGGGGTTACATGAGGAGGGCCCCCGCCGCACTCTCGCCCGCTAGCAGGGACCTGTGTGACGCTTCAACGATACCACGCCCACTTCTCAGTAGCCTCTTTGCACCTTCACAAACATGTACCTAGCGATTGCATACACCGTCGCTGCCGTCATTATCTAGAGACGGCCCCGCAAGTCCCTGACCATCGTAGGTGAGCATGTCCTTCGTTCGCGGAGCTGGCTTCCTGGTCCTTGACGCTGCTGCTACTAGAACCACTAGAGGCGCATTACACCGGCTGCCCTGCAATGCCGCCTGCCTGTAACCTAGCAGTTGCCAACTCAGCCAGGGTTGTGCGGTGCGTGACCCAGAGTGGTACTTGTTGTGGGTTTACGCCATTTTGCGCTCATTGCATTCCATATGAAGCGCTTCTGCCATGCACGTCGCATATGCAGCGTTGTGCGGTTTGCTCCGAAAGTCACGCGTCTCTCGTGCCTGCTGGCCCTCCCCTCCCTGAACCTTAGGTGACGCGCTGGGTGGTGTGCGAGCCGCTATGGAACACCATGTCTCCAACGGCAGCACAACCGCCATGCTGCCGCAGCTGCCCGTCACCCTCCAACTGCACGCCCTATCCCTTGTGTCCCACCATGACCGCGTCCTCAGCGGCCGCCTGGCCTGCAAAGACATCTGCAACGCCCTCACTGGCCCAGACCACTGCGTCGCCTCCCTGTCCCAGCCACTGCCGCCCCACGCCGTGCCCTGGGCCGTGGAGGCAGGGCAGCAGCACGCGCGGCAGCTGCCCTTCCGGCACAAGCTGCAGCTGCTGTGCACGGCCGCCGCCAGCGGGAGCGAGGTGAACCTGGAGGTGGCCTGGGCTCTGCTGCAGCCGAGCTTGTTTCCTGACCTGTGGTACGCCGGCGGCCCGCTGGCACTTGTGTACGGGCAGATCGATCCCGGTGCTGCAGCAGTGGAGGCGGGCCACCCGCAGCTGCTGGGCTGGCTGCTGCACCACTGCCCGGGGCTGCTGGACCAAACTTGCGCTCTTGCGGCGGCAGCGACGCAGTACGACCTGGCGGGGCTGCAGGCCGCGTGGGAGCTGCTGCAGCGCTACCCCAACAGCGCCACGCTTATCCCCGGCTGGCGTCCCGCTTCCGTGACGCCAGCTGTGCTGGTAGCTGCTGCCGGGTCCGCTACACCGGACGCGCTGGTCAAGCTGGAGTGGCTAATGAGCAACGGCGGGGCGGATTGCAGACCTGACCGCCGCGTCACCGCGGCCGCCGCCCGCTCGGGGGACCTGGTCCGGCTGCGCTGGCTGCACGACCGTGGCTGCCCCGTGGATGGGGTGCAGGTGCTTCAGTGTGCACTGCAGCACGCCGACCTGGCTATGGTGCAATGGTTGGTGGACGGAGCGGGGTGCAAGCTGCCGGCAGCTGGCAGCTACCAGGGGTGGTACGTCTATACAGCAGCTGTCAGTGCACGTGATGCCATGGCCAGGCTGCAGTGGCTGAGCGATCGGGGGGCACTATCGCTTCACGATGTACGAGATGAGCTGCTGGCTGACCTTGCATATGCAGCTGTGGCAGAAGGGCGGGTGGACGTGTTTCGTCACCTGCGGTCCCTCCCGGGCTGACACCTGAGCAGGACCAGCGGCTGCTGCAGGCGGCGTTCGCCAGTCCATTTGCTGTGCAGAGCATCCCCGTGGCAGATTACCTACAGCGGGCTGGCATGGCGCTAACCCCTGCGGCTTACTACCAGGCTGCTGGCAGCTTGGAGACCGTTCAATGGTTGGCGCGGCAGGTCAGCAGCGGCCCGTCCGCCCGCGACCTCCGCACCCTCATCACAGCATGGCCCCTTGACACGCCAGCCCACGGGCGGGACCTTCTGCAGGCGGTGCAGCTGATTGTGGGGCAGGCGGGGTGTACCGGTTGGGGTGCGCAGGAGGGGGCGCAGGATGATTGGCAGCCAGAGCAGCCCCTGTGCGCAGCGGCGCGGCGGGGCGACCTGGCCCTGGTGCAGTACCTGCTGCAGCAGCTGCCGGGGTACCAGCCAGGCGGGGAGGTGCTGGCAGCTGCAGCAGAGGGCGGCTGCGAGGCGCTGCTGGAGTGGCTGGTGGAGCAGCACCCGGGCTGCCTTGCAGGCACGTGGGTTGCATCTGCTTACGTCGCTCCAGCCAAGAGCGGGCAACGGGGCACGCTGACCGCCCTGCGGCGGCTGGGCGTGCCGTGGGGTGCGGAGGACGTGGCGGTGCGGGCGGTGGAGGCTGAGTGCCCAGGGCCGGTGCTGCGGTGGCTGGTGGAGCAGGGGGCGCCGGTGGGGAACGGGGCGTGCCTTGAGAAAGCAGTGGCGAATGCGGTGCAGCGAAGCACTCAGAATGCAAATGTGGCAGCCTTATTACGGAGCTTAGCGGCAGCGGCAGCAGGAAGTCGACAGTGCAGGCCTTAGGATGCGTGCATGGATTGCGCCGACTGCTTGTTCCTCGTTATTGCTCTGTTGGAGGAGCAGCGACGGCCTCATCCCTTCATGCGGGACTCGTGACTGTCCGTGCGGTGACATCAGGCTGTCCTGCTTCAAATGTTCTTGCGATGCACCTGTAGCGTATGACGTAGTGCACCTCCTAGCTACCGGTGCGGTGTGGCAACTGGGTGTCGGCGCAAGTCTGGAGGTCTGCGGCTGTTGGCTGCTGCTGTGCCGGGCCAATACGCCCACTAATGGCAAAAGACAGTGTTGTCATAGCAAAAGAATGCCGCAAGGAATGCAGAAAGCTGTACGCGAGCGCCGGTCGGTGGCAAAGCACAGCCGCTCGGGGAGTGCGCATGTGGTATTGCCTGCCATGTGTACGTGCGCACGTGGCATTGTGCCATAGGGGGGAAAAGGCCGGACTGGAGCAAGAGTGCCTGATTGCATGCATGGCAGTGGGCCTGTGACAGGTTTCAGGTTGGGAGTGTGGAGGCCGTGGCGACGCTTGCTTGAGGTGCAGAGGCATAGCGAGTTTGTTCCGCATGTCCTTGTGGGTAATCAAGTGTTTTGCGAGGCCTAGGCTGGAGTGTTTGGTGCACTCGATCAGGCTTGACTGCTCCATTTTGGGCACCGCCAGCCAGCTGCCAGCCAGCTGCCAGCCGTACTAGCAAATCTTAGAATGCTGTTGGTTGCACAGAACTACGGGCAAGCAATCTGAACACTCCCCAGCAGCTGTTGAGGGGGCTGCACGCAGGCAAGCATATATAGCTCGAGTGCATGGTAAGCCATTGACAGGCAAGGGTGCCAAGGATACGCCCCTTCAGTGCAGTGCAGTAGCGGCCTGCACGACACCCTGACCTGCCCTGACCTGTGGGACCGGGGAGCTCCCCTGGTGGTAACTGCTGGTAACGCCGCGTCACACGTGTTCGTGCCTGCACGATTGGACGGTGGCACGGCACGGCAGTTCCGCAACCGGTAAAGGGTTGCAAGCTGTGCCGTTATGCCACCGGCAGCAGGGCTGCCAGTCTCGGCAAGGCCTGAGGGCTGATGCAGTAAGGGCTCGTACGAGCGCCCCGTTAAATTTGATTGGTCGCGAGTCACCCAGCGAGCTTCTTCATGGAGTCTCACATGACACTTCATGCATATACGTCATACAACCACACGACCAGCAGAGCAATCACAATTGTCCGCCAGTCACAATTGGTTCAAGCACAGATTTCACTGGACATTCCGAGACGGAGCGGTGGGACGCCAGACGCGGGCTATGCTGCTGCATAACGTGTAACAGGTGCGACCTATCTTAGCATTGAATCAGACTAGCGCGAGAGGCGGATACAGGTCGGGTTGTTTTCTTCTGTCAGGTATCGCTCTCTCCGCCTCAGGCTCGCCGGCGAAGCGGCTGGGCTGGCATGCCTTGCAGTGTCTGCCTATGTAGTCAAAGCGTTGTAGGCATGCAGAAAGCCATGCTTGCGTGTGCTTCCGCACGACCTCGCATCCTCTCTGTGACCTGAGCTGAAGTGCCACGAATCCGGCGCTGCCATGCCTTAGCGCATGTGCGTACCGGTACCTGACGGTGCTCACCAAGGCAGCTGTACAACACACTTCCACAACCTGCGCCCCTTTGGTTTGCCCCCGCCACAGGATTACGGTCTACAGCAAGACCTCACGGACCACAGCGTTCACCACTGCCGACGTTCTCCAGCCAACAGCATGAGTCCCACCTGCCCGCCACGACAGCAGCAGCTGCCCCCGCGCTCCAGCTGCACATCCTGTCGCTCCTGGACCCCAACGATCGCGCCCTCAGCGGCCGCCTGGTGTCCCCGGACGCAGCTGACGCCCTAAGCGCGCCGCAGCACTGCACCGCCTCCCTGTCCCAGCCGCTGCCGCCCCACGCCGCACCCTGGGCCGTGGAGGCGGGGCAGCAGCACGTGCGGCAGCTGCCATTCCTGCACAAGCTGCAGCTGCTGTGCGTGGCCGCCGCCAGTGGGAGCGAGGCGAACCTGGAGGTGGCGCTGGCGCTGCTGCAGCCCAGCATCTTCTCAGAGGTATGGTACGCCGCCGGCAGCACGTCATTGGCGTGCTTCCCGTACAGCGACCCCGGCGTCGTTGCGGTGCAGGCGGGCCACCCGCAGCTGCTGGGCTGGCTGCTGGAGCGCTGCCCGGGGCTCCTGAACCCGGATGACGTGCTCACAGCGACGGCGAAGCACTGCGACCTGGCGGGGCTGCAGGCGGCGTGGGAGCTGCTGCGGCGCTACCCCGTCAGCACCAAGCGCATCCGCCGGTGGCGCCCGGCCGCCGTGACTTTGAATGCGCTGGCAGCCGCTGCCAGGTCGACCACCCCGGACGCCGTGGCCAAGATGAAGTGGCTCATTAGCCAAGGCGGGTCGGATTGCACGCCTGAATGGCGCACCGCTACGGCCGCTGTGCGGTCAGGGGACCTGGGCCGGCTGCGGTGGCTGTGCGACCGCGGCTGCGCCATGGACGGACGGAAGCTGCTAGAGAGTGCTCTCTGGCTAGCCGACCTTGCCGTGGCGGAACGGCTGGTGGACGAGGCGGGGTGCGCGCTGCCGGCTGATGCCAGCGATTTGGACTGGCACTGCCTGCGGAAAGCAGCTGTCAGAGCAAATGACGCAATGGCCAAGCTGCAGTGGCTGGTTGAACGGGGGGCGCCGCCTCTGCACGAGGCAGGCAATGACGCTCTGGTCGAGCTGGTCCCTGCAGCGGTGGGGGCGGGGCGGGTGGATGTGCTGCAGCACCTGCGGTCCCTCCCGGGACTGACGCCAGAGCAGGACCAGGAGATCCTGCAAGCGGCCTTTGACAGCTCGGGTATGGTGAGCAGCATCCCCATGGCCGAGTACCTGCTGCGGGCGGGCATGAGGATAACTGCTGTAGCCTTCCCTCGGGCTGCTGGCAACCTGGATCTGGTACGGTGGTTGGCGTGCAATGTCAGCAGCAAGCCACGCAACTACAGCCTCGGCAGCCTTGTTACGGCGTGGCCTAAAAGCACGGCCGCCCACAGCTGGGACCTGCTGCAGGCGGTGCAGCTGTTGGTGGAGGGGCCGGGGTGCAGGGGGTGGGGTACGCACCTGGCAGCCACCGGGTACGTTGAGCCATCAGATCCAAACTTGTGTGCAGCTGCGGAGCGGGGTGAAGTGGCCCTTGTGCAATACCTGCTGCAGCAGCTGCCGGGGTACCGGCCAAGCGGGCAGCTCCTAGCAGCTGCGGCCAGGGGCGGCTGCGAGGTGCTGCTGGAGTGGCTGGTGGAGAAGCACCCAAGCTGCCTGACGTGTTTTTGGATGGGATCTGCTTACATTGCTCCGGCCGGGAGAGGGGACCTGGGCACGCTTACCGCCCTGCGGCGGGTAGGCGTGCCGTGGGGTGCGGAGGACGTAGTGGTTCGGGCAATGGAGGAGAGGTGCCCAGAGCCGGCCCTGCAGTGGCTGGTTAGGCAGGGGGCGCCAGTGGGGGGCGAACCGTGACTTGAGAGCGCAGTGACGTGCAAGGTACAGCAAGGGAACTACAGCGCGGTGGCGGCGGCGTGGCTATGGAGTGTGGCAGAAGCGACAACGACACCAGCAGCAGCTGCCGTAGTTGGGAAGCTGTAACTGCAAGGCGCGTGGCAGAGCTGCTTGCGCACTGCTCAACAAGCTCGGTGTCGGTTGAGGGGCGGTGCGGGGCCACGTGTGTCTTGGACATTCTGCATGGCCATATGGCCAGTAGAGGGGTGGCTGTCCTCCGTAGGACTGTCCCCATGATGCACAAGCAGCGTGTGAAGCTGCGTACCTCTTACCATCAGTGACAGTGCCCAGCGTAGCGGAAGGATGCATTGGGGCACAGCGCCCTATGTGAAATGGATGCTTTGCGCAGCATCACAGCACGGGCCTCGGCCTCAGAGCGGGCACGCCGGCCTCGGCACATGTGGCTGCTCACGGCGAGAGGCCACACGGTCCTCGAAACGATAATCCGAATCGGCAATCGGTTGATTGGGTCACGCAGTTGGAATTCTACTTGGCTCAGACAGCTTGTTGCCATGCAGGGGCCCGAAGGAAGTGCAGATGGTGGTTAATCCTTTTAGCTTACGCCGGTGGTGTGTTCTGTCACCAGCATCAGTACAGCATACCGGTACGCCCCTTATTGCGTGTGCAGTTGCGAGAGGTGCGTGGGCGCAGGACGTAGCGAGTCGTGCTGTAATATACTGGTGCGGTCATGCAGCGCTGCTTTCCGTAGACTTGTACATACCGAGTCGCCTAGCGTGTTAACCACCTCAGCCTTCATTTTGGTGTCTAGCAGATGATGCGTTGCAGTTGCCTAATGCGCTAACCGTGAGAGTTGCGCTTCACCTGTGTGCAGCACGAGGCAGTGAACCCACGTGGGTCGCTGCTCAGGGTTGCGCACCTCACCACTGCCTGCGGAAAGGGGCATGGACACGGGTGGTTTGGCTGGTGGCTCCTGCCGCTGCTCACGTGCAGCGCCACTGCTCAGGCCTCCAGCCTGGACGTCGCCACATGACGGAGGCGGCGCTGTGGTGGTCCGCCGGCGTGCATTCCCCAGCAAGCGTTAGTTGTTACCGGCAGGCGAGTGGGGCCGCGGGTGGGGTTTGGGAAGACGGGTGAGGTGAGCATGGACTGGCAGGGGCGATGGACTTGCAACAGGTACACGCACAGGCGTAAGTGCTTTGTGGCTTACGCCGTTGCGTCGGCTGTTGGGACACGCAGCTGACCCTTCTGGTGCTGAGAAACCGTGTCCACGTGTATACTGCATATGTACTCGCCCTCCGCTGCATTTGGCCAACCCTCTCTGCTGCCCTGAGTTTTGTTGTTCTTCCTTCCCCAGGTACAACACGCAGCGCTGTGCCATGACGGAACGGCTGCAGCAGCCACGGCGACAGTCCCTCACGGAGGCAGCGGTGTGGCGGCCGTCTGGGCACCTGCCGTATGGTGCAGTGGACAGGTGGGCGGGGCGGCAAGGCGACGGGGCGGCTCCCACCCTTGCACTGTATCACGTGCGTGGGCAAGGAGCGCGGGTCGGCCGGGGGGCGGGAAGGGGGGGGGGCCAGGCACGGGGCCTGCCACGTACGGCGAGCAGGGCCACCAGGTCGTAGGGCCTCATCGTCACAGCCCGGGCGGGCGCAGCTATGCATGCGCCGGACCCCGTCGCAGCCACGGCAGGGTAGTAGGTATGCCGGATCGACAACCACTCGTCCCCCACACGCCTACCGTGCCCGCCGCCTGACCTCTCGCTGCCCACCCCCTTCCTCAGGCTCATCCAAGGACGTGTGCACTGCCCCGGCCTGCCCCTTTGCTGCCCCCTTGCTGCACCGCACGGCCTCAGGCTGTAGCTCGCGCTGCCCGGTCTTACTCCCTCGCCCGGAGGCCATCCAGCAACGCCATGCCTTGTGTGGGGCGGGAGGCTTGGAGGGCCGCTGCGGGCAAGGGGCAGGTGGGTGTGGCCTGGCTCTGCGGTCGCCAGCAGCAGCGGGTTCGCTGGGCATCAGGGCACAAGGGAGCCGCACGGAGGAGGCGCTGCAAGGGCTGGTGCGGGTGGGAATTGCAGTCGTAGCAGCGCAGCGAGACTGGTGGGTCACGAAAGAGGCAAGAATCGAGCTGGTCTTGGGCCGTGGGTTATGATGTGAAACTAAGGGGTAGCTGGGTCGCTACTGCGCACCTGTAGGCCCAGCACAAGTGCACTTCACGCTCTCAGTAAACTGCAACGCTCCTGCTGGGACGCGTGCCCGCCCGTGCCGCACGCAATGTTAGCCCTTTGCCAAGGCAGCCCGTGCCAACTGCGACACGTGCCCGTGACTCACCCGGAGACACCGCTGGTGGTTGCGGGTGCATGCATGTCACACCCACGACACGCGGAACGGGGCAAGTAGCCCCTGGTCGCCAGCTCGCCTGTTGAGAAGGAAGGATAACCGCGCTCCCCGTGCCCCTCTTATCACCCCTGCCTCCCCACAGGTGCCTCCCCGCCGCTCTATGCTAACACACAGCAGCCGCCTATCCTTGGTGTCCGGGCGGGGCCGGCAGGGCGTGCCCCGGGGGCGGTGCTGCAGCACCTGCAACCGCTCCGTGGCGGCTGCTGGGCGGGCATGGCGGGGGAGCGCTGTGGGGAGCGGAGAGAGCAGCGATGAGGGAGCAGCACCGTCGGGCGGCACCCCTGACAGAGTTGCGGCCGGGGGGCGGAGACTGGGGCACGCTGAGTGCCCTGCGGCGGCTGGTCGTGCGGTAGATGTGGGGTGGACGATGTGGGGTGAGCTTCGGGCGTGAGCGGCCGGTGCGGCATCGGCTTGTGGACAGGAGAGCCGCGGGCGGGAAGGGGATCGTTAAGATATTGCGTAGTGTCGCGATACAGGTGGCACCGGGCGTGGGCTCTGGGTTTGGGGTCCGGAAGGCTTGGTGGAGGGACACTGTGGGTCATACGGAAGCGCTTGACAGGGTGAAGGTATGACCTTGGCTTCGAGGCGTCAGTCACACAGAAGGCCTGGCCTGGCCATGCGTGCGCGGGCGTGTTGGTGCGCTGCCGACTGTGCCCCTCTGCCGGGGCTGCACAGCGGGCGGGGTGTGCCGAAGGGAAGCGCAGGCTGGGTTGCGCATGGAAAACGTGTCGGGCGTTGTTGAATGTGCTGAAACCATGTCGGTCCTACCGTCACACCTGTGCGACCACCCCTCGTGTTGCAGGTCGTGTAAGGAGGGGCAGGACACGTTTCCTGTCTCCACTGGAAGGACCGATCCCTTACCGCTATGAGCCTCTGTTTGCCTCGTTGCGAAGGATGTTTCTGCGTGGCAGCTGTGCTGTTGTGGCACGCGGTGGGGATGGGGGTTGTGCAGATGGGGCTGACCCGACTGCCACCGGTATGTGGCACGGCGGGGGAGGGAGGCAGGGGTTGTTGCAATGTAACAATGTTGCCTCTACAGCAAGAGTTACCAGTACGTCTGCACGCAACGCTGCAGAGGCACAAGAACTTTGGGATTGGCGTTGTCCTGAGCTGCATGTGCAAATGCCGTGGAGGATGGCGCGGTGTGACGGCTAGGGGAAACGGGGTGCGTACTGATGTGGCTTGGGTTGTGATTGGTTCAGCCAGGATCAGTTTCGGCGCGACAGTAGGAGGGGATCTCCTGCTGCATGCTGCTGGAGATAGGCCCATCGACACTTTGTTTGCTGTTGACGTACTATAAGCGCGCTTTCAGCCAACAACTGTCTTTTTGGCTTTCGCCCAACCTGCAACCACCGCCAATGCCACCAGAGCGGCAGAGCCTCGTCCAGGTTTCCAAATCCGTTGTTTACTTATACCGTTAGGCGTATAGCCAAGTGTAGCGGAGACAAGCTGGACTGGCCCCCCGCTTTGAAAGCGAAAACGAAGGTGTGCACCTGTCATCTGCCGAACTTGCAGCATGCGCTTGGACGAAATGCTAAATGTAAGCGGACTAAGCTTGTACTAAGTGTACACGCGCGCAAGCAAGTGGGCAACCTGGCCTCAGCCTCGTCCACCAGCGTTCACCAACCACCTCTTTTTTTTTTGACCACCTTGTCAGCGTCAGCTGTTATCCACTCCCTAACATCGGTGCTTGCAACGCTCCTTGTGCAGGTCTACAGCAACGTATGCAATGCTTAGCACGACCGGTGGCGACGATATGGACAGCGACACGCCCAACTGGCAGCTGCCCCCGCGCTCCAGCTGCACATCCTGTCGCTCCTGCCCCCAAACGACCGCGCCCTCAGCGGCCGCCTGGTGTCCCCGGACGCAGCCGCCGCCCTCGCCGGTCCGGACCACAGCACCGCCTCCCTGTCCCAGCCGCTGCCGCCCCACGCCGCGCCCTGGGCCGTGGAGGTGACACAGCAGCGTCTTCGGCAGCTGCCCTTCCGGCACAAGCTGCGGCTGCTGTGCACGGCAGCCGCCAGCGGCAGCGAGGTGAACCTGGAGGTGGTGCTTCCGCTGCTGCAGCCGAGCCTTTGCTCAGAGCTGTGGTACGCTAACAGCGGATACGCCGACGGCCGAAGGGAAGCGGCGTATCCGCACAACGACCCCGGTGTTGCTGCAGCGGAGGCGGGCCACCCTCAGCTGCTGGGCACGCTGCTGGACCGCTGTCCGGGGCTCCTGAACCCTGACCAGGTGCTGTCAGCGGCGGCGAAGCACTGCGACCTGGCGGGGCTGCAAGCAACGTGGGAACTGCTGCGGGCCTCCCGGCACCCTGGACGCACCAGGCTCATCCGCGGCTGGTACATGGCCGCCGTGACACCAGCTGCTTGGAACTCAGCTGCAGAGTCCAACACCCCGGACGCCGTGGCCAAGATGGAGTGGCTCTGGAGCAAGGGCTGTTTGGGTCCTGGGGCTGCTGTGGCCGCTGTGCGGTCAGGGGACCTGGCCCGGCTGCGGTGGCTGCGGGGCCACGGCTGCAGCATACGCGGGGAGGACGTGCTGCAGTGTGCCCTGCAGCAAGCCGACCTGGCCGTGGCGCAGTGGCTGGTGGACGAGGCGGGGTGCCGCCTGCCGGCGGCTGGCAGCGACAGAGAGTGGCACGACCTCCTAAGAGCAGCCGTTCGTGCACATGACGCCGTGGCCAAGCTACAGTGGCTGGTTGAACGGGGTGCGCCGCCTCTGCACGAGGCAGGGGATGACCTTCTGAGGAGCCTAGTGTATGCAGCGGTGGGGGCGGAGCAGGTGGACGCGCTGCAGCACCTGCGTTCCCTCCCGGGGCTGACGCCACAGCAGGACCGGGAGCTGCTGCGGGTGGCTCTTGACAGCTCACGCACGGTGAGGAGCATCCCCATGCTGGAGTACCTGCGGCGGGCTGGCATGGAGCTAACCCGTTTGGCCTACTACCAGGCGGTTGGCAGCTTGGATACGGTGCGGTGGTTGGCGCACGAGGGCGGCTGCAGGCCATCCGCAGACGAGCTCCGCACCCTCATCACGAGGTGGCCTCGAGACAGGCCCGCACAGAGCCGGGACCTGCTGCAGGCGGTGCAGCTGCTGGTGGGCGAGGCAGGGCGCAGGGGCTTGGGTGCGCAGAGCAGCTTGATGATAGGGCAAGCTGTGTGCGAAGCCGCGCGGCGGGGCGAGCTGGCCCTGGTGCAATACCTGCTGCAGCAGACCCCAGGGTACCAACCGGACTGGGCGCTGCTGTTGGCTGCGGCCGAGGGTGGCTGCGAGGCGCTGCTGGAGTGGCTGCTGGAGCAGTACCCGGGCTGCCTGGAGGGCCCTTGGGCTGAGTCTGCTTACGTCGCTCCGGCCGTGATGGGGCAACGGGGCACGCTGACCGCCCTGCGGCGGCTGGGCGTGCCGTGGGGCGCGTAGGACGTGGTGGTGCGGGCGGTGAGGGAGGGGTGCTGTGCACAGGCGCTGCGGTGGCTGGTGGAGCAGGGGGCGCCGGTGGGGGATGGGAGGTGCCTGGACTGGGCAGCGGGGTCTGCGGCAACTTTGGCACGGAAGGGTGTCTTCCTTGCGGAGGAGGTGGCGTGGCTGCGGGGCGTGGCAGCAGCGGCAATCGGGGAGGTACAAATGCAGCCGGGGGCGTGAGTCCGGTGCCAGTTGGGTGGTGTCAAGGGCCTCGCGCGGCTGTACAGATGCGGACTGGCAACTGTGCCTGGCGTAGGAGGAAGATGTTTTGCAGTCACTCACTCTGGTTCCCTTGGTAAGGTGGGCACCCCGCACGGCGTGAGTGTACGGGCCCCGGCAGCACCTGAGCACGCTGACCACACCCCTGGTACGCAGGTGGAGTGGCAGGACTCATTGTGTCCTTAGCTGGTGTATGCGCATGTTGGCATGTACCATATTTGATGTTGCGCTCAAGGGCGGATGTTGCTCTGCAGGGGTCAGGGGAGAATGGGGGAGGCAACCAGTTGCACAAGCAGCCCGCCGTGGGATGGGACCCGTTGTCGAGAACCTGAGTACGTGCGTCTATGTGTACGGCATTCTGTGTTCGGGTACTGTTGCGCGGGCTGTGCGAGGTGCGTGGGTGACGAGCATAGCGTGCCATGCCCTAGGGCTGCGGCCAACTGGCGCCTGCGTTGAGTCGTCTGTGCCCCATCGATCAGCTGCCTCCGCTCGTTGTGCACGTGACGCCGTGCAGTTGCCCAGTGCGGCACCCCGGCACCGAATCGTTGTTCACCTGTTGGAGCTTCGAGACCCAGGCAGCCTCGTTCATCGTTTGCTCGTTGTGCACGTGACGCCGTGCAGTTGCCCAGTGCGGCACCCCGGCACCGAATCGTTGTTCACCTGTTGGAGCTTCGAGACCCAGGCAGCCTCGTTCATCGTTTGCTCTCCTCTGTTCTTCTGGCTGCTCCGTGTTGCTCACTGGCTGCCGAGAGCTATAAGATACACGTGCCCGCGCTGCTGCACTTACGGTATTGAGTTGCCGCATTATGATTGTGCTTGACGCAACAGTGAACAGTGCATGTACCGGTAGCTGCAAGCCCTTTGCCACGTTACATGTTATGTACAGGCTTCAGGCAGCAACGTTAATCTTGGGGGCTGACTCGTATGGGAATCCGGTACCTTGATTGACTGTGATGCACCCAATCACAATGGGGCTATGAAACGCCGCGGCTTGTGTGATGCAGCACGCCTCGTGGCCGTCGCTCGTATGCGGCCCTTGGGAAATTTTGCATGGTGTTGTAGGGGCACGGCATGGCTGATGGCTAATGGCGCCAACCGTTGCATGCGCGGCGCTGCCGAAATCGGTTCCAGTCTCATAGCTGTGTCTGCCCATGCACGCCCATGAACCTCCCGCACGACATCCTCTCCAACCCTTTGTGACCGCCCCGCGCGGAGGCATGGCCGTTCATGTGAAACTACACAACTTCCTCTCCGCCGTAGCCACCCCGCACTTCTTGCGGCCTCACATTTGGTCCCTGCTCCCCCAGGTGCCTTAAGGCACGCAGCTAAGGCGTCGTGACGGGATGGCAGCGGCAGTCGCCGTGGCAGCCCCTTGCGGGGACAGCAGGGTGGCAGCCGTCAATGTGCGTGTGCAATATGGACCACCGGAGCTGCGGCGGCCGTACCGGTGCAGTGGACAGGTGGGCGGGGCGATAGGGTGGCCTAGGGTAGTCGGGCCTCCAACTCACCTGGCCTTTGGCGTGCGTGGGCAAGGGGCGCGGTTCGGGGCAGGAGGGCAGGAAGGCGCATAGCGGTTGTGTGGAGGAGTGGTGTAGCATGTGAATGCAAAGGTGGATAGGAGCCGTTCGTTTGGCAGGTGATACTGCGGGTTCGCGGCGTCTGTGGATTCCGTGGGACAGTAGCAAGTCAGGAAAGTGCAGGTCGGCCAAGGCGAGTGCATGGGTTAGCAGGGCGTGGGGATTGGCTTGGTGAACGGTGGAGCCAAGGGGTTTAGCTAGCTCTCACATGACGGGCGGAGGCCACCAAGTCGCAGGGCACCCTCGCCAAAGCAACATACACGCAGGGCGTGCCTGGGGTAAGGAACTCACCAATAGTGCTGTGCCAACTCAGTTGCGCCTGGTGATGGGTGCGCTAAACTTGCGCCAGACCCCACGGAAGCCATGGCAGACTACGAGGTATGCCCGACTGGTAACCACCCGTTCCCCACACGCCCAACGTGGCCCTCCGCCTGGCTCTCGCTCCCCAACCCGTTCCCCCGGCTCCTTCCGATACCGTTCGCGCACTGTCCCGGCCTCCCCCTTTCCTGCACCACACGGCCGCGGGGTCAAGCTCTCGACGCCTGGGCTTCCTCCCTTCCATTTCTCCGCTATTTTTGGTACACGCCGAGCTACAACCACTAGCACCCCAGGAACAACTGACGTCAATCTAGGTCGCAGCCTGACGTACGGAACGTCCCAACACTCCACAGGTTTCATCCTTATTCCACTGAAGGACGCGGACAACCCAGTATGGTATGCATATGGTTGACACCTTTTTTAATTGTTTGTGTACCTCTGCCCCACCACATTTGGGTAGAACAATGCGCTCACTCCTAAACGACGATTGCAATAATCGTACTAGCATACGCAACGGCCTTCGGCGCCTAGCGTGCTACTACTAGCGCAAGTCCACCGCGCCCACACGCTACTGCATATAATGCCAGTACACTTCCGTTTCCCCGCCCCTTCACGCTGCTGCGCCCGCGTCCGCCCCTGGAGTCTCCTCCCCCACCGCAGCCTCCAACGCCACTGCGCCTGCGTCCGCCCCGGAACCTGCTTGGCCCTGCTCCTGCCTCCGGCCCCGCCTAGCTCCCCTCCGCCGGCCCCTCCCCCCGAGCCATCATGCTGCCAAAGCCCTGCAGCACCGCCGCCCGGTGCGCCGCCAGGTCTGCCGCGCTGGGCTTGCTGCCGCCGCCGCCACCCGCCGCCGCCTCCGGCAGGCCCGCCGCGCGCGCCGCGTGTGGGTCGACACGTGGCAGCAGCACGGCGCGCAGGTTGTCGGCGGTCATGTTGCGGCCCACCACCAGCAGCGGGATGCCGCTGTTGGCCGCTGTGCGCTCAGCCTGGATAGGGTATGATGAGGGGGAAGACGTCTCTCAGCAAAGCGTCAAAGAGGTTTAATCTCCATTACCACGATGGCAGGCGATGCGCTCCTGAGTGTGCGAGTGGATGTATGGGAGGGGACAGATAGGGGCGCCGTAACCGTAGGCGGGGGAGCGGATGACCCCCGCCCCAGCCCGCCCAAGGCTCCGCCTGGCACGGAAAGCCACCTGCAAGCCGTGCCTGACTTGGCCTCCCTCCCCATGCCCGGCACGGGACCGCCCGCGTGCTACATGGAACGTCTCATCCCCTCCGCTCCAACTGTTCCAGGCTGACACGGTCCCCGCTTTCTGCAGCTAGCTGCACAGGAGACGCGCGTCCCGTTGCTATGGATCTTCCAAAGGCGACAGATCTTGCTGTGTTCACGGCTTCCCCCCTTGCTGGCCCCAGACGCCCTGGCCAACACCCCCGCCTGCAACATGTTTGCGTGCTTGCCGGTTGCCGCCACTTGGTGTGCTTGTGTCCTGCCAGGACGGCGTTCGCCGCCGCGCTACGGTAGTCATCACCGCGCAACTTGCAGCTCACTACCACCCTGAACTGTAAAAATGTACATTACGTAGGTTATCCTACGCCCTCACCTGCGCCAGGTTTGCGTGCTTGCCGCTCTTTGTGAGCTTGGCTGCCACGATGGCGTCCGCCCCCCGCAGCTCCGTCGCCACCACCACGCGGTCAGCCAGGCCCAGCTGCGACAGCAGCGAGGTGACCTGGCGGCATGGCGTATGGGTGTGTTAACGATGGGTGCGTGCAAACGAAGCATGCGCACCGCAGCGCCGTACACTTGTGACACAGGCAGGCGGACCGGTCCACATGGGAACACATGAGGGTCGCCTGGTGGTGGCGGTGGTTGGGAAGGGGGTTTTGTGCGCATGTGACATGGGCAGGCCGACAGGTCCAGATGGGAAAGCAGAAGGGCAGCCTGGTGGAGCGGTTGGGAATGGGAATACGCGCGTCGTGGGTTGCGTCGTGGGGGTTCAAGTGCGACAGCCAGCCGCAGCGAGGGACCACAGCCCAGCCACCCCCCGCTGCCCCGCAGCGGCCACCTGCGTCGGCACGGAACCCAATCACGGAGCGCGGCTACGGTCTGTTCTGTGTTGGTGCCATGTGATAATCGGCGTGCATGCCTTCTTCCCCAGTTCCACTTGCCACTGGCGCGTGCCCAACGCTCAGCCCAGAACGCCCAACGACCCAACCGTCCCCTTCCGCACCAAGTCTGCCGCCGCCTCCTGCCCCTGAGCCCAACCCCACTGCAAAGTCCCAGCGGGCAACCTCGTACGTAAGCAACTCCGATTCCCGCATTTCGCCGGACCCACCCCGCAGCCTCACACCAGTATCGAGTCAGCCCCATGCCGGACAGGAGCACCGCGAACACACGGCTGGACTCCCAGCCCTGCCCCCTGCCTGACCGTATTAGATCGACTCGGGCAAACCACGAGCTACTCTGGGCCGGATCGGTCTACACCCATACCAACGCGCGTTGTACCACCGCTGCGTGTTGCCCTGTCGGGCCCCAGCCCAGCCACACCCTCCGCCACTCTTGATTACGCCGGACCACCGGGCCCCATCCCCCGTCGCCAGCCCACTCACTTGGCCGTACCCAAGCCCATGCGCCCCACTTGCCCCACCGGGGTAACCCACAGCCTACCTGGGCCACTTTGCTTCACTGTCTCACCCACCCGCACACGAACACAGCCCGCCCCATGCCATATCATCACACTTGTTCCCATGCATATTTCACCATTTGACGTGCTGCCCCTGTACACCACCCACCATGTCCACCTTTTGTTTGAACAATGCACCATAACCCATACCCCGCTGTCATGGGGAAACCACACGATTATGGACCTTGACCGCGCCGCGCCCCCACCTGCGCCGCCTCTGCGTTGAAGAGGAACAGCCGCATAGGATTGGAGCGGCTGGGCAGCCGCCCCTGGCCTGGCGCTGGTGCTGTTGACAACGACGGTGGGGACTGGCCGGAGGAGGAGGGCGAGGAGGACGGGGAAGGGGACGCCGACCCGACCCTGCTGCCACTGCCGTCGTTGGGCGCCGCCGCTGCTGCACCCGCTGCCGTCGCTGCCCCTGCCGCTGCTGCTGCTGCCCCTGCTGCTGCTGCAGCTTTGTTGGCAGCTGCCGGTGTCGAGGGTGGTGATGGGGACGGCGAGCCGAAGCCCCTGAAGCCGGAGGAGTTCAGCACCCGTTGTGCACCAGGGGGAGGGGGAGGCAGGGACGAGGGCAAGGGCGCCGAGCCTTCCCGTGCGCTGGCGGGGGCGCTGCGCCGCTTGGCGGGGGCCCCTAGGCTGCTGCTTGATTTGCTGCCGCTGGTGCTGGGACCCAGGTCCGAGCTGTCGTCTTCCCCCACCGCCGCGCTGATGTCCCGCCACACCGCGTCCCGATCGTCCTCGCTGATGCCCGCAAAGAGCGCGTCATCGTCACCGCCGTTAGGTAATTTGGTAGCTGTTGCGGGGGATGAGGGAGACTTCGATGGTCTGGAGGTTGCGGTGGGACTGGTGGAAGAGCGTGCGGGTTTGGCTTTGGACGGGGTGGCAGCAGCACGAGCTGTGGGTGCAGGGGAGGCCCTCTCGCCGTGCGTGGCTGGGGACGGCTGGTCCTCTGCAGCAGGACGGGGGCCTTTCAGCTTGGCGTCCAAGACTGGATGCGCTCTGAGTCTGTTTTTGCTTGCTGCAGACGACAGCACGCGTTCCAGCGCGAGTTCCTCTGGGCTTTTCTGTGGAACTGGCGGCGAGGGTGCAGCTGGCTTTGCGCTTGGTTTAGAAGATGGATTAGATGGTCTCAGCGTTGGTTTTGCATTTTTCCTGACTGATAGCGAGAATCGGCGTTGCATTGCGATTTTGGTTAGTGACTAGGGTAGAGCCCTAGAAAGACCCTAAGCGATATCCTTCACACAATCCTTTCGCAACCAGATGAAAATGACGGACCGCAGCTGATTGTGCTGTTACCGGCTGGGCTGACGTCGGCTTCCCCATGCCGGAGCCATAAGGGTGTCCAACCGACTCGTTATGCATCAGCACCCTTAGCACCTGCACCTCCTCAATTGTCATAAACAGGCCGAAGTAGCACTTGTCAAATTGTTGTCTGCTTGATCAAGTCATTATATTTAAGAGCCCATCTGTTTCGCAACTTCTGGCGGCACTTATTGAGCGAGCAGCTCTAGCAGACATGGACTCCGGTATGAACCTCGCAGCTGGGCGACTTGCAGTGCTATCTCGGCAGCTGGCGAACAGCCCTGCCGCGGAGCGAAACGACACTGCTGCGGAGGAGGAGACGCGCCCGGCGCCCGGCGGGGGCCGCGGCACGTTAACAGTCGTCGATAACCGCACGGGGAAGAAATATACGGTGAGGATTGCGCGGGGCCCGAGGGCTCGCACGGTGGACGACACCTGTTGCGCAGACCGGTTTGGCCACACCGACAACCGTCACGCCGCAGCAGCCGAGTCACCCTGCCCCTGATTTGACCCTGACCCGCAGCTGGAGATTACCGATGGCGGCACCATCAACGCCCAGGCTCTCAAGCAGATCAAAGCAGGGGGCGATGGCGTTGGCCTGCGCACCTACGACCCAGGGCAAGTCACGATGGCCATGTGGCCACTTGAATGTGGCTCCATCCAAGCCTTGGAGGGCTGTTCGACAATATCTTCACTATATAGAATGTATTGCAGGTATGAGTATCTTTGACTCACGCGGTCTGGACTATGCGCTGCAGGTACACGAACACGGCTGCAGTCATCTCGCGCATCTCGTTCATCGACGGCGACAAGGGCATCCTGCGCTACCGCGGCTACCCCATCGAGGAGCTGGCGGCCAGGTCCAACATGATGGAGGTGGCCTACCTGGTCATCTACGGCAGCCTGCCCACGCAGTCGCAGCTGTCGACATTCCGCGAGGTGAGCGCCTCGGGCCACTGCCACGCGGCCCGCCGCACTGCACCCCACCATCACCCCAACCCAGGAGAAGCACCGTGCCGTGCTTACTCACTGTCTACAACTCCCCAAGTTCAGGCTAACTTGTCGACACATCCTGACACCCTGGGCCACCGTTTCCCAATCGTGCACCGCCCATACCCCAGCACCGGAACCACCTCCGAACACCTCCCTGTCCTACCTACTCCCGCCATCCCTACATCCCCCATACTCCCACCGCTGCCTCCCAGTCTTTCCCCTTCCCAGTCTTGTTCGCAACCCCACACGGCCCCGGATACCCCTATCCGGCCGCTGGGACGTATCCTTACCTCTTGGCCGTGGTATCCGGCCCTCTCCTCTACACCCACCGTGCTCTGCTGCTCACGGACGCCCTGGTTAAATCGTGCTGCATTTCCGCTAGACCAGACCACCCGACTCCTACTTTGTCTGGCCCCCTCGGCGCCCTACCCGAACCCAGGCTGTCATGCGCCACACGGCGCTGCCCACCGAGGTGGAGGCCGTGGTTGCCGCCATGCCGCACGACGCGCACCCCATGGGCGTGCTCATGACGGGCATCTGCGCGCTGTCCACGCTGCACCCGGAGGCCAACCCCGCGCTGGCGGGAGGAGGCGTGTACAAGACGCGCGAGGCGCAGGACAAGCAGATCGTGCGCCTGCTGGGCAAGGTGCGTGCACCGCGTGTGTGGGATTGCCGTGTGTCCCCAAGCGTCGGCTGCGGTAGCGTAGGTCGAGGCGGCATGGTAACGTTCAAGAGCGGTGAGGGGCAGGGCAAGGAGGTCGGGCGACTGCTGTGCAGGGTGGGGGCGGGCCCGTGCTGACGAGGTTCCAGTTTGCCGTCTTGTCCATCGGCCTGTACATGGGCGTAGGGTCCTGGGTACCCGAGGCAACAGCAGCACTGCACAGCAAGAGCCCCACCCCACGCGCACTCACCAGGGTGCTTGCCGTACCTGCAGTCGCCTCAACCACATCCACACCCGCACCCGCACCCAACAGTACTCCTCACCGCACCCGCCAACCCCCCGCCCACCCCCATCCCTAGGTGCCCACGCTGGCCGCCCTGGCGTACCACAAGTGCACCGGCCGCCACGCCGCGCCGCCCAACCAGCGACTGGATTACAGGTGGGCGGATGGGTGGGTGGGAACAGCGCGCGCGAGAGGACCCCGAGTGCCCCTTTGGGGCAGGGTATAGATAGAATGCTGATGCGATCGCAGGAAGAATGGAAGCGGGAGCAGGGAGCAAGCGGCGCATGCACAGCGCTGTGCGCCCACAGGCAACACAGCACGCCGTTGTCACCCTGGGACTTACAGTTGTAAGGCCAATGCTGGGCGCCTCGGGCCCGGAGCCTGCCAGCCCTTGCAACTGTTGCTGCCCACGCATCGACGATTGTGCAGCAGTCCAGATTTCGTCATTCGCGCGGCGTCCCCCTTCTGCGCAGCGAGGCGACCTGCGCCCCTGGCGAGGCAGTTGCCCCTCCTGGCGGCAACCGTTCGCCATAGCAGCGTGTTGTAGTATAGTAGAATCATTGGTGCTTGCTCCTCCTGCCGTCCACTTCCTGCAGCGAGAACTTCCTGTACATGCTCGACGGCGCGGGCAACCCCGGCTACCGGCCCAACCCCAAGCTGGCCCGCGCGCTGGACGTCATGTTCCTGCTGCACGCGGAGCACGAGATGAACTGCAGCACGGCCGCCGTGCGCCACCTGGCCTCCAGCGGCGTGGACGTGTACACGGCGGTGGCGGGCGCGGTGGGCGCGCTGTACGGCCCGCTGCACGGGGGCGCCAACGAGGCAGTGCTGCGCATGCTGGCGCGCATCGGATCGGTGAGATGGGACCAAGACAGCTTGGTGCCTTTCACAACGCAACCGTTGTGCTCACTCAGCGTCATTTGGGTTTGGTGTGCAATGTGGGCATGTGTGCGATTCTGGGCAGCAGCGGCAGAGTGTGTGTGCGGGCGGGAGGGGGCATGGAGGGGTGGTTCGGCACAGGCCCGCCGGCCGCAGCACCAGCTGTAGACGGAGGCAATAGCAGGCGCACGCTGTCTGTCAGGCAATGCACGGGGCGCTGCAAGGGAGGGGGCACGGAAGCGGTGCTGTTACGCTTCCTCGATGGTCAGTCAGCGTAAGGCAGGGTTGGGGGCAGGGGCAGGGGCATACGTTGGCGTGCACGCAATCATTGTGTGACGATGTGGGTCAACGTGCATTGACCGCGCTTCGGGTCCCTGCCGTACGCCCACAGCCTGTGTCAGCCCGCTGACCGCCGTCCCTTATCCCGTGTGCCCACGTCGTTCCGGGCCCTCCTAGCCCAATTTAGTCCCCACACGTGCCCCTCTGAGCTCTAATCCAAGCCCCTCTCCCGCGCCGTACCTTGTGCCCTTCCCGGCCGCTAGGTGGAGGCCATCCCCGCGTTCATCGCGGGCGTGAAGAACAAGAAGGAGAAGCTGTTTGGCTTCGGCCACCGCGTGTACCGCAACTTCGACCCGCGGGCCACCATCATCAAGCGGGTGGCGGAGGAGGAGGTGTTCCCGCTGGTGGGCGTGGACCCGCTGATCGAGATCGCCAAGGCGCTGCAGGTGGGTGGGGGCGGCCGGGCGGCGTGAGCGTACTGGGTTGCGCCCTGCACCCAACATCACGATAAATGCATGCTTGTATCCGTCACTAATACGCATGGCCGTTTGGCATACTCACTAACAGGAGCACACCCTGTTGGACGGGTACCGTATGCCGGGTCCTGCAAGCTGTACCCCACACCACATCTTGCAACGCCCTGCCCTACTAGCCCACATGCTGTCTGCCCGTTATGCACACCCCCTCCCCAGGACGCCGCCCTGTCGGACGAGTACTTTGTGTCCCGCAAGCTGTACCCCAACGTGGACTTCTACTCCGGCCTGGTGTACCGCGCGCTGGGCTTCCCGCCGCAGTTCTTCACCGTGCTGTTCGCCATCCCGCGGTGAGGGGAGCGGTTTGTTTATGGACGTTTGAATCGCATTAGTATAGCGTACAGTCTCCTGGGCGCCCGCAAGCAAGACAGTACCTTGGGGATAACGCAAAGGAAGGAGAGGTGGAGAGGCGGGCTCGGGGCGTGGGTCCCACGTAGGAGGAGCGCAAAGCGGGTGGATGGAAGGTACCACGCTGGATTGAGGTCGTCATTGGTGGTGGATCGGGTTTGGGGCAGAAGCAGTGGTTGGTAGGACTCTGTCGGCTTACCTCGTCGCCATCTGTGCGTCATGTTGTGGGTTCGTCGCAGTGGCAAACCCAACACGACACTTACCAGTCCCCTCCCGTGTTCCCTGCAACAGCATCGTGGGCTACTGTGCGCACTGGCGCGAGTCGCTGGCGGACCCCGACACCAAGATCATCCGCCCGCAGCAGGACTACAAGGGCGTGTGGCTGCGGCACTACGCAGACGTCAACGCGCGCACAGCAGAGGGTGAGCGGGAGGCAGAGGGCCGCCGGAATGGCGTGTTGGCAGCATGTGACAGTGGGCACAGGGCGAGAGCCGTGTGGCGGAGCCATTACGCGCACGTAAACGCGCACATCGCGGATAATGAACATGCTGCTGAATCAGTAGGGCCATACGATCCTGGGGCGATACGATGATGTACTGCACGGGGCGTATGGCGGAGCCCACTGAGCAATTTCAAATTTACGCGCCGCCTGGGGTCAAGCCTGTTGATGTGCTTGGGCTTTTGTGGTGGAGGTTGTGACATGAATGTGGGGGTTGGAAGCTACGGCCTGCAGCGCGCCACGCTGCACACTGGCCTATCGCGCCACCCCATGTCGTCCGCGTTGCCTTCCACCAGCTTCACCTCCTATGCCCCCCTTGACCACCTCTCGCTTTGTCCTTCTCCCCTCCCCCTCACCCAGGCTCGGACACGCCCGCGCGGCTGCCCCCCTCCAACGCCTACAACCGCCGCGTGGCGGGGGAGAACTGGCAGTGAGCGGAGTCCTGCGGGCAGGGGGAGCTGCAGCAGCAGCAGCAGCAGGAGGAGCAGGACGAGTGGGGCGAGGAGGAGGTGGAGGGGAGGGGAGGGGTCATGCCAGAGCCTTGGTATTACCGGAGCGGGGAGCAGGGGCAGGGGGAGGGGCAGGCGATGCTCCTCCATGCCCCGTGTCCCGGGACCAAACGCTGTATGGTGGTCACACGGCAGGCAGCAGCAGCAGGAGCTGAGGAGCCTCGGGTTTCCAGTGAGTGCTGGCGCTCGGAGGAGCATGAGCAGGACGGCGGGTGGGTGGGTGCAGGACCCTAGGCTGATCCCCTGCCGCACCCTCCCCTGCGTTCTGCTGTCGTGTGGCCCACGACCGCCACGGAGTGGCTGGCGGTGTTGGCAGGGATCAACAATGGGGCAAACTGGAGGGCTTTCGGACGGCGGGCACACGGATAGCTGGAGATGAGGATTCGCGTACAAGTGTAGGGGCCTACGCGCTAACTGCACATAGTGGTTATTGCGGACGCGGTTAGGTCGGTCCGCTAGACCATGGATCAGGGCAGGTGGGCGGTCCGAGAACGTGTACGCATTGCACACCGCACTGTGGTACTTTGGCACTTACTATGACGAGCTAAATGATCGAGCTGTTCATCGGGAGGTGTCGGGCGGGCAGGTGGGTGGTGTGGTTGCGTTGTGGTCTGGCAGTGGCAGGCATTGGGAGCGTGCGCGGGCGTGACGTGCATGTTCGCACTGCCAAGGACTTTGCGCTATGGATTTGTGACATAGTGCAGAGCAGGAGGTTACTGCCGTGTCATGTCGGACGGGGCAACGCTCTGCAATACTGTGTACGGAATTATGCATGTGCTCGTGGTGCTTTTGGTGATCCAAGTGCTGTGTTGGGCGCGGGTGTTGCGTGCAACGCGGCCGCAGGGGAGGAGGTCGGGTGGGGCCCCCGCTTGCACCTGCATCCGGATATTGGACATACAGGCATCACATCTTCCGTCGCTCATAACAATAAAACGCGTTGATTGGTCGGAATGCGATGGGTACAGTTTGCAACCCAGGGCCTTCCTGGTGCAATCCGGGTGCAAGGCATGCACCTTTACCTTAGGCCTGCATGGCTGATAATGCACCTACCAATTGTCCCTCAAGACGTGACTCTGAGCACACGCTCAAGCCCATGTGCCCGCGAGTACGGTAACACGTTTGGCCTGGGTTTTGTTGAAGGGCACACTGTGTTTCGACGGCGCCCGGATCATTCATGCTGTCAAGCCGGAGGTTACTTACGGTATCCAGCCTCTCTGTACGTAAGGGTAGAGCTTTCCCTGGCTTTCCCTTTGGTGAGCATGTCAGCATGCTGAGGGGTTGCCCGGCGTAGGGCCGTGCACCTGGAGCCACAGGGTGCAAAGGCATGTCCCCGCAACGCAACGCACCAATGTGTCCTTGTCAGGCGCCTGCGGCATCAAGGGTACGGTGGGACGCTTTGGAGCCGTGGTGGAGCAGTTAGGCACGTGCTGCAGTGCACGGATACGTTCCTCTTGGGAAGGCCCAGAAACAGGCGGAGAGCGTGGGAGAGCATGGCCTTTTGGGCAGGGGGGCGGCCCAGAAGTGACCTCAGGGCCACGTTCCGTTCACGGCGTTCAGTAGTCCAAGCGCGCCAGGGCAGCCTCTGCCTTCAGCGCCGCCTGCAGTGCTGCGTGGTAAGAGGCAGGTACAGTGGAGGTACTCCCCTGGGCAGGTGATGTTTTGGTGGCCAAGGTACAGCAGGGGAGCTCCTGGAAGGGGAGCTCCTTAAAGGTACAGGGGAGCTCCTGTAAGGGGAGGTACAGGGGAGCTCCTCTTTTTAAGGTACAGGGTACAAACAACCCGGTCTCACCTACACATACGCATGGTGAGCTGCTGTAGAGCTGGTTCCACATTATGATGATTCTTGGCGAGCATGATTGGCGGTGCCTCCAAGTAGCAGACCTCGAGACCTGGGTCCAGAGCTCCAGCTGTAAATACGACACAACAGTACGAAAGCACTGCGCTACCTCACCCAAGAGCTGGCCCTTACAAACCCCTACTGTTTTGCTGAGCTACTAGCTTCGTTACAAAGTATCGGTCTCCCTGCAGCTGCCCTAAAACCAATTGGCTGGTAGGGTGCTGCAGCTCCCAACATTGCGGGGCGATACAATGTAGTTCTGCATTGCCTACTGCAGCACTTCAACAAAGTTAGCTAACGATGGCGCTACGTAGCAGGGGAGCTGTCGCTCCGGCACTGCCTCTTGTTGCTTACGCTGCGAGCGTATGCCTTCTCTTTGCAACATGCGGACGTATAGTACTAGCAGAGGGTTCCTGTACAGCGCCTCAAATAGACATGAGCAAAAGGCCGGGGGAATGTCAGGTCCTCTCGCAAGTTTGCGTCGACCATGGCTCCCTCCTCATTACGCACGACGACAAGTACGCGGTGGAGAACCTCCGTCGTGAGGGCACACCATCGTTCCCAGCCATGAAGTGGAGCCTACCCCTGCGCGGCGAAAGTGGGTTTTCCCGGCCGTGCCACACCCTGTCTTGCTCCCCACACCAGCGGCCGAAGCACACATCGCCACCCTACATTGCAATATATCTGTCAACACATGCTCCCAAACCTTCTCCCCTCTGACCCCAACAGCACGCGCACACACGCCCCCCTCTCCCACACCCACCTGAACCCGCGCCCCCTCTCCTACGCACCCTTCGGCACCCCATCCCCCTCCGCTCCCCCATCCCCCTCCAGACCTTCCTGACGCTCTGGCTGGCGGGCAGCCCGAGTTCGCCGTGCGCCTTCGGCCCGTGTCCAAGGTGGAGCCCACGCCCCCGCTGCGCAAGCCCACCTGGTCCGCCTGCACGCTGCCGGTGGTGCTCATGGCGGACTACCCCTACAACATCAGGTGGGCGTGGCGGGTGTGTGTTGAATAGGGACTGTGCGCCTGGCCTACTGCACGCGACCCAGTCAGCCTCACCCTGCACGCGGCGCTGACAGCCCCGAGCAAGCAGGGTCGCGGTACCGGTGCCGGTGCCGGTGCCGGAGCAGGAGCCAGCCCCGCCCATCCCTGCTGCTGTCCTGCACCTCCCTTGTCCACCTCCTAGTTGCTTCCCACACCCTCAGCCACCTGGCAAGTCTCTGCTCGTCGCACCCCTTCCTCCCCTGCCATGTCACCGTTCATAGGCCAAATTTTGTTGCGCCTTCGCTGCACCCAACCTGTGCGATTGTCCCATGCTGCCCCCTCTCCTGCCCCCCGCCCCACCTTCAGGACGTTCATCGCCCAGCTGCTGACGGACGCGCACCGCGTGCTGCGGGAGGACAGGTTCCTCATGGGTGGGTGCTGGAGGGGGGCCCGGACCGTGTGGGTTAGCCCCGTGGGGAAGCCCTCGTGCAACCAGTCCTGCCAAGCTGGCAGCAAGCGGACTGGGAGCGCTATGTCCCGTCCAGTTGCGGGATCGCACCACGCGTTGCGCTGGCGCACCTCCCCTTGACTGATCTCGTGATCTGCCATGTGGGGTCAGAAGCAGTTGGGCGGGAGAGGGAGAGCAGTGCGGCTGCCTGCCGTGTCCGGGCATGCCGCGGTCTCGCCGTGCGTGCTCCAATAACCCTGTGCCTTACACCGCTTGTGCTCATGTCTGTCGTGTCTCCCCAGACCGGCTGTCCACCATCGTGCTGGCCACGCCCTCGGGTCTGGCCCTGGAGCCGTGGCACGGCCTGCTGCTGGGCCCGCTGCTGTCCGACCGGCCGCTGATCAGCCTGGGGGAGCTGGGGCGGAGGGGCGCGGACGGGGAACGCACAGCCTGGGCGGGGGAGGGCGTGAGGCAGCAGTGCTTCAGCAAGGTGAGGGGTGGCAGGGTGTGAGGGCAGGTGGGTAGAGGTGCAGTGCCGGGATTCGGGATGCGTAAACCGCATACACACAACATCAGCTGTTACAGAGCAAGCAAGAGAGCACCCACCAGGGTTGCTTGTGTGTGTGAGGCGGGGGAGAGGGGGAGAGGGGGCAACGGCGCGCTCCTCGGGCGCATGCCCCCCTGCCGCTACCACTCCCGCAATAACCACCCGCCCCACCACCCTGCTCTCTCCTCCCGGACTTACACTGCGGCGTGCAACCCCACCGGCCGCCACCTGAACCCAGCGTCACGTGCACACCCCTGCATCGCTACTTACCGTACGCACCCAAACCCTGCTGTGCAGATTGTGGTGTGCAAGTTCAGGGGCAACTACGGCTCCCCGCCCGCTGCCGCCGCCGCCGCGGTGGCCGCGCTGTCCACCCCGCCCGCCTCGCTGGCCCTGCCGCCCGACCCGCTGCGCTTTGCGGCCTCCCCAGGGGCTCCCCTGCCGCCGCTGGGCTCCGAGACCACGCTGCGGGTGGCGATCGAAGTCCGCAAGGGGGCGTGGAGGACGATCAAGAACGCGGAGGCGCTGGTGGCTGCGTGCGAGGCGGCCAATGCTGCAGGTGGGGTGTGTGGCTGGGATCTTAGGTACAGCAGTCTGTAGGTGGGCCTGCATCAACGCGCTATAGGACAGCGGGGCAGGGGCGTGGAAGATGATGAGATTACACGGGCGTCCTTGTTCATGATTGTGATGACAGGGCGGGGAGCTGGGAAGGGAGGTACTTGCGCGCATTAGGCGGGAGGGGTCGGGAAGGCTCTCGTGCCGCATGCGAGGCGGCCAGCACTGTGGGTGGGCGCCCGTGGCCTTGCGAAGGGAGGGCGGTTGGGATGGAGTGGGTGCGGGGCCAGCGAGCCCAACGAAGTACCATACCCCTTTTCCCGTCCCCCCAGGCTTCTCCGCCGGCCGCTTCACCAAGCTGTCCTGCCGCGCCCTGCCCGTGGGCCCCGACACACACCCGCCCGCGCCTGGGGCCATTGACCTGAGGGTGAGGGCGCCAGGAAGGGTTGAGGGTATTGTGCGACGGAAGAAAGGAGCGATGTATGGTTCGGGATTATGGTGCATGACAGGTGGCGAGAGGTCTGCCCGTGGGCCCTGACGCCGGCACCACACGCCAAGGGAAGGGTGCACCTTGGTGAGGAGTCTGCCCGTGGGCCGGGCACGCACACGCCCTGGGGCCATTGGCCTGAGGGTGAGACAGGGCGTGAGGGTTGAGGGCTTGTGGGGAGAGGGCGAGCTGAGGGTCAACGTCGTACTAACGGTACGATTTACAACGGGGTGGGTGACGAGGGGTATGCCTGCCATGCATCCGCCCGTGCCCCCAAGGGCATCGACCTTTGCGTGAGCGGGCCGGGGGATTGGGGGAAGGAAGGGGGTGGGCGGTGAGGGGACTGGGGGCACGGGGGCGGTACGCATTGCAAGGCGTTGGCCTTACGACACGACGGTTCAGGGGTGGGCGTAGAGCGATAGGAGCGGGGCGCCAGGACGCCGTGGTTGACAGCATCACGAAGCGCCAGTCTGCCCACATCGCAGTCACTTCGAGCGCTCCCGCAACGCCCCCGCTCCACCAGCGCTTCAGTATCGATTTATTTAGTGACCTGTTTTCCTTCCCCTCAGGGCCCCGGCGCCACCTCGTTCCTCACCACGCTGTCCGCAGTGCGCTCAGCACACCTGCTGGTGGCGGTGCCGGGATCCACCGCCGCACACGCGCTGTTCATGGTGAGGGTGCACGTGTATTAGCTCGTGCGTGTGTTAGCTTGTCTCCTGCGGACGTGTGACTGGCCCACCCATCTGCAGATGGCGGTGCGCTGGTCCACGATCTTCCTCGCGCGTTCCGCAGTGTGTCACGCGGGACAATCGTTACTTGCAAGTGTGATAGGATGCGGCAATGCATGGTGTTCGCGGACTGGTGCCGCAGCACGCCCTGGTAGCAACGCCCTCGCGGCCCTCGCGCCCTCTCACTCCTTCCTACACATCCATGTCGGTCGCAGGACACCTCTGGCGCTGCCGCTGGCGGTGCGCAGCCTGGGTTTCTGGAATTTCCCCCACCTGCCGCTCTGCGTTCGGGTTTCAAATTATGTCCTTTGACCTTCCCTTTCGCAGGACACCTCTGGTGCTGCCAGCGGCGGCGCGCTGCCCGGGCTGCTGGAGGTGCGCGGCTGCGGCTGGGGCACACGGCAGGCGGCGGAGGCCAACGAGGCGCAGGACGCCATGGCAGCGTTGCTGAGCAAAGGGGGAGGTGGGTGGGGGTGGGGTTCAGGGAATGGGGAGGGAGAGTGACAGGCTGGTGGTGGCACGCAGCAGGCTGCAGCGGCCACAGAAGCGCAGGGTGCCATGGGGCGGCACTGCTGGGCAGGGGCGAAGGCCCGCTGGGTAGGTGAGGTATGTGGCAGTGGTGGGCGTTTGTGGCAAGGCACCCTGACCAGGGACCCTGGCCGTGTCCCCGCGCAACGCCCCTATCCCCCTTCCCCCAGACACCGGTCCGCTGTTCTTTGCCCTCAACGTGGAGGACCCGTCGCAGTGCTCCCCGCCCAATTACGAGGCGGAACTGAGCGCGGCAGCAGCCGGGGCAGCAGCTGCTAACACACAGCAGCAGCAGGGCAAGGAGCAGCAGCAGCAGCAGCCGCAGGCGCCCCAAGGCCGGCTGGACAGGGCCACGGCGGCCGTGCGGGACCAGCACGTGACGCTGAGGCCCGCCTCCCTTCTCGCAATGATCAAGCAGGTGCGCGACGGGCCGTCTAGGCAATACTACATGTGTATGCGCTGTTGGTGGAGGCGTGCGCGTGTTGGGAGACGGACCACGGCCGCCGTAAGGGACTGAATGTGGCGCCTAGGCGTGCCATACTTACAGCACCTCTTACAGCGATCTCGAAGCTCAGCAAAGGCGTGTGTTGACGGCGCGATCTGTACGCCTCGCCATCGTTTTACATCCAGGGGTTTCTTAAGGGTTGCAAGTTGGGGTTGCAGGTTGGGGTACGCGTGAAGGCGAGTTGGGGTGCATGCTGCATGGGTTTCCCACTCAACCTCCCTCGCCTTGCTCCTCACCCCTCTGCCCGCCCGCCAGGTTGCCCCGTACCTGCATGACCGGGGCGCGTACGCCCGCGCCAGGACGGAGGGCGGCACGCACGGCTACATGACGGCGGAGGGCGTGGTGGTGGGGCCGCCGGGGGTGGCGGACGTGGCGGCCTTCGCGGCGGGCAAGCCCGTGCTCAAATGATGGAGTGCGTAATGAAAGCAGGAGGGCTGGGCCGGGATGTACTCAAGAGAGAGTACGTGACGGCGCGTGGCGGGCGTTTGAAAATAGCTGGCGGGCGGGGGCTATCACGTACATGGGTCCGGAGCCGACCTGGTTACGTAAGGGGCATGTGGGTGTGAAAGGGATGAGGGGTTGACTGTGGGGCCGTCGGGGTGGCGGATGTTCGCGGTGGGCAAGCTGCTGCCTGGTTCATTGGTTGCATGCAGGCGTAATGAAGCAAGGGGTTCAGTCAGGAGGGTGGCCAACGATACCCTGAGAGGACGCGGGGGGAAGGGGGGGAACAAGAAAGCACTAACGCGAATGGGTGGTAGTGGTAGTAGTAGTAATGGCAACCGTTTGGTAAGCTAATAGCGACCCACTGAGGTATTGGTCGGCCGTCCGCTCCAGCTCCCATAGCATGCGCCGGCAGGCTGGCCGGCGCGGAAGGTCCGCGAAGCAACAGTAGCGTAGTCTAGGCGGCTGAGTAGGTCGAGTAGTGTTGGAAGGGGGGGGGCTTGCAGGGGTGTGCAGAGAGGTAGCTATAGCGCTGAGAGCTGGTGAGCGTTGGTGTGGTGTGCAGTTGGGACGAGAGAGGGCGCTCTGCGTGAACGTCTGTGGGACGGGTCTGCGGGCCGGTGCAGGCGTGGGGCTCCGCGGTGCTGCTCCGCGGCAGAAAACGCCCGGGCCCGTTGAGTGGTGGGTGAGCGCAGGCAGGAGTATCGCTTAGAGACAGCTGCAGCGTGTTGCGTGCTGCAGGGGTGGTGGTGGTGGGTGGTGCCTGCATGGTGGCGGGTGGTGCCTGCATGCGGACCGCGGGCTGTGACCTGCATGACGTGGCCACTGCTGAGCGTGTGGGTCGTGCACAAGAGCACGTAGCATGCAGCACGTGTGTCCAGCGCAGCGGTTGTCTTCGCCAGGGAGAGGTCCCTTGGTCTGACCGGTCATCGGTGCACGATCAAACATGGAGCCCGCAAGGGAAGATGCCGTCAGTGCCTGGCTCAGACGCTTCGTTTACATCAGACAGTTTATAGGCTTGGAGGCTTCGGTATGCATACCGGCGTCTGCGTGATTGCAGCTACCGTATCTTGCCACCGCCCTCGGCTGCAGATGCAGTACGGTAATACACAACACAGGTACACAGCCCCTTCGTCGGGGCGTGGACACGAAAGCTATTGAACAATACTTCGTTGGCATCCTGCATGTCTGCAGTCGTGCATTGTCTCCCTGCACGCGCAACGGTGCAACCTGCCAGCCGTGCTCTGCCCAAGCAGGCCCAAGCAACGCAAGGCAAGCATCTCAGCGGTGGCAGACACACAAAGAATCCCGCAAACAATACGTCAGCGTACGGCAGCTGGGCATCCGTGCCGTACTGCTGTGTGGTAAGACAATCCCAAGAAAGCATACATACGCATGGTCAAGTTAAGCATACCGTATTTACTGTTGACAAACAAAACCTTTCAAGTGTCACCACAAGGACCGCAACATGCAGGGTTCACCCATGGCGCAACAGGGCGTCACGGGGCTCCATCGTTATTGGTAACGGCAGTACTGACGGCTGTACGGCATTTCGTACGCCAAGTCCACGCGAGCCGCCCGTGGCACAGGCTTATAAATATTCACAGCCTCCCTGCCCCCAGTTACTACGGCACACACTCTCCGATCCGGCACCCGGCCGCCGCGCACAAAGCTGCTGTCTGCCGTACTCGTTCTCTAGTTGCCGTACTTCTTGTTGTACTCGTCGGGGTACAGGAGCGAGTTGAGGATGACGGCGCCGGTGTTCTCATTGTAGGTGGACCAGCCCTGAGGTCGGTAGGTGCGGGGAGTTCGGCACAGTCAGACATCAGTCACAGTCATCCAAGCTGCTGCCTCACGCGCAGGTAATGGCGGTACTTCTGTCAAGTCGCAAGCCACCAGTTCGTCACTTTGACCATTTGGCAAACATGTGCCTCCTGCGAAGGCGGGAATGCCACCTCCATCACGTACGGTTCAGGCACTGCCTGACGGGCCCGCCCTCTGCCCAACACCGCCCACACCCCCAAGCACCAGCCAGCAGCCGTCAGGGGCCCTACGCCCCGTGTTAAGTGGTCCACCACTGCAACATAGCATTGCCATGCATATGCCCATGCACTGCACACACCCTGCTAGTACACGTGCTGCCAATACACACGCTCCCACGCCTGCACTGACATGTGCCACCGTGAGTGTGTTGCAGCTGATGTCAACCGCCCTGAGCTATGCCCATAGGTGCACGCCCCTGCTAACCCGTACACTCCCTTTAACACACACGCCCCGGGGCGCTGTTGCCGATGCTACCCAACGCCTCATTCACATCGCCACAAGTGTTGCAAGCTCCCACTAGCCCGTTAGTACACACACGGTATGGCCCCACACCCACCTGGGCCACCAGGAGGCCGTCGCCGCTGATGTCCACCGCCTCGCTGATGTCATCGCGGTTCACCTTGCGGCCGGTGGGCGGGTACACCAGTTGCTGCGGGCGGGAATGGGGCCGAGGACAGGGGTTGACCACAGATAGTGTAGGGAACACAACATGCTAGGCACGTGGTTCCACGCGCGCACCGGCAGTAATGGGCACGGGACGGTGCGTCCCGCCGGAAGGTTGTCTAGCATTGGATGGACTGGCGCCGCCAATCGGGCGGTAGGGGTTCCAAACGTGGTCCCCAACTGTTCCACACGCTCAACCGCTCAGGCTATCCTGCCGTACCTTCACACCCAGGCTATGTCTCCCACCCATGCGCCCCATCCTTGACCCTGCCCCACCATGCACGTAGCAACACCACCGGTAGTAGAGATTGGTGTCCTCGCCAAGCCACTTGGGGGCCTCCCCCACCTTCATCCCGGTAGTCGCCATGCAGGCCCCTGAAACCAACTGCGGGCCCCAGTACCCCCAGCACCCCCTTCCCCATAGTCGCCATGCAGCTCCCCGCAACCAGCTGCAGCGCTCTGCGGCCCCCAGCCCCCCCCCCGGTACCTCCCGGCATCCCCGCTGCCCCCTCCCCTGCCCGCTCACCGCCACGGGCTTCTTGGGGCACCTGCCACGTGCCAGGTCCGAGTGCTTGAAGTCGTACACGATGGCGCCGTACCCCGCAAAACCGCCCACCACGCGCTGGACCCCGTCCATGTCGGCCATGGCGCCGCCTGCACGTGGGTTGCCGTACGGGGTTTAAGAAACGAAGTAGCGTATTGTGAATTAAGTAAGCTGGAATGAAGCGTTTGCTAACGGGAAGCAGTGCCTGCTGAGCATGCACCCGGACCCGCTCAAGGGGGCACAGACGCCCCCGCTACCCTCCCCAGCTACCCTCTACCGTCACCTCAGCAGCCTCCCGCAGTCGCAGCGGGTTAGGGCACAGCCCCTGAGATGGGTGGCGACGAGCACCATGCATGCGGCGCCACCCAGGCGCTGCGATTCTTTCATACGCCCCTTGGCCAGTCTCACTCACCGAGTCACCGTTTGCGTGTGACAGGCGGCCGCGGAGTGTTTGGCCTCAGAACCCCACCCCATGCCACTGCGGCACTTCACTGGCTGCGCCCCCCTTCCCCGGCCCGCCCACGCGGTTCCACCTCTCCTCGGCGCACCGCTCCAGCCAAGCGAACCCAACCCTTGCCAACATCCTTGGCAGGTAAACGCAGTAACGCACAGCTCACTCTGTCACTGCGACCCACCGTCTGCGTCCATGACGGGCTGGCCGGTGAGGTTCTTGATGGGGAACAGGTCGCAGGCCAGCTGGTACGCGCCGTCGGGGATGGGCGGAGGCTGGTCGTTGTGCGCAGAGTCGGCAGCGAAGCCGCGCACGTACATGCGGATGCCGCCAGCGTCCTGTAAAAGGGGTGAGCGATTGCGGCACCCAGTGAACATCAAAGTACCAGCAAACATCAATGTTACCAGTGCATAGCATTGGAAGGCAATGGTGTCAGTCATGTTAGCACCCGCAGACGGTGTGCATCTGCCATTGCCGTTGCCCTGCGTGGGGGGCACAGACGTGGCAAGGTAGCCATAAGGCCCCTCACTGGTAGCCCGGGTTGGGCCCCGCACCCGCACACGCCTCATGCGTGCCCCCTACCAACGGTGTGCAGCCGTTTCCCAGACCCTATACTGTGTTTTGAACACCCACACACCCCATGTAACCCACACCGCCCATGTAAACCAGATGCCGCGCCAAATCGCCAACAATGCCACCCACCCACCCACCTGCAGCGGGTCCGTGCTGTTGTCCTCCTCTGCCTGGTAGTTGCCGTACACATACGACAGGTACTCGCCGTGGTACGACAGCATCAGGTGCTCCATCTGGCCGCGGGTATCGTTGTCGACAACGGGGATGGAGTTGCGGATGACCTGCAGAGGAAGTCGAGTGACAGAAGGGAGGGGGTGTCGGCCGGGCTTGTGGCCCATGCGCAAAGCGTGGCTCTGCCCAACGCCCTGCCCAGCACTGTGCATTGTCCCCCCCGCCCCCTCTTGCGTGCGTGACTTGCTTCCGCAAGCCACCGTCGTGAGCCACAACCCGATTCATACCCTACAACTGCGCTCATCCGTACTGCTGTACGCCAGTCGTACCTGCTCGAGCTTGTACGACCTCCTGTACCGCTGGTACACGTACACGGAGGCGGTCTTGTCGTCCGATGCGGCGATCAGCTGGCCATCTCCGCTGATGGCGATGTTGCGGCCGAACGTCACGTTGACAGCCTCAAACACTGCGAGGAGGGGGGGGAGGGAAGGAGTCTGGAAGTCAATGGGGGCGGGGGCGGGGGAAGGGGGCCGCCGGCACGAGAGAAGCATAGCGCTTGTGTGGCCGCGGGGTGCATATTGCGGTGTACGGGTTGCCACTTACAGGGGGCGTGCTGCGTGCTGCGAGGTGCGAGGTGCAGGGTGCAGGATGCAACGCCTCACCCTCCGCCGGCGGCTCGATGGTGTCGAAGAGGTCGTAGTTGCGTCCGGTGAAGACGCTGATGGATCCGGGCAGGTCCAGCTGGGCCGTGGCGTTGGCGTCTGGGACGTTGGGGTCCTCGTACTTGAGCTGGCCGATGTAGCTGCACGCACAGGAAGGTAATGACCGTGTGTCTTAACAGTAGTGTGTATTAGCTAACAGCAGGTGGTGTTCCGGCCAAAGAACTGGCTGATGTAACTTGCACAGCGCACGGGTGTGGGTTAAGTGCCAGCCATCGGCATTGGTTTCAATACCAGCTGGTGCAGCCGATACACTATGCTCAAGGTGGGTTCCCCGTGCTCCTCACGTAGCTGCACACGGCGGGCGTGTGTGCTCGCGGTGCGACCCCAACCGGTTTAACCACCCCAACCGCCACCAAACTCACGTGACGGCTGCGGTCTTGCCGTCGTCCGACAGCGCACCCGTTGCGTCGTTGATGTTGAAGGTGTTGAAGCCCTCCTGCTTGACAACCGTCACGTCCATGGCCAGCGTGGCCACCAGCCGGTAGCGCATCTTGAGGACGTTCAGCCTGTAGATGTAGCCAAGGTCCACCGTCTGTGTACGGAAAGGGGAGGGAAAGGGGCAAACGGCACAGCACGGGAGGTGCTTTGCCGCTACGCAGTACCAGCAGATGGATGTAGACTTGTCAGAAGTAGCCACGCAAGCCGACCAAATGCAAACAGGGAGAAGGGAGGGAGGCTCCCACAATGCAATGACTGGCTACAGTGGTGTGTGGCTGTTGGGGACGGACCAGGGAGTTGCCTGCTGCTGCCTTGGCTGGTCGTGTTAGCTCACTGACCTCCACATTACCAGTGAGGTTGAACTCCATCTGGTCCGCCACCACCAGCACCACCTTGCCGTCGTGGGACACCTTGACCTGTGGGTGGGCGTGTGTATTAGCCGCAGGGTATGCGTTGGCGTGTGTGAGGCACCGAGTCAGGGGCTTCTGGTCACCAGCGCCGCCTTGCAAGTGCATGACCTGCGGCAGCCGCCTGCGTGCGCTCCGTCCTGCCGTGCGCCCATGCGCCCACGGCCCGCCATGGACTGTAGCAACGGTGACGCCGGTGCTGGTTACGAGGCGCCGTACGGCGTGGGTTAAGGGGCTGGCTCAGCGGGTAAGGGTGCGAACCTCACTACCTTGGTGAGGGGGAAACCTGTACTCCCCATGGAGAATCGAGGTATACCGGTAGAACCCATAGAGCCACATCATGGATACGGCGACCGACTACGGCTCCCTGTTCGTGGCCTCCTCCTGCACCCGTATGCGCTTAAAACACACTTGCCTGCGTGCCGAACTCGGTGACGGAGGTGTTGACCCCCGGCGGGGCCTCCAGCTCCATGGGGGTGTCAAAGGTGCAGCCCGAGCCAGAGAACAGCGACACGTAGGCGCCGCTCGCGTTGGTGGTGTTGGCCTGGGGCGAGGAGGTGGGGTAAGGTGGGTTCAGGTCGCTGTATTGAGGGGCATACCGTACGGAGCCTGGCAGAGGGCGGGGCAAGGAGCAGGGGTGTGTGTGCCGTAGCGTGACAGTGCGGGGTGGGGGAGGAGGAAGACAGGGCATACACAGGGGGTGCAGGAGCAGGGCCCCTCAGCAGGACGGGGGTGTGTGGGTCCGGAAAAAGAATATAAGCACCGGCATGTACGCTGGGGCGCCCACGCGCCCTGCAAGGGGAGTTCGCTAGAGGCCTCAGCAGTGTTGCGAGCTTGGCCACGTTCCAACGCACCCACCTCGGCTCCAGCGACCAGAACGCCGCCCTTGAAGCTCAGTCCAACCTTTTCACCGTAACCTGTCAGTCAATACGCGATAAATAGCATGCACGTTTGGCGTTGCGCGGTGGCGCGTGGTGCGTAGGACATGTCGGCAAGCACGTGCGTCCGACATGCTCCATAAGAAGCAAGACAGGCTGTGCCAACCTGCAACGCCGGCGAGGTACAGCTCATTGTCGCAGGCGCCTTTCTCCGGCCCGTCCTCGAAAGTCCTGCGCTGCCTGCCAAGCAGCCTGCGGCCCACATGCTGCCCGTTCGCATGGGGGACGGCCCTGCATACCACCGATGGAAGGGCGCAACGACATATGCCACTTATGTGATATTAATGAACAGCTGGTAGGAGTCCGAAAGTGAGTCGCGCCACCCCTCCGAGCCCGCCAGGAATGCCGGCATGCCGGTTAACCGCATACTGTTGCCAGCTACGAGACCACTTACTGGTACATGGGCAGGCCGTGCTGCCTACGACTAGAACATGGACGTGCTCACCTAGCAAAAACCGCGACCGCCAGCACCAGCGTCGTCAAGAGGCTGAGCCGCATCCTTCCCGCTTTGTTGTTAACAATTTAAGATGTAATTATCCTTACTACAACGTGCTCACAGGTGGTCGGCCAGGCTTCTGGCGTTCATGAAGTTTGTCTGGTCGCACGACACCGACCGGCTGTACGCAGGATAGCCCACCACGCGGGGCATACAGCTGCAAACTCCAGGTACAACATCATAATGAAATTTACATCAGGTTGCATCAGTTGAAATCAAAGCTTTAGACTGGGGAAAGGTAGCAACGAAGTCCGACTGCTGAGTACAGCGGGGGGAACCCTGGTCACGCCTTCCCATGCTCCAGCTATAAATCTATTGTGGAACACGATGGCGTAAGATGTGAGGATTTGACTGTCGCCGCGGCTACGTTTCTGCCGTCAACCCTCCCGTCACACGTGGCAAGTTCTGGCCAGGTGAGTTCCCCGTTCTGGCCGCCAAAGTGTCATGGGCCCGAGCACGGCATTCCAGACGGTACCAATGCAAGGGCCTCTGCACTGCTTCGAGCACATTCCGTCGGATCTCTCCCTCTGGTTTCAGATGACCTGCAACGGCTACAAGTACCATGGATGACAGTGCAGCGCACCACTAACGCGGAAGGGTTGGGAGCCAGGGGCCCTTCCCCCCTGCCACGCCCCAGCTTAGACTTCTGACTCAGCTTGTCACAGCAGGCCAGGGTTAGGGCACACTCAACTCGTGTATGGCCTGCCTAAGGCCTGACCGCTTAGGCATATGGCGCCAGGCGGGGTGTTGCCCTAGCTGGGCCGGCGGGCAGGGGGCACCGCGGCGGGCATGGGACGCACCGCCAGCAGCCCACCGGCCCACCACTTAAAATGTGCACTGGGCAGGCGTGACCACCTGCGCCTAAAATCTTAAATTATTATATTGCCATGTGCCCTACTCGAAACAAGGATGGTTGCAGCCCTGGTGTTCCGGCGGATGACTCAGACCAGCCTTGCCTGAGACAAGTGGGTAACGGGTAAAGAGGCTTCGATATACAGAAGCGTAATGTACACTCATCTGTGCGATTGGCTGGGGTACTGCTCTTCATATCGCACGGGCAGTGATTCGGCAGGAATTTCTGCCTCAACGAACTCGCGGACTCGTGCGCCTACAAAAGCTGCTCCACAAGTGTAAGATTGAATGCACATCATATATACATCTGGATTACTGCCTCAATTTACAGCCTACGCAATCATGCGCGCCATAATGCTGGCGACGCTAGTAGTCTCGGCTGCGTCTTGCGCATGGTGAGGATTTCGATACTAAAAACAACTGCGTATGATGCTGCCCTGTTTCTCTCGTCTGTGGCCGCGTCGAGAGTGCAAGCGCGTGCCTGCGTCCAGCATGTCTACTGCTGCTGAACGCATGCTCACAGAGGAGCCCGGCTGCACCTTACAACCATGGAGCAGTCGACCGAGATATTCACGCATAGGAGGCGCCTTATGGCTCGCGTGTGCGCACTGTACCGCAGGGCCAGCCCGGATGCTCTGGACGGGCAAGCCGCCCGCAAGCTCCTCGGCAAGTCTCACCGCCAGCGAAAGCAGCGGTCCGATGCTCCTGGCCAAGGCGCCTGCCAGAACACTGCCTACGTTCCCGATATTCCAGGTTTGTACCTGCGCCTTGGGACAGTCCAGCAGCAGTCGCTTCGGCGCTGCACATGCGCACCTGCGGACGCCGTCGCGATTGCATACTCCGCATTCAATCATTGTTGAGCTACCTGTAGGCTTTGGTGACAAGGTCAGCCTGAGCCTCAAGGGCAACATTCTGGTGACGGGCGCACAGGTAAGCCCAACCGCTTTACGGCCCCCTTTTATAGGCCGTGGGCTTACGCAAGGCCTCGCACTCTTTCCCGCACGCTCGATGCAACTCGTACACGTGGGCCCCCGGCTGGATACCACTCACAGCACCTTGCCGACCCACCATCCGAACACCGGAACACCATTACGCCGTGAGTGTCCCTGACAACCCAACAACTAACCCACTGACGGGTTGCAATCTGACGACACCGCCTACGTACGTCCCGTGCCTACGTCCCCCTCTGTAGCGGCGCGGACTGTCCTCCACTGCACCTCCCCGTTTGACCCCTTCATTTCCCTACACCTCACGCTCATTGCTGCGCCCCCTTGCGCCCCAACCCCTGCCCCCCTCAAAGCTGCTGCACGACCAGCGGCGTCCGCTCCGGCTCCTCCTGCCCTTGTCAGCACCTACCGGTACCCTGCCTCCTGCCTGCTGCATGTAACACACGGCATGCCATCGTGCACCCCTACCCCCACGCAGTCCACCGATGACGCCCCCAGCGGCACCTACGTCTCCTTGTACGGCGGCAAGGGCTGTGCCTTCCAGGGCCCGGTGGCGCTGGAGGTCCCTTCCGGGGTTGACACCAGCGAGCTTGAGTTTGGGACTGCGGTGAGTGTGTGCTCAGTGCGTGCACCAGCACCAGCACCAGCACCAGCGCCAGGGCGTGAAGGTGTAGGGGCGGGCGGGGGGCGCACGAGGGGTGCCAGCGGGACTGATGAAGCGCTTGGTACGTGCAGCGGTAGGTGGCGAAGCGGGGTGCGTGCAGCGTACGTCAGCACGTGGAGCGCGTGTAGCGGTACGTCAGCAGGTGCGGCGTGGGAACAGCGAACGGCAATGTGTGAGTACGTGGGGGTTGTGGCTTGTGGGGTCTCGACTCGCGAGTACGGCGAAAGGGCGGCGGGGGCAGGCGAATGGGCACACCTACCCGGTTGTCCCTGCGCCGTGGAGGGGTGCAAGACCGGTAGCGGAGTGGAGCGTCCACACCACGTCGACCCGCGGGTCAAGGTGTTGGGCTGTTGGAAACAGCCCGCAAGGTCACTCTGGTGGTGACTGACCAATGGCGGCTCACCTCCACACACAATCCACACCCAGGTGCTAATACACATGCCCTCGCAGGTCAAGGTGTCGGACGACGGCAACGTCATTCTGGTGGTTGCGGACAAGCACGAGGTCGACCTGCTGCCGGACATCGACTTTGAGAAGTTACGACTGGTGGGTAGGGTGGAAAAGTGTCCGCATTGTGACATGGTTGGTTGCTGTTTTTCTGTTACTCACGCACCAAGCTGGAGTAGTACGGCCTGGCCGAGTATACTTATGAGGACCTACTGGTGTATCCAAGGGGTTGGCACGCAGGCCTGCACACGCATCTACAACACCTGCCTTGAGTGAGAGGCAAAGCCACCATCAAAAGCAACCCTGCTTCTGCCCCGGTCCGGTCTGCCCTGCTGGTATGCCTTTCGGCCGCCGCCCCTCCTGCGCTCTCAAGCATCATTCATGCTGAACACACAAAGACTGTTCTCCTCTCATCCTCAGATGTTCGACCTCGGCTTCGTGTACCACAAGGTGCCCTCCTCCGGCCCCCGCCCCAGCTACAAGCTGGTGGCCCGCCTGACCGTGGTGGTGAGCATGGCACCGTACGCTGGAGGCAACTACACCGCCTTCTCCCTCGACGACGCCACCGGGGTCATGTCCGACGACGGCTCCACGGTCGCCATAACGTGAGTTGACGAAAGCTAGCTCCTACGGCCCGCTGGTCCTCTTGTCACCGCTTCACATGTGAGGCACGAGTGGCGGACGGCCCTTGGAATGGATGCGTGGTTGGGGTGGGGTACCGGTACGACGGCGCCACGGGGCTGGGCCTCAGTAGCCAACCCGCATGTGACGACCCACGGCAGCAGCGGGCGTCTTGGATGGAGTTGACCTCCCGCTAATACGCGTACAGATCCGTGCTAACCCACACCTGCCCCCCTGCTGAAGCAACACCGGCCTGCTCATTGTGGGGGACTCCGCTGACCCCAGGCAGTGAGCTAGCCACTCCTTCTGCCGTGCTAGCTAGGACACACCTACCGGTGCTAACCCACACCTATCTACCTGCCTGCAGCTACACCGGCCTGTTGAGGAAGCCGAGGCTGAGCTGGAGGATCTGATGACTCAGTTGCTCGGCTCACGCTAATACACACACCGGTGCTAACCCACAGCACACCTGAATGCCCTCCTGCTGCAGCTACAACGGCCTGCTCATTGCGGAGGACCCCAACGATCCCGAGGCTGATCCGGAGGAGCTGCAGATCCCCGGCACCATCAACGTGTTCGTGGGGCCCGACTACAAGCCGTACAGCACCATTGACCCGCCGGACGAGGGTAAGGGGGGTGCGCGTAAAACGCGAGGGACCCAGGGTGAGGGGGGAAAGGCGGCATGAGCGCAGCTGAGGTAAACCAGGTAAACCTGAGGTAAACGGTAGAGGCAGGTGCTCGCCTGGGCGCACACGTGTCCGCTCGTGGGGCTCGGGTGCAAGCGGTACGGCATGTTTCACGCCCTCGCAGGAAGTTGGTGAGGGGGGTGGTCAGGGTTTCAGGAGAGGGGAAGTAATGGGTTGAGGTGCAACGAGGTTGTGGTCCTGGGCACACCACCGGTACACTGCAATCAGCTGCAATCGTACTCACGCACGCACGGCGGCCCTCATTACCATTCATTATGCGACAAGCACAAGCACGCCTACGTCGCCTAGCCGTAACACCTGGCGAGTGCACTAGAGGGCGGGCCCGCTTGCGGACCTGCTGCTCCATGGGACCATGGCCCGATGCGCATGCCAGGAAGGCAGGAACCACCCCACGACACCTCGATGCATCCTGTGTTCCTCGTTAGCCTACCTCTACCCTTGACTCGCTCGTTGCCCTTCGTTCAGCACGTTGATGGCGCCCACTCCGTCCGGCACAACAACACGCATGTCGCACACAGTTCCGAGTCGACATGCACACGCAGTCCCCACCTTACGTGCTTGCAATCAACCTCCCCGCCCTCAGTCCTGGAGTCCGACGGCGCCAACTTTGGCAACAACATCGCCATCAGCGGCGACGGCAAGGTTATCGTGGCGTCCGACGACGCCACCGCAGCCATGTACGTGTACCAGAGGAACGACAAGCGCAAGCGGTTTGACCTGGTGCAGGTACGGCGCTTTCATGCGTTTGTGGGCAAGGGTACGGCACGTGTGTCTCTTATGGGGAGAAAGGTTGCAGCAGCGTCACGGCATTGCATGGCCAGGAGCAGGGGAGAGGAGGGCTGGCCGAGGTCTGGGACGCGTCCTCGGGCCAGAAACCCGCCAGAATATCGCCAATACGCCAAGTTCGTTGTGGGGCTCGAGGCGAGGCCTAGATTTGTAGCAAGCCCCACTACTGGCCACTGCAGGAGTTGCAACCATTCAACCCATACGTGTTGTTACTTCCTGAACGTGCCATACGCTGCCCCCTCCACGGTACCGGTAACCCTCCCGACATCAGACCATTGATGACGTCATTCCCGTCGTCAATGAGGACCTGTACGGCCAAATGGAGCACATCATGCTGTCGTACAACGGCAAGTACCTGTCGTACGTGTACGGCAACTACCAGGAGGACGACAGCAAGGACCCTCTGGAGGTGGGTTAGGGTGGTGGAGCGCCCGAGGGGCCAGCCAGGAAGGTACCCTGCTGTAGGGCCATGCCGTAGTGTGTTGCATTCCAGCCCGCGGCACCAGCGGTTGGTGCGCGTGGAGGGGACGGCGTGTGTGACACCGTGGGCCACCCCAGGTGGGCCCCATCCACCGGCGGGTGGTGGGCGGGATGTTGGGCGGTTGGGTGGTGTGTCTTAACTATTGGCGGCACAGGGCAGGTGGCACGTGGACGGCACGTGGCCGTAGCCCTTAGGCTCTCTAGTGTGAGAGGTTCAGGTACAAAAACAGCACATCCGTGCACGTTGATGTGCCCAGTGCCTTGGCTGCTCCTCCCACGGACCCGACACAACCGCACACTGCTAGCGCAGACTCTACGCACGCGAGCGGCGAGCACATGCAAGGGTGGCCGCCACCGCGCATTTACTTACGCCACGCGTGCCAGCACGTAGCATGCACATTTGTGCTACTTCACCGTCATTCCCGCAGGATGCGTATGGCATGCGTTGCGGTGGGGTGGGCTGGGGTGGCCCAAGTCAGGTCGGTGCTGCACGGTGCGTGCCCCAATGGCGTGAGGCCCCATGCACTGTGCTGCCGCCCCCACGCCCCCTGCACCCTGCAACCCACGTACAGGACGCTGGCGGCATCCGCATGTACGTGCGCGGCTGGAAGGGCGACGGCGGCAAGGGCAAGGGCTACGCCGCACACAACGATGACCACGCCCATGAAGCTGACCAAACCGCCCCTGATGGAGACTACGAGCTTGTGTGCGACCAGTTCCCCATCAAGAACGCTGAGGGGCAGATCGTCAAGGACGCCGACGGTGGGCGGGGGCTTAGGAGAAGGAGGCACCCAAGCTGAAGGTTTATTTGCGAGCGAGGGACACAGCACTGTGGTTGGCGGTTGGCTTTTCTTCCTGACAGAGTGTTCCGGGCCGACTGTCCTGGTTGGCCCTCCAGCCCCAACCGTCTCAGCTCCCCGTACGAAAGATGCACAATCACGCGTACGCCTAGTGTACCTTCCCCAGCTGCGCCACGGCCAACGTGCTCTCTGAACTTCCCTTTCAGTCTCGAAGTCGCTCCCTTTTGCCGTACGATCCCCATGCCGTATAGTAGACCGCCATCACCCCTCGTACTACAACCCCACATGCATGCAGGCGGCGCCATGGCCGACATGGACGGTGTCCAGCGCGTGGTGGGCGGCTTTGGCAGCTACGGGGCGGCCGTGTACGACTTCAAGCACTGGGACCTGGCACATGGGAAGTGCCCCAGGAAGCCCGCTGTGGTGAGCGGCCAAGAGTGGAGGGGCCCCTGAGCATGGTGGGGCATGGTGGTGATTGTGGGCAAGCTGGTGATCGCACATCGCACCATGTGACAGGGGGCACGGTAAGGTGCACCCACCCAATGTGGCCCCATGCAACGCTGGATGCCCTCATGACTTGGACTTGGGTTGCCAGCAGATACCAGCGGGTGCCAGCGGCCGCTTTGGGTTGCATTGGGGTGGCATAGGGGTGGTGGCAGCATGAGGGTATTAGTTGTCCCGCATGGCGAGCGAGTGTTGGGCTGCTTGGTTTCACAACACTCTATGCGCCTTACCGAAGAAGTAGTACGTAGTGGGATACGCCAGGATGCGCGTGCAGCACGAGAAAGCAGTGTTGAGGCGTCCTGCAGTGTTGAGGCGTCCTGCGGTGTTGAGGCGTCCTGCAGTGTTGAGGCGTCCTGCAGTGTTGAGGCGTCCTGCAGTGTTGAGGCGTCCTGCAGTGTTGAGGCGTCCTGCGGTGTTGAGGCGTCCTGCGGTGTTGAGGCGTCCTGCAGTGTTGAGGCGTCCTGCAGTGTTGAGGCGTCCTGCAGTGTTGAGGCGTCCTGCGGTGTTGAGGCGTCCTGCGGTGTTGAGGTGTCCTGCGGTGTTGAGGCGTCCTGCAGTGTTGAGGCGTCCTGCAGTGTTGAGGCGTCCTGCAGTGTTGAGGCGTCCTGCAGTGTTGAGGCGTCCTGCGGTGTTGAGGCGTCCTGCAGTGTTGAGGCGTCCTGCGGTGTTGAGGCGTCCTGCAGTGTTGAGGCGTCCTGCGGTGTTGAGGCGTCCTGCGGTGTTGAGGCGTCCTGCAGTGTTGAGGCGTCCTGCAGTGTTGAGGCGTCCTGCAGTGTTGGCGTCCTGCGGTGTTGAGGCGTCCTGCAGTGTTGAGCGTCCTGCAGTGTTGAGCGTCCTGCGGTGTTGGCGTCCTGCAGTGTTGGCGTCCTGCAGTGTTGAGGCGTCCTGCAGTGTTGAGGCGTCCTGCGGTGTTGAGGCGTCCTGCGGTGTTGAGGCGTCCTGCAGTGTTGAGGCGTCCTGCAGTGTTGAGCGTCCTGCAGTGTTGAGCGTCCTGCGGTGTTGAGGCGTCCTGCAGTGTTGAGCGTCCTGCGGTGTTGAGGCGTCCTGCAGTGTTGAGGCGTCCTGCGGTGTTGAGGCGTCCTGCAGTGTTGAGGCGTCCTGCGGTGTTGAGGCGTCCTGCAGTGTTGAGGCGTCCTGCAGTGTTGAGTCCTGCAGTGTTGAGGCGTCCTGCAGTGTTGAGGCGTCCTGCAGTGTTGAGCGTCCTGCAGTGTTGGCGTCCTGCAGTGTTGAGGCGTCCTGCAGTGTTGAGGCGTCCTGCGGTGTTGAGGCGTCCTGCAGTGTTGTCCTGCAGTGTTGAGGCGTCCTGCAGTGTTGAGGCGTCCTGCAGTGTTGAGGCGTCCTGCAGTGTTGAGGCGTCCTGCAGTGTTGAGCGTCCTGCGGTGTTGAGCGTCCTGCAGTGTTGAGGCTGCAGTGTTGAGGCGTCCTGCAGTGTTGAGGCGTCCTGCAGTGTTGAGCGTCCTGCAGTGTGAGGCGTCCTGCGGTGTTGAGGCGTCCTGCAGTGTTGAGGCGTCCTGCGGTGTTGAGGCGTCCTGCAGTGTTGAGGCGTCCTGCGGTGTTGAGGCGTCCTGCAGTGTTGAGGCGTCCTGCAGTGTTGAGGCGTCCTGCAGTGTTGAGGTCCTGCAGTGTTGAGGCGTCCTGCAGTGTTGAGGCGTCCTGCAGTGTTGAGGCGTCCTGCGGTGTTGAGGCGTCCTGCGGTGTTGAGGCGTCCTGCAGTGTTGGCGTCCTGCAGTGTTGAGCGTCCTGCAGTGTTGGCGTCCTGCGGTGTTGGCGTCCTGCGGTGTTGAGGTCCTGCGGTGTTGAGGCGTCCTGCGGTGTTGAGGCGTCCTGCGGTGTTGAGGCGTCCTGCAGTGTTGAGGCGTCCTGCAGTGTTGAGGCGTCCTGCAGTGTTGAGGCGTCCTGCGGTGTTGAGGCGTCCTGCGGTGTTGAGGCGTCCTGCAGTGTTGAGGCGTCCTGCAGTGTTGAGGCGTCCTGCGGTGTTGAGGCGTCCTGCAGTGTTGAGGCGTCCTGCAGTGTTGAGGCGTCCTGCAGTGTTGAGGCGTCCTGCAGTGTTGAGGCGTCCTGCAGTGTTGAGGCGTCCTGCAGTGTTGAGGTCCTGCGGTGTTGAGGCGTCCTGCAGTGTTGAGGCGTCCTGCGGTGTTGAGGCGTCCTGCAGTGTTGAGGCGTCCTGCAGTGTTGAGGCGTCCTGCAGTGTTGAGGCGTCCTGCGAGAGGCAGGAAGCGCTGTGCTGGTGGATGGGTGGCATGGCCACACAGAGGCGTTGCGTGCTGCCCGCTCAGCGCTCGCTCGCGAGGCCCGGGGCCGTCTAGTTGACACCCCTTGGCGCGCGCAGGCCACGGCGATGGCGCAGGCTCGCAGCCCATTCGGTACGCACCGCCACACGCACCGCCTCACGCACCTTACTGCCGTATACGGTTTGACTTGATGCATGTGCTCGCCCCCTCCCCCGCGGCCCCATCCCTGCCCCTCTCCGCCCACAGTTCCTGTCGACCCCGACCGCCAAGAACGTTGACCGCGACGGCTTCAGTGAGGCGGTGGACATCAGCGGAGACGGCCTGGTGGTGGTGCAGGTGGGTGCAGCAGGCGTAGGGCCACATGTGTAGGGTCCAGGGGCTGCCTATGAGCAGGCAGGAGTGTGCACCTGTGGTGATACCAGCAGCGAAGTGGTGCCGCGTTGCGCTGGGGTTGGCGCAGGTGGGGGCAGCCTGCGCAGGCGTACGTTGGGCCGCTCGTGTAGTGACCGGATGTGGGTACCAATTGCGTCAGTCAGTACCCATGGTGGATACAGCAAGCAGCCAACCACCAATTTCCCCAGGCCTGATTCGGCATGCCAGGGTGTGCAGCTCACGGCCCATACCGCTTTGCTCCAATCGCCCATCCACCGCCCAAGCCACAATCCACTGCCGTACAGAACGCCTACCGGTATCCCACATTGCTTCCGTACACGGTACACGGTGCCTCCGTACACGGTACACCCCCTGCCTGAGCAGGGCTGGGTCACATACAAGGGTGAGGAGGACACAGGAGCCGTCATCTTCAACTCCCTCAAGCACCCCTGGGAGTATGAGAAGCAGTACGAGTAGCGGGCGGCTAGCTGCCGTACAACGCGCGTTGCAGGCGAAAGGGCGGCTAGCTGCCGTACAAGGGCCGTACGTCATCCCCGCTAGCAGGCCTGGATGAGGCGAGGATATCCCTTGGGAAGGGGAACTAACAATGTGGCGCTGTCTGCCAGGGCGCATGTGGGACCTTGTCGTACGTGAATCAATGCCCACTTGGCTACGTCCAACCGCCTCGCCATGTGCGGACGCACGTTTATAATGACACGTCTCTTGTCGAGATTGTAAAGGTCGGAGGGGGGGGGGCCGGGTAAATAAAGGGGCATGTTACGACGTGTGCTGTTGTAGGTTTCCGAGCGTCTGTGTGGCTGCACGGCCATGCAAGGCGCAACAGGCCTTGCAGGCTTTGCCGCTGCTGAAAGAGGCTGCTGGCTTGCCCGTGCATAGGCCCAGATATGGTTGCCTCTGAGGAAGGCTGCAGCAGTGTGCATGTTTCCCGGCGTAGGCGTGGGGCCCAGGCGGGGCACCAGCTGTGCCCGTGCAGTTGTGCACTCCTGCTGCGAAGCAGGGCCATTCCCTGCCCTGCCGTCTTGCACTGGTGACCTGGGTACAAGGACGTTGTGGACTGTGATACCATTGCCCAGTACATTTAATCATCGTCACTGCGAGCCAAGCTGTGAATTCAGCGGTTCCCCCTGTGCTTAAGGCGCGTTTGCGTTCCATGCGACTTGGGTCTCACATGGTCGCGCTGGTTGTCTTACAGGTTATTATGTCACGGTCCAGCGTAGTGCAGACGTGCATTTCATGTGCCTAGTGGCCACTGTGGCGTCCTCACGCTGCGGCTGCGCCCAACACCGCAGGGACGCGCTGTGAACATGCTGACATGCACTCCGGCAGCTATTCCTAACTGCTGAAGAAACGGTAAACGGGATACAGCTAACTTGCAAGTCGCGTTACAGGTGTCCGATGGTTACGCTGAGGCCGGCCGGAACACAGCCAAACCACAGCGGGGTCCATTGTGCTACATATGTACTAACTCACAAGAGTTTTGACCATACGAAAATGCGCGAGGACCGACGAGCGTCGCGTCTCGGCGCTAATAAACACTTGCAACGTACGGCAGTGATCTTGCATGCACCACCGATCGCAGCTCTACCTCCATGGCTCATGCTTGCGACACCAAAACACCAACGCAAAAGGCAGCAAAATGCTATATGCAACGTTCTGCCGGTACCGTGCCGCTGACGGTGATAGACCGTGACAGCTGTCACGGTCCAGCGTAGTGCAGACGTTTGGTTAAAGGTATGATGGATTTGGTGGTGTGACAGCTGTCATGGCTGTCATGGCGGAAATGGCGTTGGGGCTTGGCAGGGGCGTCAGAAGGATGTGGGGATGCATGCATTGGTGCTGGGGAGCAAGAAGGATGTGCCTAGTGGCCACTCCCCCCCCAGCGGGCGAAGCACGTGGCACGCGTGTCAAAGTGCGATGTCCGCTGCAAAGAGGCCACCAAAGTAGTGCAACCAAATGCGACATGCTCCACATGCGATGGTACGCTGCCTGGTAGGGGCAGAAGAGACCTGCATCCTGCCTTCTGTGCGTCCCCCCCAGAACGAATGCGCTAGCGTTAGGGTCACCGGCGAGGATCGGAGCCGAGTGCCAACGGAGCTGCTAGCATCTCCCTGTAATAACCGCTTACTCAACGCCTACAAATGCCACTTACTCAACGTGAAGCGCGGAAAATGCCGATATCCCTATGATGATGCCAAATAGCGTTCGCAAGAACACAGCGAAATGCTCACCCCGAACAACTTTCTCTACCTACCTAAACCTATGCTAAACCAATTGCTTCTCGCAGCCACGATCAACTGCCCAGCGCCGGCCAGCTAGCTGTATAGCCACACCCGGGCTCTCTTGGCCTCACTCTGGGGCGTCAAGCACTCGCGCCGGTCGCCTGTCGAAGGTGGGAAGCCTCTTGGGTGTAGAGATCATCATCCAAAATAAGCTGGCGCACTTGATCTCCAGCAACGCGTAGGTTGCTGGTCGGTCCTCGCGCAGTGGCGTCCTCACGCTGCGGCTGCGCCCAACACCGCAGGGACGCGCTGTGAACATGCTGACATGCACTCCGGCAGCTATTCCTAACTGCTGAAGAAACGGTAAACGGGATACAGCTAACTTGCAAGTCGCGTTACAGGTGTCCGATGGTTACGCTGAGGCCGGCCGGAACACAGCCAAACCACAGCGGGGTCCATTGTGCTACATATGTACTAACTCACAAGAGTTTTGACCATACGAAAATGCGCGAGGACCGACGACAACGTCGCGGTCTCGCGCTAATAAACACTTGCAACGTACGGCAGTGATCTTGCATGCACCACCGATCGCAGCTCTACCTCCATGGCTCATGCTTGCGACACCAAAACACCAACGCAAAAGGCAGCAAAATGCTATATGCAACGTTCTGCCGGTACCGTGCCGCTGACGGTGATAGACCGTGACAATTACCCAGCACACCTGTAAAGGAAGAGCGCAACTCCCGTGTGCAGGTAAGCCACTGCAGCGAGGAGTGGGCACCGGGCCTCAGCAACAGCCTCAGGTGCCAGGCCCCACGCACATTGGACATTGCGAATAGCTCCAGTCCCAGGCTCCAGGCCTGCAAACGACCGGAGCTGTCAACACGCAAGCAATTGTGCCACGGAGCGTCGTACGGCAGCGGCGGCAACCACCCCAGCTGCTCAGCACCTGTGCGCTGTGCCGCCATCCCACACGCCGCCTCCGTGCACACACACCAGCTTGCAGCCAGCCACGGTCCAAAAGGGCGGCAGGATGCCATCGCAGCGAAACATGCAGCATCTCTCCTGCGCACGCAGCAGTCCTTACGTTTTCCTGACCAACTTCCAAAACACACCAACTCAACGGCTGGCACACGTGCACCCCATATGTCCCGCTCTCGTTGCTGATCCGCCGGCGTGCTGTGTATTAAGTTCAGCCCTCGGGCCCTCCCCGCCCTCCCTGTTCGGAACGGGGCACTGGGTTTCGGAGCCCGGGGCGTCATGCCACAGCGCAGAACCCGCCGCCTCCCTCGCTCGGAGCAGGCGGCAAGCCTCCCCGACAGACTGCAAGCCATATGGCCTCGCGGCCACATGGCCAGCCAGCCGGCCAGAGAGCAGCGGCAACAAGGGCTTGAAACAGCCATGACCCCACCCACGATTGAGCAGCTGGCCTTGTGCATGTGCGGTAGGGGTTGTGCCTGCGCGCCATAACCCAGCACCCTCCCTGCCCGGGCACCACACACCACAAGTGCCAGCACGTCCACATCAGTAGTGCCATGCACCTGCTTCAAGCTCCATGAGCATCGGGTACCACCACACTCAGCAGAAGCACCCTCCTGCTTCCACATCCTCGCTATCAACCTGCACTCCTCCGCTATCCAGCTGCCACCTTTGCTTCCGCCCCCACGCCTGCCAGCCGCCCCCCGCCCGCCACAACCACTCCCGCACACGCCAGAGCCACATGTGGTAGGCCCCGGCACGGTGCGACGCCGCAACGTACGGCAAGCGGAAGTCCTGAGTGTGGGCATTCCCTACACCCTGATCGCGCTCCTCACATGTGCTCCCGCTCGGTGTGTAAGCGGAGCAAAGCATGGAGCTGCGTCAGGGGTGCAGAGAAAGGGCGGCGGCCGCATGGCTGGGGGGTTTAGCTGGATCACGTGACGCACAGCTTCGTCGCCCAGGCGGGCGGCTTTCCGTCGTACACTGGAAGTGAACAGCTCACGCCCGTGGCAGCGGCGGCGGAGTCCGACGGCCCGGCGGGCGCTGCTGCAACGCCGCCGCCCGACGGCGGCGCGGCGGTGGAGGCGGCAGCGACGGAAGCGGAGGCCGACGCCGCCTCGTCGGTGACCGCGCCGCCAGCAGCGGCGGCGGCGGCGGTTGGCGGTTGGCCCAGGCCCGACAGCAGCTCGCTGACGTCGGCGTCGCTGAAGGGGTTGCGCAGCAGCGCGTGCACCCTGCGGCGGGGGAACATGTGTGCGGGCGACCGCAGCTTGCTTGCATCATGTGGGATCGCCCTGTTGGTCACACGCATCCTATCTATAATCTATTGAGACGACAAGGACAGCAAGACCCAGTACGTGCTCAGTGGCACTTTCCTAATGGTCTGCTTGTCAGGGATAGAGGGATTCTATGTATCCCATTCCCGCGCCGCATCGGCTACACAGTACGTGCTGCTGTACAGCGCTCGCGTACGGGTTGGCACGACCGGCACACCTGTTGACCTCGCTGAAGTCGCCCTTCTCCGCCTTCTCGATGGCCGACTGCGCAATCCAGTTGCGCAGCACAAACCTGCGAAGGGCGTGCGGGCGCAGCAGGCGAGCATGCAGTGCGGATCAGTGGCTGGGTGGGTTCCGGTACGGCGCACCTCGACAAGTCGGGGCGTGTGCGACAGGACGCGGTCAGGCTGCTTCAGGTGTACGGCACGTGATGGCAAGGTGCGTTCGTACGTACGGCAACGAAAGCAGGCAACGGCCGACAGGCTGCCAGAGCCATCGCAGTGTCCAAATGTAGGCGTGCGGAAGAGCGACTAAACACGTCTGGGTTCTGGCTTGCCGCCCCCGGAACCGGAACCTGTGCCTCCTTCGATGTGCAGTGGCGTAACGTGACTTTGGTAGTGCCGGGAGTCGCCTTGATGTCCCTTGATCCGCTCGTGCTCCCACCACTCACCGCTCCCCTCCCCGCCCCCGCCACACTCACACCCCCCCTCCCTTTTTCGCAGCCCTGCCCCTCACCTACCGCCCTCCACCTGAAGGTTGCTGCGCCCACAACCCCCCCTGCCTCCTGGCCCAACACAATCGCAACCAAACACCAGAAGGCCCCTAGCTGAAACCCCTGAGCCACTTTCCTCGTCTGACTTCTTCTCCTATCTCTGATTAGCAAGGTGCCCCAGCGCTGGCCACCCTCCGCTCTGGCCCTGTAATCACTCCACGCGCCCACGACTCATCCCCACCTGGGGTTTGTTGCGTTCATGATCTCCACGCGCCGCCTGGCCCATGCCTCCGCTCCGCCCGCCGTCCCGCCCGCCGCCGCCACCTCGCCGTACGCCTGCAGGCGGGCGCCGTACCGCGCCAGCCAGGCCGCCCACTTCTCGCGGTCCTGCGCCGCCTTGGCTTCGGGCGTTACGGCGCGCAGAGCCTCGGAGCGACGCAGGCGGGCCATCTCGGCATTCAGCATCTGCACGCGCAAGGGGCAGCAGAGCGAAAGGCCCAATCAACGCAGGATTGAAGGTCTCATAAACCACCAGGGCCAATAGAACGAAAAGCCCATTCAATCCACGGCGCTAAGCGCCGCAAGAGCGATGCAGGCGGGCCACCCACGGCGCCAGCGTTCCAGGAAACTGCTCCGCATTCGCGCTGGTACAAGGGATGCCGTGGTCACATGCTTGCGCGATCTGCACACGCCTGCAGCGTTCTTGTCTACCATTTACTGCCTACGCTTGTAAGCAACACCAGGCACACGCGTCCATTCACGCGCCCCGCCTTACGGGTAAGGCCAGCTGCGCACGACCAGCATGACACCTTGGCACCATTGTGCGCTGATACACACGCACCTGCTGCGTCAGCCGCAGCTGGTGCAGCAGCTCGGGGTTCTTCTGGCTGAGCATGACCAGGACACTGCTTGTGCACACCAACGCTAACCCACATCCACACGCGCTAATACACACGCACCTGTTGCGTCAAGCCCAGCTGGTGCAGCAGCTCGGGGTTCTTCTGGCTGAGCATGACCAGCATGCTGAGGTTGTTGGCGGGGATGCGGGGGGCGGCAGCGTCCGCCAGCTGCGCGGGGTCGGCCAGCTGCGGGTACGGACAAGCGGTGGTGCACGACATTGATAACCAGTTTACGCGGGCGTTGCCTGTGTGTGGCGATGCTGCATACGGGGCCATAGCGGCAGTGCGCCGACGGCAAGGTCCGTCACCAAGTGTTCACTTTGCCCTGGGCCCCTTGTGAACATCCCTGAAATGCACCTGCTAATACACGTGAACCGCCTGCGTCAGGATGCGGTCCCCTGCCGCCACTGCCTTGCAGGAGCCGCAGCCCTGCAACCTGCTAATACACACGGACGCCACCGTACGCTAATACACGTGACCCACCTGTGTCAAGATGTACTCCAGCACGCCCCCTGCCGCCACAGCCTCCGGCGACGAGGGGTCGACGCCCGGTGGGGGCACTGGGAAGCGGCTGAGGCACCTGCGGGGTGCAATGAAACAGGTGGCAAAAAGGTGCTGATAGGACAGCAGGATGGTGGTAGATAGCTAACGCGTTTGACGCTTGGGGGGAGTGGGAAGCTGCAACTCCCCAACCCCACACACCGTTTCCCTGCGCTGTATGCATACCCGCCTGACCTCAACCCACCCCACCCCACCGCATCCCACCTGAAGGTGTTTGTGAAGTCCGCCCCCGTCTCCGCCATGAGCGCCGTCAACTCAGATGCCAGCACCGCATCCTCGTCCGCGTCAGCATCTTCGGCCTGCGGGAGGATCAACATCACTTACTGGGGCGCGTAAGCCTTTGTTTGATGCGCCGGCAGCCCAGAAACCAGCACGGCGTTCCGGCCGCACTAGCATCTCCGGCATGCGGCAAGCAATTCTTTTGAGTAAAATACCTTCGACTTCATTACAACTTACCATGCAGCTGACAACGCCTACCCATTCCCCCAGCATCCGCCCACCTGCCCGCCCGCCGCCAGCGCCGCCGGCGCCTCCCCCGGCGCCCCCATGCTGCGGCCCAGGCCCAGCTTCCGCCGCATGAGCGCAACGTAGGTCCTGGTGCATATGTAACACGAGTATATTGTTTGTGGGGGGTAGAAATACCAAAGGGTAGAAAAGTAAAGCGTGGGATGGCCCATCAGGCCTGACGTAGGATGCGTGGTGCTACGAGTGGTGGCGCATGGCGTGCGTGCTGCCGCCCAAGTGCATTACCATTTGGTGCTCTACAAGCGTGGTGCAAGCGGCGGCGCACTGTCCACCTTGCTGAAGTGGGCGTTGACGACATGCGTGCCATGCCGCATTTATGCATGGGGACAAACGACAGACAACTAGCAATATTGCATATGGTTGCGTACCTGTCGAACTCTGCGTCAAAGGTGTCCCCCACGATGCGCTTGGCCCTGTTCTCGGGCACCAGCGGCCGCAGCGCCTCGGCCAGCTTCTCGCAGTTCCACCTAAGGGGGAAGGGAATGTACGGCAGTTACGCACTTTCAAGATTTGGCAAGACCCAGACGACGTCAATATAAAGCCCGGACGCTCGCCACATAGCGAGGCTGGTGCGTGGTGCTGGGGCCCTGCCCAGCCACCTGCGTGTAGCTGTGGCAAGCAACGGAGCACATGCGAAACGCAAAAAACTCCGGCACACCGACGCACCTGCACACGTCGGGCTGGCTCTTCCAGTCTTGCACTACATACGTTGTGCACTACACGCACATGCGCGGGTATGGACGATAATGGACATGTGTTCACCAGGCACTCGCCTGCACATCTCCGGCTGGCTCTTGTAGTCGTAGCGACCCTGGTCGTCGGAGCCGTTGCACACGAAGTCGGGGTCGGTGCGGTCCAGGAAGCCTGGAAGCAAAACAGATACGGTACCACAAACCTAGTCAGAGTCTCGTCAGGTCTCGTACACTAAAAATGCATGCATTTCCGTATGCAATGGGCGTCGCGGTTGGTATGGCCCTTGGAGGCGAGGGCTGGGACAAAATAGCTTCTCAACCAAATTTCTGATGATGAGCTGTGCATTGTACTTGTATGAATCCGTACATTTGATGGTGCTCGCGTCTAAAATTCCCGCAGGTGGATCGTCTTTTGCGCAACCCTGCTGGTCCCACAGCCATCACCAATACATACGCATGCCTCACCGAAGGGCCCGTAGTCGATGGTCACCCCCACCAGGCTCATGTGGTCGGTGTTGAGCACGCCGTGGCCCCAACCCCTAAAACACACCACCACCACCAACCCCCTTAATACACATGCCTCACCAAAGGGCCCGTAGTCGATGGTCACGCCCACCAGGCTCATGTTGTCGGTGTTGAGCACACCGTGGCACCACCCCACGCACTGCCAGGCGGCGACCAGCGAGGCGGTGCGCCGCGTGACCTGCGGGAGAGAGAAAAACGCACAAATAATGCTTTATCATACACACACGTGTTTGAACCCACGCACGACCAGGCAGCAACAAGTGAGGCGGCGCGGCGCGTGACCTGAGAGTGGTGGAGGAGGGTTCACCAGGGAGCGGCTGGGTGAGGGGCAGGGGGTGCCGAATGGTGACCGCCGCCGAGGGTTGCTACGTGGTACGGGACAGCGGACAGCAAGATGATGTGGCGATGCAGCGCTGGGATCTTATTGCAGAGTCACGTCTGGCACATTGAGCACATCACCGCCGGCCAAGCCTGCAGCGCTTCCAGCCGCTCCTGCTCCCTACGGCATATTAAGACCAGTCAGAACAAGGGCTTGTAGTAAATCAATTGCCACGACAAATTGCAGTACCGGTAACAACCCAAAAGGCTCGCACCTCCGCCAGCCAGTCCAGGTACATGGCCTGCAGCGCCTCCATCTGGCCCCTGTCGGCCGGCGGCCAGGCCGTGCCCCCGCCGCCGTCACCTGGGGCCACGCCCACGCCCGCCGCGATGGATTCCCCCCCGTGCGCCTCCCACAGGTGTGGGTAGTAGGTGCGGATGATGTGGTGCAGCAGCACCGGGAGCAGCTCGGCCTCCATGCCCGCGGAGGGGCCGCGGCGGCCTGTGGGGGAAGCGGAAGGCAGGAATACGTCAAGGCACCGTCCGCGCGAATTCGTAAGCCCTGGATTAGCCCGCGCCGGCGCTGTGGCAGTATGCGATGGGTGTTACAGATGGTGTGTGCGTATTACAATGAAGGAACAGGGGTGCGGCCTGCAGGCTCGTGCAGGGGCAGCGGCAGCCTGCGGACGCAAGCGGAGGGCCAGGGACGAGGATGTGGATGCCACCCTTCACAGCGGGGCCGCGGCACGGGGAAAGATGCAAGACGCGTGGCGTGCACCATGCATAGGAAACCGGCACCGAGACACACCACCAGCAGTCTGGTTCGGTACCCCACAAGTACGCAATCCGTGACGGAAATGGCTGGCTGGCGCACCTCCATCCCCATGCAACGTGCGACTTGTTAATAAGCTTTACGGTGACCCACCTGTGACGGGGTCGGTGGGCTTGAATATCTCCAGGCTTCCGAATCGCAGGAAGGTTGGCGCAATGCGCGTGATGACGGTGGCCCGCTCCATGATGGCGTTGCCGTCGTAGTGGATGTCGCGCACCACGCGCGTGTCGCTCGTGACACACGTGCCGGCACGTGTCGTGGGGATGCCCTGCGGGAACAGGCCGGAGGCGATGTCAGATCTAACCAGGTTCAAGGATAATGGATACATCTCCTGCTGCTGGTGACAACATAGAAAGTACGCCTTGACTTGCCCGTCACAGCGTAGCCCCTTCTGCCCGCTATGTCTTCACACACACGTCGCCGTTCACCCACCAAGTGCTGAATCGCCTCGCTGCACAGCCAGCCCCTTGCTACCTGATATGCCGAACCACACATACATCGCCCAATCCACGCACCAGGTGCTACACGGCCTGCTGTGCACTAATACACGCGCACGTGTGTGATAACCCACCAGGTGGTACATGGCCTCAGAGCACAGGAACTCGCGGATGGACGAACGCAGCACCTTGCGCCCATCGGCCTTGACGGAGGGCGGGGAGGGGGTGAACGGAAAGGGGACGGTGAGAATAAGGGACAAGGCAGGAACACGGCTTCCGTGCTGCCTCTGCCTCGCCTTGGCGCAGCGTCAGCCCAGCTTTTGGCTCAGCGTCAGCCTTGCAGCTGCCTGCTGTCAACCAAGCCTCATACCAAGTCCAGCCAAGGTTCAGCCCTAGCCTCTGAACCGCTCCAGCCTCGGCCTCAGCACGCTATTTAACCCAACCGGCTGCAGGCTTCCCGCAGCTCTTGCCCGGCACTAGGTCCACAGAAGTCGGCATCAGCGTAGGACATCGAGCCACCCTAAGCTCAGGCCTCAGCATCCGCCCCGTCCCCCTTCTCCTTCCGCTCCCGCGCCGCCCCCCTCGTAGGCCGACTGTTTCCGATTCCCCTGTGCCGCTTTGCGATTACCCGCTCTCTCACCTGTCGGCTGTAGGGTGTGCGTCCCGCGCCCTTGAACTGCAGCTCCCACCGCTCGCCCCGAGCGTTGATCACCTGTGGAGGAGGAGGGGGGGCAGGGAAAGGCTGAGCAGTCACTGTGGACGCTGCTCCCATCATCCGCCCCGGGAGAAATAGTAATAATATTGGGGGGTTTCCTACCTACCGGGAATGCCCTAACGCGCAGGGACGAGGCGGGAGGGGAGAGGCACGATTCGACAACGCGCCTCCCCCAGGTACATGGCGGCCCCGTCCTCAAGCTGGCCGCTGAAGCACCAAACCAGCTGGCCCGTCTTCGCTAACACACACCCCATCAAGCCACATTCCCCATGTAACATGGTGTACCCGTCCCCAACCTCACCGCTAAAATTCCCAACGACCGTAATAAGCCCCTATTCGCTGTTACACCCCCCGTTCACCCACAGTCCCCCGGCTGACTCACCTTCCCTAGGACATGGTGGCCCTGTCCCCCAGCTGGCCGCCGAAGCACCAAACCAGCCCGCCCGTCTCCGCTAATACACACTTCCCCGGCTAACCCACCTCCCCCAGGTACATGGTGGCCCCGTCCCCCAGCTGGCCGCTGAAGTAGCCGAACTGGTGGCCGCAGTAGCAGTGCGCCGCCGGCTCGGCGCCGGGCAGCACCTTGTTGCCGGCAAAGTACTCGGCAAAGTCGGGCCGCGAGACCTGAAGCGAGCACAGGGGTTGGCACGGTTTGAAGGGGCTACATGGCGGAGGACCGTCAAGCGTTGGCTGGTGGGTATGCGCGCACTGGAAGACGGCACGAAGAACGGGTTACTGGGGTGGGGCGGGTTCGGGTGCGGGTGCGGGTGCAGCGCAGCGGGCGCCGTTCGCCGCACGTGGCAAGACAACCACTATCCCCCCTTAGTATACCAGAGCGACCGCGACCGGTATTTCATAGCCACGAAGCACACGCGATATATAGGTAAGAAGCTGGATTTCAAGTTAAATGAAGCTGCTGATGACGCACTGCTGCATGTCCTATAAGGGCGACGGACCCACGGGTCAAGAGCCCGCGACTGGGAAGGGCTGGCGCCGGGCAACCCAATCAGGGCCCTGCCGACCGGCGGCAGCGGCTGGACCTTACGCATTCTCGCATTCATATGAGCAAAGTCATGACTGGGCTGTTGTGATAACGTAGCGGCGGCTGCAAAGGGCATCTGTAGGGTCAATGGCCGTTGGCTGCCCGGCCGCCTCGGCCCGCCCGGCCCCTGGCCATTGAGGTGGCCGCAATGCTGACCAACAAGGAATTGCAAACCAATGTGCCTCAGTTTGGGAAGCGCTCTTCGTGCGCTGCGCCCAAACCTGAGCGCAGTAGCCCCTTGCCTCCCTCCCCGCCAACGCAAGCACTCCGTCCCAACACCATGCCCCAGCCCCATGCCACAACCGCCTACCTCTGCCGGGTCAATATCAAGCAGCGATAGGGCGTCTGGGGACGCCACCACCAGCTGAGGGTTGGCCACCGGCGTTGGGGCCACCCGGGAGAAGCATGCGCCCTCCACCTGGCGCACCGGCCCGCCGAAGACATCGTCCACCGGCAACGCACGCAGCGACAAGTTGTCGAAGTGAAGGTCTTCCAGCTTCCGCCTCGCAGGCTGCTGAGCCTGATTCTGACTCATCGTGGCCGCGGTGTGCAGCTGCGCTGCTCCGGGCTGAGCCGCTGTTGTCGTGCCAAATTGGATTGCTGTTCTAGATGCTAATTGACTAAGGGTTGTGTAGCTCTGGCCAGGTCGGCGCTGATTATGTTGCAAAGTAGACGCAAGGGAAAGTCCCCGGCCATTCGCGTAGCAGCGACGGAAAACGGCCTGCCTACCACTCAGCATGCTGTCATGCTTGGTAAATGGTATCCTTACAAGAAGCTGTCTGGTCGTCGGCCTCTGGCGCCCAAGGTACGAAACCCGGTTGCTCAGAGTGATCCGCTATTTCTGCTCATTACATGCCATGAAGGCGTTCACACGCTAGATTGTCTAATACTGCGAACTCATGTCTGCTTTTGCAAGTGCACTGCCGCATTCCTCGTCGTGCATCATTTGCCACGCATACCGTTTACCGCGTGTCGCAGTCAAGGCCACCATACGCCCTGGACCTCCTCTGTCCTCCAGGCACATAAGCAACAAGTATGCGCAACCAATGAGAATGCGCTCTACGCGCCTGTGCCCTGGGGCAAGGGCGAACTGGGTTGATTGGCTGCGCTACCGCTGCACCTCCATGCCGCGTGCTGACTTGCCACGTGCCAGCTGCCCCAGCCGCCCCCACGGTCGTCCAGCTAACCAAATGCCCAGCCCAACCTCCGCACAAACAGTCTGCCGTAATACGCGCATGCACGATATGACGCATTTCTTGTGCACGTATGGCACGTCCGGTACGGTAATATGCCTGCCTGTCCTGAAGCGCAACTCATTAACTTGGCATTCTCTCGCGGGCCCGGATGTTGGGAGTCAGCACGGCAAGGTGCCCACGGCTGAACGCACCTGGATCCACAAATGCACATTCAAGCAGCATGCATGTAACACACTTTCGTCACCATGGGACCACCCCCACGCCCCCATGCGCAGGACACGCGTGCCCCTGCATCGCAGCAGCAGCACTGGCATGCACATGCGCATCAGCACGCAGCGCCGCAAGCAACAGACCGCAACGAAGCACTCGCAAGCGCCGTATGAGCGCCCTCTCCATCGCCCTGCGCCGCACCGGTCGGCACCGCGCCTCTTCCGATTCCCCTTCGCCGCTTTGCTGTTACCCCTACCCCTACCCCTACCCCTCTCCCCCGCATGCTGCACCGCTGAGCCCGACGCGTGCTCCCATACACGCTGGCCTGAGCCCTCTCCACCCTCCTCTTGCCTCCGCGCCGCCCCCCCAATGCAGTCCGCGCAGCCTGGCTCCCCCAAGCACCCCCCGAGCCTCCGCCCTTGCTCGCTCCCTCCTCCGACCGTTACCGTTTCGGTTCCTTTGCCGCTTTGCAGTTACCCCACACCCCTCACGCCTCCACCACCACCGTCCCCTCCTCCCCCCCGCTCCCCGCCGCCTCCAGCCGCCCCACCACCGCCGCCCGGCCGAAGCCCGCCGCCCGCGCCGCCGCCACCACCTCCTCCGCCGCCTCGGGCGCCACCGCCGCCAGCAGCCCCCCGCTGGTCTGGGGATCCACAAGCAGGTCGCGCTGCCAAGTCTGCAAACGCAGTGGCAACAAGCACAAGCAGCACAAGCTAAGCGTAAACCCTTTCGACCAGTAGATACTTAAGATGGTGCATAGTTTATACCATACACGGTGTGATGTGACTGGTACGGCAAGCTTCTGGCGCCACATCCGCCAACACCTGGTCTGGGGATCTGGGGGTCGACCAGCAGGTGCCCGGGGGGCCCTGCTGCCCCAGCAGCCGTGCCGCACCGCACACGAGCCGAGCAGTCCTGTTACTAGAACTAGGTAACGCGGCTTCCCCTACACGTCTGGGCACCCCCCACACACACGCCCGTCGCTTTCCTTTTGAGCTAAGTATATCAGCGTTGCGGCACCAGCGCCTGCGATCTCCACAGTCGATCTGCACTCCGACACCTGCCTGCCGCACCCTGTCAACCTGCTGTTATTCCTGCTCGCTTGTGACTTCTAAGGCACATCTTGCCTACTTCCCGCACCGCATCCACAACACACGCCCGTCCCTTGCCCACCTGCACCCCGGGCCCCAGCCGCACGCTGGCCCCGTAGCTCTCCCAGTTGCGCGCCACTGCCCCCGGCAGCACCCCCGCCTGCGCCAGGGCGGGGGCGGCGGCCATGAGGGGCACCGCGCCCGCGCTGACACGTGCCGTGAGCCGCGAGCCGCGGCACACCTCCAGCAGGTGGCCCAGGAGGCCGAAACCTGAAGGAGACATGCAGTCGTGAGGGGGGGCATAAGGTGATAGTGCACAGCAAAGTGGTCTGGGCTTCGTGTTGAAGCAGGTGGCCCAGAAGGCAGAAGCCTGGACGGAAGAGGAGCCGGGGGTAAAGGAGTGTAACGGCAACGCCCCCCTTCCCATTGGTAAAGCACGACAGTTCTGCGACACCTGCAAGACAGACGTGCAGGCAGGTGCGAGCAGTACGGCAGTGACAAAAGCCGAGAGACACTTTATGCGTGGAACAGCGGGCTGCAAACTGGCTTGCGACGATCAACAGGCCGCTACGCCCGTTTGCACCACCCGCACACCAAGATCTTTGTACCCCGTGCCCGCCCACCTGCTCCTAGCGATCGAGGTTTGACCCCACCAACCATGCATCCAAAATGGCCTTGGCACTCACCCGTAACGTCGGTGAGTGCGTGCACCCGGGGGTCCTGGCCCAGGGCGGTGCCGATGGTGTTGAGCTGGGTCATGGCGGCAATGACCTGTGGCGGGGAGCACAGGGGAGGGGGGCGAGGGGTGGCGCTGTACAGGTAGTGCTCGACCACGCTATGTTGGGTACACACGGGTGGAGAGGTGCATGGGGAGGGGAACGCGTCCAGGGCGCACACCTGGACATGTGGACACAGCCGAAGGCGCACAACGCAACACCTCCGTCAAGACAAAGTTCCGCTCAACAACGGTGTGGCAAGCACCAGGACATCCCCTGACAGGCCGGCCCCCACGCGACAGCCCCTGCTCACGCCTCCGCTAAAAACACTCCGCTTTATAGCTAACATCGCTTGCGAGGTATTGCACTTGTCTACGCAACACTGTGCCGCAATCAGGCGTGTGTCCCGGACGCACCTCCTTGTACCCCGCCTGGTCCAGCTTGCCCTTCTTGACGGCCGTGGTCATGGCGCCCACCCCCAGCGGCTTGGTCAGCACCAGCACGTCCCCTGGCCTGGCGGTGGAGTTGGCGCGGATGTGGTCCGGGTGGGCAATGCCCGCCACCACCAGCCCGAAGATGGGCTCCGGGGAGTCGATGGAGTGGCCGCCTGGGGGGTGGGGGCGGAGAGGCGAACCTTTCAACACACCAGGTGCCGGTACGTGAGCAGCATGCGTGATGTCGTGGTGCTCCAAGTGGGGTAGGGGCGAGCTATGCCCGCCACCACTAACACGAAGATGGGCTCGGGGGAATCGATTGAGTGACCGCCGGGCGGTTGGGGATTAGAAGTATACACCAAACGCATAAATGCATAGACGCAAAGTAGGGCTATACAACAGTTACAAAGACGTAGCCGGCATACGCGTCCGTCACCCATGCCCAGACCCGCGCAGACCCACCTGCCAGCGGGATGCCCGCCGCGCGGCAGGCGTCCGCGCCTCCCTGCACGATGGCGCTGATGACGGCGGGCGGCAGCACGTTGACGGGCATGCCCAGCACGGACAGCGCCAGCAGGGGGCGGCCGCCCATGGCGTACACGTCGCTGGGTGGGGAGAGGGGCAGAGGTACAGGGGAGGTACAGAGGAGCTTCAGTGCAGGGTTTCCATGCTGTTTGGCTACGATGACCGGCATGCTCAGCAACAACAGCGTGGTTAGCCAGGGGTGCCCGACCTACCTGCAGCGGTGGTGGAGGACGAGGGCAGGGGTACAGGACGGCGTTCAAGCGGGCGTGGGACGAGGGGCAGAAGGCAGCACGCCGGCCCCTGGGTCACTGTTGGTGCGCCTGTTCCCTTGCCTCACCTGACGGCCCCGCGTGTGGGCCCCATCACCCCACCTGACGGCCCCGCGTGTGGGTCCTAGAACCCCATCACCCCACCTGATGGCCCGGTGTGTGTGCCCCGCCACCGCACCTGATTGCGTTTGTGGCTGCCACGCGGCCAAAGTCCGTTGGGTCGTCCACGATGGGCATGAAGAAGTCGGTGGTCAGGATGAGCGCCTGCGTGGGTTAGCGTGCAAGGATCAGTTGACAGTGTGCTGTGGCTGTTGCGGTGCCGGGCAAGGGCCTGGTGGCCGCGCAGCACAGAACGCAATCCGACGGAACACGACACGCTGGGTGCGGCGGCGGCAGACTGGAACCAGCGCTGGGTGCTTGTGATGGACACCGCGGCTGTTGCATGACACGGCAAGAGTGCGCTCCTGGTGGCGCTATGGCCACGCACTCGCGCTCCATTGGCGAAACCAAAGCGGCCCGTGCACGGCCCTTTGCAAGTGAAGTTCTGCATTTGCGTTGCGTTTCTTGACAGCAGCAACGGCATGGCCAGCGCACAAGCCCACATGGCGTGCGGCCACGCGCCCACATGCCCCCACGCCCCCACGTGGCCCAACCCCCACGCGTGCCTCTACCTGGTGGTCGTTGAGTTTGTACACGGCCGCGTCGTCGGAGGTGGAGGCGCCCACCAGCAGGTCGGGGGAGCCTGGGGCACGTGTATTAACAGGTGTGTGGATTATGGTGAGGCAAAGTGCGGCTGCAGCAGCTCTAAGCGACTGCCGCAGCGTCCGCACGTGCCAGGGCTGGGTTTCAGTGAGGAGTGGGTCGTGTTGGCTCATGCGCTACGCCCCGGTGCTGCAGGCCAACACCGGGACACTGGGTGGGCCTCACGCCCACACACACACAGATATGCTGGACACGTGGCAAGGTACCTGCCGGCTCCGTGCCCCATGCCCCATGCCCCACGCCCCATGCCAGGGTGCGATCTGCGCCCACGTGCACGCTGTGTGCCGGGTACATCGCATGCGGACGGGCGTGCTGTGCCCCCCAGCCGTCCTGCACAATGGGTCGAGGGCCATGGTCCATGTCGTGCGTACAGATGATTGCGCAATGCGCGCTGGAGCCCCGGTGTGCGGCGTGCATTTCTGACAGGCGCATCCAGGACAACCTCCTAACACACGCATGGCCGCATTCGCGGGATCCAGGTGCCCGGACGCTGTCGTGCACAACTGTACGGCGTGTACGGCATAGAATAGTGATACGGCAGGCATGAGGAGGTGTGGTACAGCAGATTGCGAGCGAGTAACGCACCTTGAGTCCCGCTGCCTGTCCTTACCACCCGGGTTGGCATGCTTGGAGTAACGGCTGCAGCACTCCCGCCTCACCGCTGCACCCCCGCACACCCAGACAGCCTACGTGCCTGCCTGCCATACCAGGCAGCAGCAGTCCCACTCACCAAAATCAAGCTGCACGTGTTTAAGAATCTCCTGCAGCTTGGAAGGGGCGATTTTGCAGCCGCACCCCCCGCCATGCGACAGCTGGGTCAGACGGATGGGGCCGCCAGTTGGCGCCGGGCCCGAGGCATCCCCGACAGCAGTTGTGCTTGAGGCGAAGCATGCCAGCTTAGATCGCAGGCCGGCATTGTAAGCCTATTACGGGACGTAGGGGGAGGCAGGCCAAAGAGCGCACGATGGGTGGTCCGGAACGGTACACTCCATCGTAGGGCCTCAAGGATACAATTGGGACTGCAGCCTGGTCGTACTGGAGCTAAATAAAGTTGTGTAATTCACCTGAACCGCAACAGCTGGTGAGACTGAACTCGTGGGTAACCTCAGGGCTGACGACAGGCGAGCAGCAGTTCGCGCAATGCTTCCAATTGCTGCATGCATCCTGCTGATGCAAATAATTTGCTGAGGTTAGGACTGATTGCAAGGGGATATGGGTTTCACCGGAGTGACCCGAGGGCCCGTTGAAAGGCCGTCTGCATCGAACAACGGATGAAAACCGAACATACAGACGCGCGAGTGACCACTACCAGCGTTGTTTTCACTTCCAACACAACGTAGCCTTGCTTCAATGGAGTATAGAGGAGCATACGGGGCCGGGGGAGCCCCACCCCCAACCCGGGCGTACCAAGGCTCTTATGACGGGAGGCCGCCAGCGGCGCCATACGACAGCCGCGGATCCTATGATGGATGGAGACGCAATTCAGACGATGGGGGCGTGGGCAAGTCGAAAGACCCTTTAATGCAGGTGCTCAACTGGATCAAATCCCAAAACTCAGCTGTGAAGGGCCTGCTAGGCCTAGGGCTCGCGACAGCTCTCCTGTTGATCTTATGGAGGACTATTACGGACCACGATACGCTGTTCGTGCTGGCCGAGTCGGCGCACTTCCTGGGTATCGGTGTCCTCGCGTACAAGCTGCACAAGAAGAAGTCCGTCGCGGGTAAGCTATGCCTGCAGCACTGAACTTCTGTACAAGATGATCGAAATGCTTACACGGTGTCTGCTCTGCCTGCGGTGCAGGTCTGTCCCTTCAGACGCAGTTGCTCACAGCAATTTTCCTGGGGGTGCGGCTTTTCTGCAGGCAAGTCGCCCAATTGCAATTGCAAACAATAATGCATATGAAGGCAGACATGCCGGAATGGTTTGGGGCTTGTGGGTCGCGCTGGCAAGCGACACGCTGTCTTTGTCAAAGTTGACCTGGCCGCAGCAGCAGTCGGGGGAGGAGGCAGCCTCGCAAGCCCCGTTGCTGCCCATCTTGGAACGCCCCAAGCGCACCATGTGCAGTACATGGGGACGTGCGTCGAAAGCACTGACCAACATCAGCACTTTCCGGCCCTGTGACTTGCCCTTCCTTACCGAAGGCCCCCAGAAGAGCACGCGGGCAGCAACACCCCTGGGCCACTCCGCACACCACCCGCTACAGCTCATGTGGCCTTAAGTCACGACCCAATTCAGCAGCTAGCCCTTTGCACCCTCCAGTCTTCCCAGCACCCGGTCCCGCACCCTTGACCCTGTACCGCCGCTGCACGGCACCCCTCCCCGTCGCTGCACCCCCCGCCCCCGACCTGCTACACCCCTCCCACCTTCCCGCACCTTCCCGGCAGCTTCATGATGGAGTACGACATCCACACCGTGCTGGACCTGCTGACGCTGCTGGCCACGCTGGGCGTGCTGTACTGCATGCTGCTGTCCAAGATGCGGGTCACCTACCAGAAGGAGCAGGACCTCACCAAAGCCTACTTCGTCGTGAGTGGCATGGTGCAGTGTGTACGAATGCAGCTGCACGCGCTGGTACAGCTTCCGTACACAACGTAAAGGAGGGTTGCTTGAGCTGCCTACAGCCGCCCAGGGGGGCGTGTCAGGGCGGATGCACTTGTCCGGTAAGCCTGGAGGAGCAGCAGCAGCAGCAGCAGCGCATGCCCCGCGTGGGGCGGGAGGGCGGAGCGGGTGCGCAGCTGTGGACAGTCTGAGCATAAGCCAGCATACCGTAAGGTCGGTCCAGCCTCTATGCTGCGCTCTCGATTGGTCTGCTGGCGGCGGCTGAGCAAGGCGCTTGGGGTGTGGGGATGCAGCACAGCCAGGGGCACAGGCACGTGGTGTGACGGGGTCCTCGAGGGCCATGCTAGGTGCCGCCATGCGCGGCCATGCCAGGTGCCGCCAGCGCGCGGTGGCGCTTTGAGCCTCTCGCAGCTGCCGCGCAGCTCGCCCAGCGCCAACGGCATGCTGGACAGTGTGGGCCCGCGGGTGCGCTGCGTCTGTGTTGGTTGTTGGAATGGGAAGTGAGGTGATTGGTTTGCCCAGCCCCGTCAGAGCAGGTTACCGCCGCTCTGTACATATGCGGAGGGCCCCCCAGCAGCCATGTCTGCAGCCGAGGACGTGAGTCGTGTCGCCAATCACCTCCCTGAGGTCCGTTCGGTGACACCACTCGCTCGTCGGCATGCCGGTACGGCTGCCGGAAGGTTCCACGCCCATGTGCACGGCGACGATAGCCTTCTTTGACGGGGCTGAGCATGCCACCACCTGCGTCCCGTTCCGACGCGCAACGTGGACGCGTCGTTCGCCTGTCCGCCGTTGTATGATGGGTGTGCAGCAACCGCAGCAGCGTTTGCAGTGGGGGGCGAGCGCAGCCAGCGGCGACTGAGCAGGGGGGTTTGCGCGCAAGGGCCGTGTGGCCCGCATGACCCACATGGGCCCAGTGGGGAGGCAGGCATGTCATCTGAGCAATGTATGTAGGCTCAGCAACGGGCTGCTTTGAGCTTCGGCCTGCCGGGGAATGTCCCACCAACGCAGGAAGGCGTTGCACTTACACTAACCGGGGGCGGCTATCGTCAGCAAGGCCGGAGGGCCACTGCAGGCGTCGCACCAACCACAGAGTGTGGTCTAGCAGCTCCCTGTCGCTACTATGACCTAAGTACGGCACCTCATGCCTGCCTGCTGCTGGCTCTGGCGACCAGGCCCTCCACCAGCCAACCCACCACGCACATGCTAACCCACAACTAACACACGTGCCCCTGCTGCTGCCCCTGCCCCCTCCTGCAGCTCATCCCCTGCCTGCTGCTGGCGCTGGTGGCCAAGCCCACCACCAGCCACTACCTGGGCTTCAGGGTGAGGATGGGGAGGTGGGGGGAGGTGGAGGCAGCGGCGAATGCCAAACGAAAATACTTGGCCTGCGGGCGGCGATGGAGGTCGATGACCGCGATGGAAAGAAGCATAAGACTGGAAGCTTGCAGGCTCTGTACTACCGGCGGGGTGGCTGCGGAGGGGCCGGGGGTGAGGGGAACATGATATGGTGTCGCGGTCGGGGTGGGGTGGGAAGGCGAGGCGTCGGGGGCAGAGTGCCCCGTGGTCCAGCTCAGTGGGGACCGGGTCTGAGGCTTACGGGTTCGGGTGGGGGGAGGGGGGAGGGGCAATGGGCGCCGGGCGTGGCGAATGGCGCGAGAGGGTTGAGCCGGGGGCGCCTGGCCCCGCGTGCTTCAAGGCCACGGGAGTGACAGGGAGGGCAGAGAGTGACAGTCGGGTCGGGGGACAGGGCATGCTGCAATGTGGGGAGAGGAAGCAGCTGAGGGCTAGGGATAGCTGTGGGTCAACTTGAAACGGAAGGCCCGGGGTGCTGGGGTTGGGTTGGCCTGGCCTGGCTGACTCCCACGGTGTCGCCGGCGGCCGCGGCCGGGCCGGCGGCGCCCGATGGCACCGCTGCAGCTGCCTCCCCTTGGCGCCTTAGCTCCTTGGGCACCCACGGCGCACACCGCGCACTATGGGCTCCTCCCAGCCCCCTTCGCCACGCCGCACCTCACCCTACCCCCGTCCTGACGGTTGAGGGTGGAGCTGCGACTCGTTGCCGCTGACGCCTTCGTGCAGCTTTTTAATTGTCCACACCTCGCCACCCCCTTCCCCGCACGCCCCCCAGATCATGTGGGCGTTCTGCGTGTACCTGGAGGCGGTGTCGGTGTACCCGCAGCTGCGCATGATGCAGAAGGCCAAGGTGGGTGCACGTGTATTAGCTCGGAGGGCGCGTAATACACACGGGGTTGTGGTCACCTGGAGGCGGTGTCGGTGCGTATTGCGCATGATGCAGAAGGCCAAGGTGGGTGGGGCTGTTAGTGCACAGGGGGTCGCGCACGCACGAGTGTGGCAACGGCGGAGGGCTTGGCGGCTTCCGCACATATCCACGCCTGGAGGCGAAGGGGCCCCGCTGCAGCTTTTGCCACGCCGTGTATATTAATTTTTAGGAGCTAAGGCTGATGTGGTGCCATGCCGTGAGCCTGGGGCTGCACTTATTGCGCCATCTGGGTCACACAACCTAGTTGGAATACACAGCCTGCTGTACACTGGGCACGTACGGACTCCTGCAGGTCTGGTGCCCTCACGTGCATTACGTGCTGTGCTCATGTGAAAGTCGATAGTCCAGGCACAGCGCCGACACGTCGGCAACCTTTCCCTCCTGCATCCTGCTTCAGGTTGTGAAACTTTTTGCGGCTCACTGCAGCGTACCTACCCTGCACTCACCCCTTCGTCTCTGTCGTACGCCATATTACATGTACGCGTTCGTTGCTTATGCTTAGTCGCTCTCCCTTGACGTCATGTCCCCCTGTAGGTTGTGGAGCGCTTCACGGCGCACTACGTGTTCGCGCTAGGGCTGTCGCGCTTCCTGTCGTGCGCGCACTGGATCCTGCAGGTGGGGGCATGTGTATGAGCGTGAGGCTGGGGCTGTGTGTTGAGTCTGCTGCTGGGGCTGTCGCGCAGCCGGCCGTATTTCCGAGACATGGCGGGTGGGTCCAGTCGAGTGGTGCCGAAGACAACGTTCCAATTTGTGTCTTCAGTGGGAGACGGGCAATCACCGGGACCGTGCATGTCTCGCACAGTGGGGTATCGTGGGACGGGGCTTACGGTAGATGTACGGCACGGGTAAAACTTGATTTACTGCAGTGGAGCAATGGGGAGGGTTTGCCATTTAACAGAGTGCTCTTGTACCAGTAGCGGAGCATGTGCCTCCAGCAAGCACAATCCACATTTTCGGCACACTTCTGGTGGGTTATGTTTACATCTTCACTTCCGCTTCAGGCGCTGGGCAGCAGCCCAAGCACCCGCATCCTGGCCTCAAGGCACACGCTTCCGTGTGCCTGAAGGGAGGGCCACATGCCGCGTCCGGCACACGCCTTGACGCCAATATACATGCCCTCCTGCTGCTGCTAACCCACGCCCGCAGATCCTGGAGGGCAACAAGTACCTGCTGCAGGCGCTGGGCAGCGGGCTGTGGCCGGTCATGGTGCTGCTGAGCGAGGTGGTGCAGACGTTCGTGCTGGCGGGATTCTGGTGGGTGCAGGGGAAGGGCGTGTGTACCGTATTAGCAGGGTGCGTGTGCTGGGGGAGGTAGGGCGCCTTCAGGGTGCGCACATGTGCACGTGTTGCCGACAGTTCAGGCGGCTCAGGCATTCTTGCTGATGGGTAGGTTGGAAGGCACGACAGGGGTGCTGCCCATACGGCTGGGGGTGCTGGGGTGGTTGGAAATGGGGGAAAGGGACGGGTCATGGGGGACCCGCTCCCGGTCTAGGGATAGGCGGGAGGCAGGGGTAACACATCGGGCGCAGCTGGGTCAGAGGCGTAGTACACACCTGGTATTGTGTTAGGTCGGTCGGTGCTGCGACAGTGGGGCACCAGGGCCACGCTCTTCCGGAATCGGTTTCAACATTGTTTGGCATTGTAGCAGAGAACCCACCTCCTCCGGTACGAGCCCCTGCACCCGCACTTTGACCCCTTGCGCCTCCGTTTCGCCCGCAACCTCCTGCACCTTCCCGCAGCTACCACTACGTCAAGTCGTACGCCGAGGGTTCCGGCATCGTGCGCCTGCCCGCCGGCATCGTGTAACGGGAGGGCTGATGGGGACAGAGGGGAAAGGAGCGTGGTGTCCACGTGTTGGGTGGATGCCACGTGCTGGGGAGGTGGCGCAGCTGCCGAGGCGCAAGCTGGGGGTGCACGGCACGGGCCGGGGGCTGCCGCCGCAGGGAGGGCATGGGGTTGGGGATGCGGGGTCATGTGGAGCAGCCGCGCCAGTCGCTGGGAGGTTGTGCACGGAGGAGAGGGGCCGCCGCGCGGCAGGCAGAGCGCCGTGTGGATACGCAGGCGGAGGGTGTGGCACGGGCCGCGGGTAGGGTTTGGAGGCGGGGGGATCAGGATCTGTGGAGGCAGCCGCACGTCAGGCCCGAGGCGTGTGGATGGAGGCGCGGCGCCACACCCAGCGAGCTGGCGGGCGGGTCGCCTGTGGGACTTTGACAGATGAGGCGCGCCATCCGTGACGCGCGGAGTGGCTGGGCCTGGCCTCTGGCCGTGTGCGACGTGTAGCACTACTGGAGGGGAGCTGCAGCAGTGCAGCAATATGGGTCGTGTTGGGGATTGGCATTTAGAAAGTGTGGGTGGGGCTTTGGCGGTTCTCAGGCGGCCACAGGGGCACTGCGGGCTTGTTTAGCCGCTGGAAATCGCAAGCAGTCGTGTTCGCCGTCGCATGGCACGTGGGGGAGCTGCATGTCCGCATGGGGTCTGCAGTACGGGGTGTCCCACCAAGCAACGCGGACCGCCGATCATGGCAAGGCGTTAGGGACTAAGGCCAGTGCGACAGACAGCCTGACATGGGGGGGGCTCTCCCCTTCACTAGTAAAGCGACTAGTTTGGCACGTTCTGCCCGTCGCGGGCGTCTGAGATGGAGCCTGTGCTGATGCCGAATAGAGTAGCGCCTGGGTGCCGCTCCTGGGTGCCGCGTGGACTTGACGTGTGTGCTAGAAGAGGGTGACGGAAAGGGCAGGCGGCTGCACGGTTGGCAGTGTACCGTATTGGGCCGTGCACGCGTGCTGGAGCAAGCCGTTGTGCGTTACCACCAGAGGGATTGACATCTCCCGGACATTGGCTCCAGGGCAGTTGGGCCATGTAACGGTACCGGTGTGGACCTGGACAAAATAAACACCGGACGCTCTCGTCCTGTGTCGCTACGCAAGGCCATGCCTCACGTCGTGCCACATGATGGTTGGGGCTTGGGGGCCGAAGGCTACCAGTTGTGCCGCCATGTGTGAGAGTGCGTACGGTAGTATAGTCACTGTGAGCAGCAAGCGTAGTGTAGGTCAAGCGCCCTCGAGCAGGGAGGCGATGAGCACGGGCACCCGTCCCGCACCCTTCATCCAGCCGTACTGCCGTACCCAGTGTCCCAGTCTACCCACTTTCCAGACCCTTACCCTAGGCTCCCCTGCCAACTCAGTACAGGTCCGGTACCCAAAACCGTTTCCCGCCATGCCGCGCCACACCCCAAGAGCCAAGACCCCGCTTCCAGCGCCATGGCTGTTTACGCTTGGCATTTAGTGCTGCGTTCGACCTGCTGCCCAAATCCTTCCGTGCTGAAGATGCGTACCGTCCAGGCGGGCCGCGCTGGCCGGGGCCCGCCAACCACAGTGGTCATGCACGTGGCAGCTGCACGAAGAAGGGCCCTGTGGCCAATCGGTCACATAATCTGTTACAGCTCCACATTCTCGCCCTCAGCCTTGTCCCCCTTCTTGTCGCCCTTCTTGTCGCCCTTCATGCGCGCCTTGAGCCAATCGGAGAAGCCCTTGCTCTTGACCTGCAGGGGGGCGGAGGGGGCGGGGTGCGTGCGGGCTCGCAAGGTGCGTGGCCATGAGCTCAGGGTTGCCATGCATGGGTGCCCGCGTTATGTTCGAGTGAGTTGAGCTCGCGGTTGTCTAGGTGCGTACGATGTAGCACCATCGGGAGGGGGGCGGAGGGCCGGGGTGTGGGCGTGACACCGCGTGGCCCCTAGCCGTCAGGGCTGCCATGGATGGATGCCCGTGCAGTGCCAAGTCGCCGTGCTGAGCTCGCGGATGCAGGGTTGCGCAAGATGGAGCATGCCCCATGGCGGCTTCCCTAGAGCTCCAATTACCCCAGCCCACGCTCCCGCCCGTCATCGTGCGTTCCAAGGGCCGGGGATGCCCACGTGCATGTGCTAAGCGAGTTGTGGGTAGACGCTTCGCAGCATGTGTGCACTCATACCCACTACCGGTGACCGCTCCTCCAAAGCTAAAACTGATGCAAATAACGGACCGGTGCGCTGTGTTTTCAGCCTGGCCCAAAGCGTCGTCGGTGCAAGATAATCACAGCTTCCCGTCCAGGTTTGCCCCCAAATGCTGATGATGTTGCAGGCACCCACGCCCCCAAGCCCCCCCAAGCTGGTGCCCGCCCCCACGCCGCCCCCCTCACCTCCTTGTCCACGTCCACGGGCTTGGCGCCCAGGCCGGGGATCTTGTTCTTGATGTCCTTAAGAATCTGCAGAAAAGCAGGAAAGAGGTGCAGAACTCACTCATACTAATCATTGCTTAGGAAGAGAAGAAACGCCGACGTCACCACATGTGCACACATGAGCGGCGAACGACCAGCACTCTGCACCATTCGCACGCGTTCTCAGTCCCATGGGCCTGTGGGCATGCTGCACCCCTGCTCCCCCTCCCCACCCTTACCCCCACCTTGCTGTCCCCCAGGCCGCTAAACAGCTTCTTGACGCCCTCCGCCGCCGCCGCCCCCGTGCCCTTGCCCGTGCCGCCGGCGCCCTCGCCGCTGTCTGGCTCCTGCCGCTGCTGTGTGTTAGCCCCCTCCGCCCCGAGGTCCCCTGGCAGGCCCCCGGGCACGTGCTGGTCCAGGCCGGTGTCTGGGGGAGAGGAGCAAGGGACTGCGGTTAGGGGGCGGAGTTCTGCAAGAGAGTACTCATCCCGTTGCCTGGCTGTGTAGGGCGGGCCCCAGGCCCGTAAGCTGGGATGCCGTACAGGGGAAATTGGCATGCTGGCTGCACTGGGTGCATGTGCACCACGCCCTCGGCGGCTGCCCACGCCCTGCCTCCACTACCCGCATGCGTCCATTGCCCTACCGGTGAACGGCCACGGGAGCGTTGGGGGAGGAGACGTGCACCAGTTCCACGTGGCGTGCTTAAGGCTGATCGCCTGCCTTGTGCCGCTGCCCTGCGTCTCTTACGTCACGTGCCACGCCCGTTTCCCACCCTCCGCCCATCCTACCGTTTTACGCGTATCCCTGCCCCTACCCCTGCCCTACACGGACCGGCGCCCCGCTTCCCTGTGCACCCCAATAACCCATTGGCCAGTAAACCATTCCACGACCCCCTGTCCCACCCTTGAGCACTTTGACGAAGTCAGGGTCGTCGCCGTGCTCCTCCGTCATCTGGGCAAGCTCCTCCTGCGCACACGGCAAAAGGCGAAGGCAGCGAGACTTACATCACTGCAACGTTGACATGCCATAAGCACGAGTACGTGTCACAGCCGTATCCTCCCGCGCAACCACGTCCGGGTCCCCCGCTTGCCGCCCCTGTCGCCCCATTGCCCACAACCACGGCACCGTGCGCTGCCAGGGGCCCACAGCCCCACACCCACTCGCAAGCTTCCTCGCCAGAATATGGAGCCACTGAACCAATCGTTGCCCCAAGCTTCGCCGGACGCACACACAACCATAGTCGTTACACCGTTCGATCGTCGTTTACAGCCGCACGCACCTGCAGGCTGTCCCGCGAATACATGGAGCCGCTCAGCCCCTGCGCCTTCATGTTGCGCAACATCTTGACGGTCTTGAGCTCGTCAGGGTCCATGGGGACAAAGGCCTCGCCCGCGGGGCGATCCTGGGGAGTGTACGACATACACATCGGGTCAGACTTGTTTGCACTTGGTTGCGCAGCACCTTGACGATCGTAAGCCCGTCGGGGTCCATGGGGACAAAGGCCTCGCCCGCAGGGCGGTCCTGGAGAAGGGAAGGGCCAGGCGTGGTGTCCGTAATTGGTGTTTCTCGTTTGCACTCGGCTGCACTCTTGGCATCGGCAATAGTCTTGTGCATACGGGTCCGTGGGCGCGAAACACTGGCCCCACAGTGAAGGCCCAGTTGGGCGCGTCCGCAGGACGAAGGGGCCCACAAGGACAAGGATTACCTCCACCGGCACCGGCGCACCCCCTCCCGCCCTGTCCCTCCCTCCCCACACCTCTCTCCCACTCCTTCTCCCCCCTCCCGCCCTGTCCCTCCCTCCAGTGTCCAGTCCCTCCATGCGCCCATTTTGGACACCGGCGGCGGCTCCATAGCGCATGCGTCCGTGGCATGCAGTCCGTTTCCTACCTTGGCACCGTCCCAGTTCCCACCACCTCCGCCGGCACCCGCGTACTACACACCGTGCGCGCCTGGCCGCCACAGGCAACCTCAGCAACCCTTCCCTGCTCCCCCGCTTGCCCCGCTCCCCATGCCCGTACCCCCTGCGCCTGCACCTGACCCCCTGGCCCGCTGTGTCCCCTACCTTGGGCACCGGCGGGGGCTTCTTGGCGCACGCGTCCGTGGCGTCGTAGCACATCCAGTTGGTCACAGCGGATCGCTGCTTGCCCTGCAGGGGGGATACTTGGCCTGCTGAGATTGTGGATTTCTGTGGCATACGGTGCCAATGCTTCATCGTTTCAAAGGACTTGGCAACTGTTGCGGTGTGTGGGTGGATCACATGGCCCAGCTTGACGAGCATGACCGCCAGGTCAGTGAGGTCCCGGTCCTCGTGCATGTGTCTTATTGCTGCACCAGGTAGCTCAGACACCTTCACCCTTAACACACGTGCCTCATGCTCGCTAATACACACCTACGTTGAGCGGCGTATCAGTGTAAAAACCGTACGACACCTACCTTGACCAGCATGGCGGACAGGTCCGTAAGGTCCAGGTCCTCGTGCAGCTGCTCGCAGGCGCGGGCAATGGTGCGGCACTCGCTGTTGCATTTGCCCACCTGGTGCGTGGGAGGAGGCGGCAGGGGGGCGTCTGGGTGGGATGTGCTTTCAAGGCTGCGACAGCGGCACGTCTGTGTGCGTCACGTCAATGTTCGGCCCTCTGGGTAAATGGCACCTAGCACGCAGCGGTGTGTGTGCCCCATGCCTCCGGTCCCTGGCCTTGGAAACGCATACAATGAGTGTCCGCAGCTCCGCACATACGCCCCATGCAGCCGCTCGACGAGGCTACTTGGCACCCCTAGCTACTCCTGTCGTGTCCGCGTGCCATGGCGCACACGTGCCGCCGCGTGCCAAGACGCCCCGCACCGAGCAGGCCCACTCACCACGCCCATATCCTTCAGGGTCAGCGCTGCACCGTCCTCGACGATGTCATAGCGAGCTATCCAGTCGCCATCGTCCTGATCCGGGTCGCACATCTTCTCCACCTTTTCGAGGATGTCGCTCTCAGCCGCCTAAGCAACACATTTTACATAAGTGTGAGCCAGGACTGCTCACGTAGTGCCCGCAAGGTAGCTGTGCTTCCATACTTCGAACCTTCTTGCCGCTCGCTGCCTCCTTCAGCTCTTTTACGATAGCCCCCGCTTGCTTCGCCATCGCCTCGCAAACTTGACATCTTATAATTTTGATATCACTCTTAACAGCTGGGGCTTTCGGCGGTTCTCGCTTTGCTCCAAACTGTGCCGACGCAAGGGTAGCCGCGAGGGCGAAGACAAGCAGCTTAGGCAGCATGCTTCTACGCATAGCCATTCCTGAACATCAAGCCTGACAATGTCCGCGATGCAGCCTCACTGAAACAGCCCTGTGCATGTGTAGGTCGGGTGTTGCGGTTGGTCGAAGGCGTTACAGACAGGTGGAACGCGACAGTGGAACTGGAGCGCGCGCGCATGCAAGATACAGTATACAGCAGCTGAGTATGCCTGCACATGTTCAGGTCTGGAGGGCCATGAACGCCATGAGCGGTGAGTCTCCCCTGTCCTTCCTCACCTGCAATATGGTGGTCTGGAGATGCAGTGTGCGGGATACACACGCGCATTTTGCCAACTGAGCGAGCCGTTCTGCCGCAATGTGCTGTCTGCTGTTCAAGACAATCATGCGGTATGAGATATTGGACAAATCCATGTCAGGGGGTCCCCTGCCCTGTTCATCCTGAACAGCTGACTGGGAAACGCCCAGGAAGCCCTGCCGTGACGCCGCCTCGCGCACGCTGCAGGCGGGCGGCCCCGGCGCCGCACAGCGTGCAGCGTGCAAGAGCAGGACCGGGAAGTCTGCCGGAGGAGGTCAAAGGAGCGAAGCAGAGGTGAATGCAGCGTGTGTACAAGCACTGTACGGCACGACACGACATGCACACGCGGCAGAAGATGCAGCCATACGGGATGCGCCTCCAACTCCCTAACGTAGGGTTCTGTAGGCAGTGAATGCAAGATGCTTGACACCGATGACGCGCCCTTCAGGCTCTTGCAGTTGCCCGACGAGCTGTTGCGGCACATGGCCACTTTCCTCCCTCCACCCGAGGTGCCCTGCACCCTTAGGCTAATATGCAAGCACCTATCCCACGTCCTGCGAGCCCATATTACCGTCAGAGTGAGCCCGTGGTTCGCTGTGCCTGCTCACGCAGTCGACTGGTGGCGACGGACCAGAGCAGCCTCTGCGGACAGCCTGACCATCGCGGAGAGGCGCGCGATGGTTCTGCAGGCCGCAAAGCTGGGAGACCTGGCCGTTCTACAGGACGTTATCGCTGTCATGGGCTGCCTGGTCACAACTGACCTTCTGAAGGACTGCGCTCGCTCCGGCTTCCTAGCTGGATGCGAACACCTCGCCCTGCAACCCATGAATGAGTACAGCTCATGGGCCCTCGACGCTTTGGAGAAAGCAGCTGCAAGCGGCAACATGCAGCTCGTGCGATGGGCCGTGGAGCGCGTTAAGCAAACCACACCCGAAGTCATGACTGGCAATAAGTTTTCTGCAACGTTCAAACGCTGTGGGGATATAATCGGGAGAGCAGCTGAGCGGGGACACGGACACGTATGCGCTGAGCTTCTGCAGGTCAGCGGGGAACCCCAAACCAACCGCCTGGCCGCTGCTGCGGGCGCAGCACGCGGGGGCCACGTCGCGATGATGGATGGGCTTCTGGGCGGGGGGCCGTGGGGGGGCAGCCTGCAATGGTTGGTGGCGGGTGCCGCCAAGGGCTGCGACCTGGGCACGCTGCAGCGGCTGCACGGCATGCTCATCAAGCAGCAAGCGCAAGAGCGGCAGCAGCAGCAGCGGCAGCAGCAGGAGGATGAGGAGCAGCATATATGTCCCAACCTCCTGGCGCGTGCGCTGTCCAGCCCCACGCCCGACTGGGCGGCCAAGGCGCAGTGGGTGCTGCAGCAGGGCCACCCCCGGGACGCCAGGTGCTGGGACCTCCGCGACGTGGCAGCCCTGCCAGACGCAGTGGAGCGCGTGGGCTGGATGCGGCGGGAGGGCGTCGAGTTCCTGGGCGGACGCCCCATGGTTGCCAACATTCTGACCGATGCGGCTGCGCGCACAGGCGACCTGCCGCTGCTGATGGCCCTGCTGGACTGCGGCGCAAAGTTTGGCGCCTGCGAAATGGGGACGGCTGGGGCTCGTGGCCACACGGCCTGGCTGCGGCAGCTGTACGAGAGCGGATGCTCCATCTCGCTAGCTGCCCTTTATCACGCAGTTGCGGCGGGGCACACCGAGACCGTGGAGTGGCTGTGGGGTCTGCCGGGGATGGAGCAGCGTTTCAGGTGCGTCATGGCAAGGTACTGCTAAGTGAATAAATCCGTTGGTTTATTTAGGCAACCCGGTGTCGCCACCACTACATTCTCCTGTACCAGAACTACCTCCACCCGAGCTGGGATAAAAGAGCAGGCACTTGGCCCACTTGCGCTTCATGTACAGAAGTACAAGTACTGCTGCTCGAAACCTACGTGCTGCAGTGTGCACATGCCATCGAAGCACCCTGCACAATTTCCTTGATCTGTTCGGTTCATCAATCCTGAACGGTGGCGTCGGGACCAGTAAGGGTTATGTGGCCACACCGCCTGGATGGCATTATGAAATGCAGTCACACTTCTGTCTGTGGCTGCTGGCATTGCAGAGAGCAGAATGTTATGCGGATCAAGAGCTTCATCGACCATGCGGTGGCGTCGGGCACGCGGGAGCTGGTGGCGTGGGCGCAGCAGGTGGCGGGCGTGCACACCTACCTGCTGTCTGTGGGCCAGGCAGTCGCCTTGGGCTGCGTGAGCTTCGTGGAGTGGCTGCTGCAGCAAGGCGTTCGTATGCAGGTGGGGCCGCGCGCCGTTGTCGTGTGCAGGTGCAATCAGCTCGCTCGCTAGCGTGTCACTGTTTGTCCCTCCTGGCACGCGCTCCTGGTACGCGCTGTGTCGTACCTGCGGTATGTGACCTAGCGATTGCCACAGGCACAGATACAGGTGTTGCCCGTCCCAGCGTTCCTCATGCCAAATGTATGTTGTCAAGCAGCGCTTGGCCTCCACTTCCTTTTGAACCCGCATACTGCCACGCTCCACCGCTGCTCCTACAACCGCGAGCCTCTCTGGCCTACTCATTGCTGTCCTTGTTCCCTTTGGCTAAGCCTTCCTCCGCTGCTTTGCACGGCCGTCCGCCCGCCCGCCCGCCGCCCGCCAGGATACGTTGCCGTACGCTGAAGCCGCGGCCAACGGGGACATTGCCATGCTTACGTGGCTAAAGGAACACAACTGCCCCTACGACCGCAGCCTGTATTCCCAGGTCACCTCCGGCCTAGACACACAGTCCTCCTTCCACGCAAAGACCGTGCGCCTCTGGTTCCTCGACAACGGCTTCCCTGGAGACTGGCTGGCAGAGCCCTTCTCGGATTACGACAGCGACAGCGACTGAGGGGTGCAGCCCAGGGGCGGTGCCACCTCGGGTGCTCGTGACCGTGGGAGCTGTGGGTTAAGGCACGTGGATCCGGCGGGGGTGCTGCAGGCCAGGGCAGAGGGGCTTTACAATGGGTGGCTCGAGGGGGGCTGTGGGCGGGAGGTACGGGTGTTGTTCGCGTTACACGGGGGGATGGGGAGGCGGCTCGTGCTGCCCAGGGGAGCGGGGTGCGCAGCCTTGGGTGCCGTACTGGTTTTGGGCAGTACTGTTGCTGATTTCCGCTCTGGCGCTGTCTGGGGTACTGCAATGATCTTTTGAGGACTGGATTGTGCGGACGAAGGTCAGGGCCTTGCGTCTTGAGGAAAGGATGCATTACTGTACTGCGCTTGGTTGCAGTTCAGGGCGTTGACTGGAGGGCTGCAAATGGCGGTGACGTGCTTGGGAAGCGGTACATGTACGTTAACTCCCTAACGACATTGGATTTCTTGTCCGTTTCTCCTCCTCTCCAGTGTGTTGTGAGCAATTGTTGACGTGAGACCGTTGCGCTCCGCATGCCGTGACCAAGGCCGTTCCGCACGGTCTCCTGCGTTTCCGATTGGCTGATGGCTACCTGTTGCTGTGGATGAGCAGCATGCGGGCTCGCCACCTGGACCTGCTGTTCCAACGGCAATTTCGCAGGCTGCAGCTTCCGCTTGAGGCCACAGGCTCCAACAATGACTTTGGTGGCACCTGGTGGCACCTAGCTACGCCACGTTGACACGGCCGCCTTGCTGTGCAGCAGTGGTATACGGATACATTCTTGAGTTTTCATGTTGGCACGTGAAGCATCTCCTTGATGCAGCGTCAGTACCTGCATTATGCCTGCACCCTGCAGTCGTGAGCAATGTTTCTTTTGTGGAAAGGTTTACAGGCAATGGTGCTAGTCCGTGCCTGACTGCTGTTGCTTGTGGATGTGCGGCTTGTGTTGCATACTCTGTCAGCCCCGTATTCCAGGGCATGTTCGCCCCAACCGCGGGTAGGTTGACGCACACATGGGCCGAGCAAAGGAGCACAAGCCCAAACGACCGAGAGTGGGCGTGTTTGTCCCTGCTTCCACCCGTCCACTTACCGACGCTCCGACGCACCATTACTTGAAGCTCTTGAAGGGGTTACGCCTGGTTACGCTGCAAAGCTGACAGCGCGCGGTGTTCCACACGGACAGGTGCACATTCCTTCGCACTGCCGGCTCTTAGGCATTTAACGGTAATTCAGCTTTTGAAGCTGGCCCCAGTTGGAAAGCCTCGGCTCCCAACTTTGACCCCACGTGCCGCATCCTGGCTGCCTGACCTGCCCCACGTCCCGCATCCTGGGCTGCCGGATCGCGCCCCCACCCGGCATCCTAGGCTGCCAAACCTGACCCACACACATCTACCAGATACCGAAAGTGACCCCATTGCCGGTATCCCTCCGTCCACCCCCCTATGGCCCCGTTTCGGAATCTGGCACCCTCTGGCCCGAAAGCTGGCGTTGGTGATGTGGCCAGGGAAATTGAGCAGCTAAGTACGTAACTGTAACTGCTAAGTACGTACCTACTTTGCGCTCCACACGTTTACAGAGGCCTGCAGAGGCCAGGCCAGGCTGGGGTCGGATACCGGTACTTTTTACTTTGTGAGAAGGTTACAGGGGCTCGGAAATCGGTGCTTGGCAAGCACATGTGGGCGGATATGAAGGCCTCACTCACCACCGTGACTACTCTACCCAAGCGGCCAAGGCTACTTTCCAGTCGAGGGAATCGTGTAACGTCCGTCACATTGCTTGCGACTGGCTGGCTAGACAGCACACCCTTGGCGACGAAACAACCCAATGAGCGTGAGCCAGCGTGTTACCGGCCCGCCAGTTCTTTGACTTTGGGGTCAGGAGGTCTCCCCTGGTTGGAACCTGGTGTGAACACTGTGCATCAGGGGAGCGCTGTGCATACCCCGAACGTAACCCCCACTGATAGCTTTGAGTCAAGTACTCACAGTCTGAGAACCGGCTGCATGTTAGATATGACACAAAGCTTGGCGACACGATCCGCTTGTGCTTTTCACACTGCTTTTTCAGCCGGCTTGTACGGCTGGTACGGTTGGGCCAATGTCGCCGCCTTTCCTTGCGGGATGCGCCTGGATACCTCGCTTCCTTGTGGCAGGCAGCTACTACCGAGATGCTTGACGCCGATGACGCGCCCTTCAGGCTCTTGCAGTTGCCCGACGAGCTGTTGCGGCACATGGCCACTTTCCTCCCTCCACCCGAGGTGCCCTGCACCCTTAGGCTAATATGCAAGCGCCTGTATCACGTGCTGGTGGCCCACAACACCGTCAGAGTGAGCCCGGGGTTCGCTGTGCCTGCTCACGCAGTCGACTGGTGGCGACGGACCAAAGCAGCCTCTGCGGACAGCCTTACCATCGCGGAAAGGCGGGCCATGGTTCTGCAGGCCGCAAAGCTGGGAGACCTGGCCGTTCTACAGGACGTTATCGCTGTCATGGGCTGCCTGGTCACAACTGACCTTGTAAAGGACTGCGCTCGCTCCGGCTTCCTAGCTGGATGCGAACACCTCGCCCTGCAACCCATGAATGAGTACAGCTCATGGGCCCTCGACGCTTTGGAGGAAGCAGCTGCAAGCGGCAACATGCAGCTCGTGCGATGGGCCGTGGAGCGCGTTAAGCAAACACACCCGAATTCATGACTGGCAATAAGTTTTCTGCAACGTTCAAGCGCTTTGGGCATATAATCGGGAGAGCAGCTGAGCGGGGACACATACACGTATGCGCTGAGCTTCTGCAGGTCAGCGGGGAACCCCACACCAACCGCCTGGCCGCTGCTGCGGGCGCAGCACGCGGGGGCCACGTCGCGATGATGGATGGGCTTCTGGGCGGGGGGCCGTGGGCGGGCAGCCTGCAATGGTTGGTGGCGGGTGCCGCCAAGGGCTGCGACCTGGGCACGCTGCAGCGGCTGCACGGCATGCTCATCAAGCAGCAAGCGCAAGAGCGGCAGCAGCAGCAGCGGCAGCAGCAGGAGGATGAGGAGCAGCATATATGCCCCAACCTCCTGGCGCGTGCGCTGTCCAGCCCCACGCCCGACTGGGCTGCCAAGGCTCAGTGGCTGCTGCAGCAGGGCCACCCCCGGGACGCCAGGTGCTGGGACCTCTGCGACGTGGCAGCCCTGCCGGACGCCGTGGAGCGTGTGCGCTGGATGCACAGGGAGAGCGTCGAGTTCCAGGGCGGACGCGCGGTATTTGCCAGCATCCTGACCGATGCGGCTGCACGCACGGGCGACCTGCTGCTGCTGGCGGCCCTGCTGGACTGCGGCGCCGAGTTCGGCGGCTCCGCCATGGGGGCGGCTGGGGCTCGTGGCCACACGGCCTGGCTGCGGCAGCTGTACGAGAGCGGATGCTCCATATCGCTAGCTGCCCTTTTTGACGCAGCTGGGGCGGGGCAAGCCGAGACGGTGCAGTGGCTGTGGGGGTTGCCGGGGATGGAGCAGCGTGTCAGGTGCGCCATGGCAAGGCACCTGCTGTTTGGAACCGGCACCACCACCACTACACCCTCCAATACCAGGACTACCTGTGCCCAGGCTGATACACTCACTCACGCTACATTGCTGCTTCCAAACCAAGTGCTGCACAGTGCATGTGTACACCGAAGCACGTCATCCTTGATCTGTTCGGTTCGCCAATCCTGGACGGTGTCATCGGGACCAGTAAGGATCGCGTGGCCACCTACCTTGACGACAACATGAATGCAGTAGTAATTCCCCCACTTGGCTGCTGGCATCGCAGAGAGCACAACGTGATGCGGGTTGGAGACTTCATCGACCGTGCTCTGGCGTCGGGCAGGCGGGAGCTGGTGGCGTGGGCGCAGCAGGTGGCGGGCGTGCACACCTACCTGCTGTCTGTGGACCAGGCAGTCGCCTCGGGCTGCGTGAGCTTCGTGGAGTGGCTGCTGGAGCAAGGCGTTCGTATGCAGGTGGGGCCGCGCGCCGTTGTCGTGTGCAGGTGCAATCAGCTCGCTCGCTAGCGTGTCACTGTTTGTCTCTCCCGGCACGCGCTCCTGGTACGCGCTGTGTCGTACCTACGGTATATGCCCTGGCGTTTGCCGCAGACACGGGTGTTGCCAGTCTCCGCGTTCCTCATGCCAAATGTATGTTGTCAAGCAGCGCTTGGCCTCCACTTCCTTTTGAACCCGCATACTGCCACGCTCCACCGCTGCTCCTACAACCGCAAGCTTTACGGCCGTATTCGACGCCGTCCTTGTGCCCTAAGCCTGGCTAAGCCTTGCTCCGCTGCGTTGCCCGCCCGCCCGCCCGCCGCCAGGGTACTTTGTCGTACGTTAAAGCCGCCGCCAATGGGGACATGGCCATGCTGAGGTGGCTGAAGGACCACGACTGCCCCTACGACCGCGACAGTTTATACTCCCTGGTCACCTTCCGCCTGGACTCACAGTTCTCCTTCCACGCACCCACCGTGCGCCTCTGGTTCCTCGACAACGACTTCCCTGGAAGCTGGAGGCTGGCTTGCAGAGCGGTGCTGTAACTATGACAGTGACTGAGGACTGCACAGGGGTGCCGCCACCTCAAGTGCTCGTGACCGTGGGAGCTGTGGGTTATGGCGCGTGTATCCGGTTGGGGTGCTGCAGGCAAGGGCAGAGGGGCTTTCCAGTGGGTGGCTCGAGCGGGGCTGTGCAACGGGAGGTACAGGTGTCGTTCGCGTTGCACGGGGGGTTGATGAGCGGCTCGTGCTGCCCAGGCGAGCGGGGTACGCAGCTTGGGGTGCCGTACTGGTTCTGGGCGGTACTGTTGTTGATTTCCGCTCTGGCGCTGCGTGGGAGGACTAGATTGTCAGGAAGAAGGTCAGGCCCTTGCGTCCTCAGGAAATAATCCATTACCGGCATTGCGCTTGGTTGCGTTGACTCGTGGGCTGCAGATGGCTGTGACGTGCTTGGGAAGCGGTACGTGTACGTTACCTCCCTAACGACATGGATCATTCTTGTCCGTTTGTCCTCCTCTTCAGTGGGTTGTGAGCAATTGTTGACGTGAGACCGTTGCCCTCTGCATGTCGTGAACAAGGCCGTTCCGCACGGTCACCGTGTTGCTTCTGTCCCTGCGTTTCCGATTGGCTAATGGCTAACTGTTGCTGTGGATGAGCAGCATGCGCGCTCTCACCTGGACCTGCTGCGCTGCTGGTCCAACGGCAATTTCGCAGGCTGTAGCTTCCGCTTGAGCTGGCTTGAGGCCACCGGCTCCAACAATGACTTTGGTGGCACCTAGCTACGCCACGTTGACAGGGGCGCCTTGCATTGCAGCAATGGTGTACGGATGCAATCTTGAGTTTTCATGTTGGCACGTGAGGTATCTCCTTCATGCAGCGTCAGTACCTGCATTATGCCTGCACCCTGCCGTCGTGAGCAATGGTGCGAGTCCGTGCCTGGCTGCTGTTGCTTGTGGTTGTGCGGCTTGTGTTGCATACCGGATTGTCAGCCCCGTGTTCCAGGGCATGTTGGCCCCAACCGCGGGTAGGTTGACGCGCACATGGACCGAGCAAAGGAAAACCAGCCCAAACGACCGAGAGTGGGCGTATTTTTCCGGTTGTCCCTGCTTCCACCCGTCCATTTACTGACACCATTACTTGAAGCCTCTTGAAGGGGTTACGCTGCGAAGCTGACAGCGCGTGGTCTTCCACACAGACAGGTGCACATTCCCTCCCACTCTTCCCTTTCCTATCCTCTCCCAGCATGTTTCTGCTCACTTGCTCACCGGTTCAAACACTCCCGGATGCCCCGCTCAGCCTCCCAGCCACCCGTAGCCACCAATGGGACACTGCGTGGGGACACTCCCAGCACGGACCGTAAGCGGCCACATGGCGCAGCACATGTGCACGCACACCCCTTCCTATCCTTCCCGCTGTTGCTTGGCGCGCGCATACCCCACCATGCTCAGCCGCCACCACCGCCGGGGTCACCAAGCCCAGGAGCTGCACGTGCTGCCAGTGTGATGAACCTGTTGCGCTGGGAAGTGTTAAGCCAATGGCACCTGAGCTGTTTATGCCTTGCATTGCTGTTTTTGTCCAGCTTGAGCCATCGACGCGCCGTGTACGGAATAGTTTGAATCACGTTTGGCTGTTGCACCTTCTTGGCGACTTACTTTCTTATTGCGACCTTGTTGAATATGTATTTGCTCATAGCGTTTTCTTAATAAAACAGCAATGCAGCGCACTTCCGCGCAGCTAGTTGACACGGTACTGGAGCCCCTTGCGACGTATCTTAGCCAGAGCGCTCCTAGCCCACCGGAAGCATCTTGGACAGCAAGGCTGGTGTGCAAAAGACTAGCCGAGCTTCTTCAGAATGTCAGGACTGTCAGCGTGAACAAGGACGTCGTCGTGCCTGCGGATGCGATCGGATGGCGCTTCGGCGAACAGGGCTCTGCAAGGAGCCTTACCTACGCACAGCGGATACTTGTTGTCCTCCAAGCTGCCAAGTCGGGAGATGCGCAGCTGCTCCAGCAGACTCTCGCTGCCATGGAGTGCCTGGCACCGACAGAACTCGTCGAGGGCTCTGCGCGCGCCGGGTTGCTGCAAGCGTGCAGGGGCCTCAGCACCTGCCATCTCCATGACGAGTTACCCTGGATCAACGTGCTACACGGCGCGGCTGCTAGCGGCAACTTGCAGCTCGTGACCTGGGTCCTGACGCGCCTCCGCAGCATTGCCCAGGACGACTTGTGGGAAATGAGCAATCCAGATGCCATCGACGACTTCAAGGGCCTTGCCAGCGCGGTTGGTGTGGCAGCTGAGGCCGGGCACGGAGACGTGTGCAATGAGCTGCTTCGGGTCAGCAAAGCCCCTGGGGCCGACCGCCTGGCCGCTGCTGCGGGTGCAGCACGCGGGGGCCACACGGCGATGATGGATGGGCTGCTGGGCGGGGGGCCGTGGGAGGGCAGCCTGCACGACGTGGTGGCAGGGGCTGCCAGGGGCTGCGACCTGGCCACGCTGCAGCGGCTGCACGGCAGGTACAGAGAGCAGCCGGAGTACGAGGAGGCGCAGCAGCAGCAGCAGGAGGAGGAGGAGGATGCCCCGCCTAACCTCCTGGCGGCCGCCGTGTCCAGCCCCACGCCCGACTGGGCTGCCAAGGCGCAGTGGCTGCTAGAGCAGGGCCACCCCCGGGACGCCACGTGCTGGAACCTCGAGGCCCTGGCGGCCCTGCCGGACGCCGCAGAGCGTGTGGGCTGGATGCAGCGGGAGGGTGTGGCGTTCCGGGGCGCGGCCTCGCTGACGCAGGCGGCTGCCCACAAGGGCCACGTGCCGCTGCTGACGGCCCTGCTGGACTGTGGGGCCAGGTTCAGTGTTGACGACATGCACGAAGCTGCGCGTCAGGGCCATGCGGCCTGGCTGCAGCAGCTGCACGCGAAAGGCCGGCTTGAACCCAGTGCTGTGCTCGCGGCCGCAGAGGGAGGACACATGGAGCTGGTGCAGTGGATGTGGGGGGCGCTGGGGCTGGGTATCGGGGCAGCTGAAGAGGAGGAGGAGCATGGGTACTGTGTGCGGGAGTACCTCATGGGCTCGGCAGCACTGTCCGGGAAGCAGGAGCTGGTGGCGTGGGTGCGGCAGCAGGGTTCCGGTTGGGCCCCGGCCACCCTGACAAACGCGGTGTCCTCAGGCTGCTTGGAGCTGGTGGAGTGGCTGCACCTGCAGGGGTGCCCCATGGAGGTAGGAGCGTAATGTACGTGGTCGGCATTGCTTTGGTCCGCACAATACGCAAGTGATTACTGCCCATGCGCCGTACAGTTGCATGGCGAATAATGCAGTAACTAGTAACTAACCAGTAACTACCCTTGCTGACGCTACACGTGCTCCGGTCTGCATCTTGGGCTCACGACACCCACGCCGCTCCGCGTGTCTTTCAAATTGGGTAACTGCAGGAAACGGAGCCGTACCTGGCGGCCGCCCGTAACGGCGACGTTGCCATGCTCGAGTGGCTCAAGCGGCACAACTGCCCCTACAACCTGTCGGAGCTGCTGGCGGAGTTTGACGTCGAGTCCGTGAGCGAGCTGGCGCTGCGCAGGTGGTTCCACAACAACAGCTTTCCAGGAAAGTGGATGCACGAGAGCTATGAGCACGACTTGATCGACGAAGATTACTACTACTAAGGCGACTACCACATGGCATTGCAAGTATGATGGCGGTGCCTAGGACGACGACGGTTGACAGTGTGTACCGAACCCTTCACGCTTGCTCATCCTTGACATGGGGTTCGGTTCGTTTCCAGGTGTGCACGGCTTGCATGGGGGTCTGACATGCGTACATGCTGTTGGGAGCTGGGGCAGTTGGTATGAAGCGATGTGGCGCGGGAAGGTGCACAAGAGAAGGGCTGTGGCGCGTGGGCTCTGGCCATCCGGGGCGTGTTGGGCGCAGCGTTGAGCGCTGGGGCGCTTGGCCGGTGACTGAGATCGTTGAGGGGGCCTGGCACCCAGCGTGAATGGGGATGGCGATGGTAAGCACTGCAACGGGCTCGCTCGGAATATGTGAACAGCGGTGGATACACGCAGGCTTCTGTGGCATGGCCTGGGCTGCCGTTTACTTCCGTACGGCGTTCGATGCATGATGACGTGGCGGTGTATTTGTTAAGTGGGTTAGGACAGGTGTGCTTGCAGCTTGATGCTCTTGTGTATCCGACACACCGTTCAGCAATGGTGGGCATCGGGCTAGCGTATCGTCACGTGGGCAGGGGGCTAGCGTGCTGGTTGGGCTGCGTACTGGTGTACCGGTGTCTGCAGGGGGGGCACCCCTTGCCTCTACTGCTGCGCGGGCTCCATGCCTGCGCTTACCGGTGTGCTCCATCTGTGTATGTTAGGCTTATGTGTGACACGGTCGGTTAGACTGGCAGGACTAGCGTGTACCGGTACGGGTACGACCTGCCTGCGTGGGGCCCGGGGCACCGATTGGCCCCCTCACGTACTCCCCTGTGTCTCACGGGGTGCACTTGGATGCAGGTCAGGGCGTTGACTCGAGGGCTGCAGATGGCGGTGACGTGCTTAAGGAGCGGTCGCGCCCCTGGAGTCCTTGGAGCTTTCTTGTCCGTTTCTCCCCCTCTTCAGTGTGTTGTGAGCAATTGTTGGCGTGAGACCGTTGCCCTCCGCATGCCATGACCAAGGCCGTTCCGCACGGTCACTGTGTTGCTTCTTTCTCCTGCGTGTCCAATTTGCTGTAGCTTCCACTTGAGGCCACAGGCTCCAACAATGACTTTGGTGGCACCTAGCTACGCCACGTTGACACGGGCGCCTTGCCGTGCAGCAGTGGTGTACGGATACATTCTTGAGTTTTCATGTTGGCACGTGAGGCATCTCCTTTATGCAGCGTCAGTACCTGCATCATGCCTGCACCCTGCCGTCGTGAGCAAACAATTTGTTGTGGAAGGTTTTCAGGCAATGGTGCTAGTCCGTGCCTGGCTGCTGTTGCTTGTGGATGTGCGGCTTGTGTTGCATACTCTGCCAGCCCCGTTTTCCAGGGCATGTTGGCCCCAACCGCGGGTAGGTTGAGGCACACATAGGCCGAGCAAAGCAGGGAGGTCCCCTGGAGCAAAGGAACACTTAGCGGAAACGACCGAGAGCGGGCGTGTTTGTCCGGGGACTGGTACAGTGAGTATACTGAAGCACGCGGGCACGGCGGCAGGGCTGGTGTGCAACGTTTCGACATCTCCATCCATTGACTTGTCGTGTCGCTACAAGATGCTCCCACCTGCTGCCACGCACTCTTCCGCTCGGATACCGTACGTGCTGAGCTGTGCTGAGCCAGTATGCATGGGTCCGTGTGGGAAGTCCCAGGGGAGACCCCAAATGCCTGGATTATGGATACGAGCAGGGGAGCTCCCCTGGATAAGAGTATGTCTGAGTATGTTTGTCGTCTGTGCCGTTACAATGCACCATGCTGGTGGCCTTTCGATCGATTGCTAAAGGCATGCAGGAAGTAATTCGCTAATGAGCAATTCGCTCACTACCGTACACATACCGTACGTGAAAATGCATGTCAAGGTATTACTGTAGTATGCAGGCCCTAGTGTCGTGTTGCATTATTCCTTCCCCAAGGTCAGGTGGTGACCATTGTGAGAAGGCGTTGGGCCAAGGAGAACCTGAACACGCGCTTGCCTATTGCTTGTGTGCACGCACAACCCAGGGTTGGATACCGGTACTTGCCACTTGTCACCCAAGACGGCAAGCGGCAACTATGCACAGCCAGAGGAAGCCGCACACTGAGAAATTCTCGTTGGCACATGTCATCTCTACTGCGATGCGCTGTGCTACGCCTAGGACCTGCGCATCGTCCGCTTTGGACAGAGAGATGATGTGTTCCAACTGAGGTTGGCAGCGTGCCAGGGTGCGAACGAAACGTGGGAGGTGGATGGAAAGAAACAGTGAACACCAATGAATAATCTTGATTTTCCTAGTCGTACCAAGCCAGGCGTTGCTAAGCCTTCGAAATGCACGAGCACAGGTGGCCCTCGTACGGCCACGAGGTGATAACATGTGAAGTGCATGTAACCATGTACCCACCACCAAAACATTCCACACACGCGTACCTTGCGAGAAACTAACCCAGCAACTGGCACTCCGCTCCGAGCCCCCAGCAACACCATTTGTGTACATGTGAAACTTTCCTGGACAGAGCCACCCAGCCAAACGGCAGAGCCACCAACCAAACGGCAAACCGCTTGCTCTACTGAATGCAGTCACAACATGTTCCCAGTCCAGCGCCTATCACCCATCGCCGGTTCCTTAACTACTTCGCTCTAGGGCCACCACTCAACGCCTACTGCCACAACAGTGCTTCCGCAGGTAGAGGCCCTGGCGGCATACACCCAAGTACCCAGAACCTTGACCCGTGTCTTGACGCATTGCACGCCAGCGGTAGAGGCCCTGGCGGCATGCACCCCAAGTACCCACAACCTTGACCCGTGTCCTAACGCATCTAACGCCAGCTCCTCCGCCTGTCGTTTATGCCCACACCAAAGGCCCCAGCACCGCCGCACAACCCACGCCGTCGCTGCTGCTCGGGTGACCTCTCACATCCACGCCCGCGTCCGTGCCGGTACAGCGATACCCCGCACTCGGGCCGACTCCTTGACCCCCACCCCTCACCCTCACCCACAACACGTTTACCGTCTATGCCGCACTTTCCAATCGTGAACTGCTGCGGCGCAGGCATGAGTAAATTTCCCTCGGCGCATAGGCATGTGTGATAACCCTCGCACGCCTTCCCACTGAGCCCCTGCACCCCTGCAGCGTGCCAGCATGCCACGAGGCGCGCCTGCTGCTACCTTTTGGTTTCGGAGCGCGTGACGCACCGCTACCCCGAGCCACAGACAGTCCGGATCACCTGGGCGAGGGGCTCAGGGCGGCAGCACTGTCGCCACTAGCACCGCTGTGTCCGCTGAAGCTAGTGCGGCTGCTGCTGCTGCTACAGCTGCTGTTGCTGCTGCTGTCGCTGATCTCGAGCGGGCTGTCCAGCGGGTCAGCAGCAGGGGCCCTTGGTCCCGGCCAGCATGCACCGCCGTCCAGCCACTCCACGCAGCGCGTCATGCCTTGAAGCTGCAGGAAGGCGCGCAGGTGGGCGCCGTCCTCCCAGTCCCCAGCACCGTTACCGTGCGCCCCTGCGCGCGTCCATGCCCCCTGCCCCTGTCCACGGGCCCCAGCCGCCAGGTCCCTCAGCAGCGGCCGCATGTGCTGCTGCATGGCCGAGCCGCAGGAAGCGCAGTAGCGTTCAGACGCGCCCTCCAACCTCTCCGCTACCTGCTGCTGCTGCTGCTGCTGCTGCACCTCCTGCTTGTTGAGCTCCCACAGGCCCGTCAGCTCCCCCGCGGGCCCGGGCGGGGCCAGCAGCAGCGGCGCACTGCCCAGCCACACAGCCTGGGGCAGGGCGTGGGCATGGCTCCCCTCCAGCGAGGCACAGGGACTGGCCGCAGTAGCCTCGGCCATGGCGCTGCCACTCCACGCCTCATCCCCACCAGCGGCTGCACCCTGGGCCGCTTCACCGCTGCCGCCTGCCTCCAGTGCCCACAGCGCGCGGCTCGTTGTTAAGCCGCTGCCGGTGCAGTTGCGCTGCTGCGCGCAGCGGTCCGGCGTGGAGCGTGCCAGGGGAGGCGGCGGCGGCAGCTGTGCGCCCGGCGGAACCGCCAGCAGGTGCAGCTGCAGCAGCGCACTGCCCACGCGGCCTCCGCATTGCGCCTCCCTTGCACCAAGGTGAAGGTGGGAGGGGGCTGCAGGTGACGGGTTGGGAGCAGAGGGACAGGAGCTTGCGCAGCTGGCGGCGAGGGCAAAGGGTGTGGCCGTGGGGTCGGGCAATGGGGTGGGGGAGTTGCCTAGAAGCTGGGGGCCGGAGTGACGGGTTGGAGGCTCCGAGGTGTCTGTTAGCACGCCCAAGTGGCAAAGGGCGTCGGGGTTCAGCCGCAGCCGCAGCGGCAGGCCATCAGGAGGAGGAGTGCAGGCGGCGGCGGAGGCTGCCAGGCTGGAGAGCGACGGCCGCCCCTTGGGGACGTCGTACAGCCGCCCTGGACGGTGCGGCTGTGCGAGTAGCTAGCTGGTGGAGGGTCAGGAACAGGGCCGGGTGCTGCTGCGGGGTACAGCAACACGTGCGGCGGCGGCGTCTCCGAACCCCCATACGTGGCCACCGTCGCCATGACCACCAGCCTCCACCCGTCGTCGCCGCCGTCGAGCAGACGTCCGGGCGGCCGCCCGCCGTCCGCACGCAGCAGCTCCCCCTCCTCCCACCCTTTGTCCCACAGGCCCAGCAGCAAGCCCGGCGGGACGAACAGGTCCACCACCAAGCCCGGCCGTGCGCCTTCCTGCTCAACGGACTGCTGCTGCCCAGCCTCCGAGGCGCCATCTCCGTTGCCGGCGCTGCAGCTGGCGCCACCGCTGCTGCAGTCCCTGCCGTGTGGATCTTCGTGCAGACCTAGCGCACAGGCCAGGGCAGCGGTGCAAAGGACCGGCGGCTCGGCGTACACGAGGGCTGGGGTGCGGGGGCGACCAGCCTCAACGGCCGCGTACTTTGCGGCCTTCCCCTCCTCCACCTTTTCCCCGTCCTCCCCCTCCTCCTCCGCCACCACCTCTTTCACCCGCTGCATGCAGGACTGCTCGACCTCCCTGCCACTCGCTGCACCAATTGCCGCCCGTTGCACCCGCGGCGCCGTCAGCGGCCGCATGCCCAGGCTCTCCGCTGCGCGCGTGACTGCCGCCCACAGCGCCCGCGGCTGCAGCCAGGACGGCAGCCGACCCAGCGACGCCGTTGCGCCCGCTGCGCTGCTGCTGCTGCACCCTTCACCGTCCTCCCCTTCGCCGGCCGCACCGGCACGCGGTCTGGCCTCGTCTTTCCCCTCCATGACTAGTACAAGCTGCACACAGCCGGGCAGGGTCAGGCAGTCCACGCTGAGGTCGGTGCCAGCCCCGGAAGGTGGTCGCCAGCGACCTCCCCTGCTACTGCCGCTGCAGCCCGCTGTGCGCCTACCGCCTCATGCACGCAGCGGGAGGCCAGGGAGCGGAGAGCACCGGAAGCGGCGGCGTAGGGCATGCCCGGAGGGATGCGGAACTGCGTTGTGCAGCAGGGGCAGCAAGGGCAGCAGCAGGTGAGGTGAAGCAGCAGCGGGCGGGCTGAAAGGGAGTACGCAGTCATGTTGGTTGGTTCGGGGCCACACGGGACTGCGACGCAAAAGGGCTGAAACGTGCAGCCCACACTATCCCTGACAGCGTGGACTATAAGACATCCCAACGGTGCGCTGAACAGGTCCCATCGTGATGCTACGGGCCAGAGGAACACCATTCGAGCCCTGTAGACAGCACGAGGGAAATGAGGTGCCCCACCTTGCGCGATGTGACCAGAGTGCTGTGTGGCAGTCGGGAACTGTAGAGCGAGCTGGGCAGCGATAAGCCGCCGCCGCCACCAATGGAGGCGGCAGCCCGATGCCCTGCAGTCGGCGCTGACGCAGGGCCGTGCGCAGGGCCCAGCAGCGCCGCCGCCGCCGCCGCTGCGGCCGTGGAGGCTGCGGCGTGGGCTGCTGCAGTGCGAGCATTGCGACGCCGCGCCCGGGCGTGCCGGCTGTGGTCAGGCGTAGACACGTGGGGCGCAGCAGACAAACCCGCGGCTGCGGTTGCTGGGGCGCTGCTGCGCGCACCATACGCTCCCGCGGTGGCGGCCGCAAGGTCCGAGGCACGGGGAGGCGGACCGAAGGGCGGTACGGCGGATGCGCGGGAGGCTGTTTGGCTGCCGTGGGGGCTGTTGCTGCCGTACCTGCCGTGGTGGTGCCTGGGCGTGGGCATGGGCATGGCCGCCTCCGGCGTGTCAACTCGGGGGATGGCGGCGGAGGGTGCTGGTGGAAGCCGCCGCAGGGCGCCTCCTCCTTCGCCACCAGCGAGCCCGCTGGCCGCGCTCCCGGTCAGCGTGACGCCCGGCCTTGCCGCCGCCGCCACTGCCGCCATCTCAAGCGCCGAGCCCGGCCCGCTGCCCACACCCCTGCTGGCGCATCGCTGTGTCCCCCTCAACCGCTGTTCCCGCCCCTCTGTCCGCGCCGACGTGCCGTTGCAGGCCGTGACTCCCTGCACATGCACGTCACGCGGATTGCAGCCGTGAGACAGCCGCGCTACAGACTGCCGTACACCCGCCCACCCGCCGTACGCGTGCAGGAGGTAGGACGGGACGTACAGGTACAAGGGCGCCGTGAGGTACGCGACGGCGTAGGCTGGCAGGTGCGCACGGATGACCGTGAGCGACAGGGCCAGGCCCGTGAGGGGCGGTGCCTGGCCGTTGCCGCCGGCGGCCTTGTCCCAGGAGGGCAGACCTAGCGCCGCGGATGCGAGGCCCAGGCCAAGGCACGAGGCCATGGAGGCAAGGCTTGTGCGGACCAGCAGGCTTGGCCGAACCTGCGGACAGGTGCGGGACCGCACACATGGAAAATGTACCAGTCTAATACCCAAGCTGTGACGTTGTAGAACGGAACCTGGTCTTGGTGGAGGGGTCGACATGTCCGTCGTTAAACACGCCATGACGTGTTGGGCAAGTGCGCACCAGCTGCCTGAGGCGGCCAAACGTTACTGGCGTCCTGGGGCATGCGTCTTGGGCTGGGAGAGGCAATGCAGGCCAGGAGAGGTGCAATGCAGCAGATGCCACGGCATCGCAAATGCAGCGGTGTGGCATCTGCGACGACTGACGTGCAGCTCCTGACCCCCCCGAGCACCACCCGTGCCGCAAGCTCGACACCCACCGGCTGGCACACCACGGACACAAGGCCCAGTAGCGCCACCAGGTGAGGGCGGCGCGCGGCGGCCAGCCCGTTGCTGTGCGCCGACAGCAGCACCCAGCGCCGCCGCCGCTCGGCCGTGGCCATGCCGCGCGCCGCCAGCCAGCCGCACAGGTACACCAGCGATGCGAAGCCGCACTTGCAGGGGGAGGCCACCAGCAGCAGCGGCTCGCGCAGGTAGCCCCACGCGCGCAGCAGGCGTGGCGCAGCGGAAGCACGGCTGGCCCCATGCCGTGACGGTGCTGCCTCCGGAGCCCCCTGCACGGCTGCTGTGCACGGCTGGCTGTGCTCGCATGCCTCGTTGCAGTGAGTGCTGTTGAGGCAAACGGCGGCGAAACAAGCGCCTGAGGGACAGCGCGGCTCGTGGTTGCTGGTCGGGCCGTCGGGGGTGGTGTCGGTCCACAGGGAGGACTCCCCTGCGCTGGTGCTGACCCGTGGGTCGGACCGGCAGGCCGCTGCAGGGGAGCTGAGCGCCGCCGGAGCTGGCGGTCCCATCGCTGCAACGGCTCTTGCCCCCAGCAGTGCTGCATTCGCAGCGGCAATGAGCGCGTGCGACAGTACCCAGACGACCCATATCCAGTCGCCGAGCACTATGGGTCGAACGAAAAGGTAGAATGCAGGCGACCGGAAAACGTGCGTGGCCTGCGGGTTGCGTAGATGATGGAAGCACTTTATAAGTGTTTCGTCACAGTATACTCAGCACAGCAGGAAAGGACAAGGATGCAAGAAGTTCTTTGTCTTACGTAAGTGAAGCCGCACTGCCCCAACCCACCGCCAACAGTATGAGCCAACATCTAGTCTTTCACCTGCTTGAGTGCGCTTCCGCCGCATGGATAACGAGGCAGCAGCAGGCCCGTTGCTTGTTGCTGGGCGCACGTCCAAGGTGCGTCGGAAACCGCGGAAAACCCGGTCGCCCCCCACTGTTCCGGCTCCGACAGGAGCAGCGGATCTGCTGGCTGGTCCAGAGACGGCAGAAGAGCATCAGTAGACGGAGCGACACCAGCGAGTGCGTGCAGCTCCTGGGTTTTCGTGGCCGCCTGGAGCGATGGAAAGGTGGTGACAAAGAAGGGCGCCAGCAAGCTCAGAATCGAAAAGCTCAGCTCCAGCAGCTGAGCAACAGATGAAGAAGGGACCGATTGTGGCCATGCTAGGAGGGGCCTTTTGGCCTTCATTGCGACGTTGAGCGCTCAGCACAGGTTGTCGCCCAACACCGGTGGGTAGCAGGAGGTTTGGGGGCCTGAGATCTACTTATACTTGCTAACACGTGGAAGATGTTGGGCTATAATAAGGTGCGGATGTAAAGAATGCAGCTACGAAACGACCGCAACTGGATTTGTCATGCCGTGTGGCCGCGTCCGCCGTGTGGCCGCGTTGCTAACCATCAACAACTTTCAAGTAAGGTAAACACAGTTGTATGTCTCTGCACTTCACTTTTGTAGCGCGGATAATTCGGTTAGACATTGAACCTTGCAACCTTGTATCGGAGGGGCCCTTGGAGCCGCCCCACGTGCTCTGCCGCGTCCAAAGGGGTCAGATCGCCGTTGCATGAAAATGGCCGCGACGCGCAACAAATGAATGTTCAAGAGCAATACATTACTTCCAGAGTCCATGCGTTCGACGTGCAAGGTTCCGTTGCGGCCGCTACACCGCGCATCATGCCTCCTGTACGTATCTGGAACTCATCCCGACTTCCCGTCTCCCCGTCCCCATCCCTTTGGGCCTCCCTACCTGCCTCATTGCACCCTCGTCCAGGACTGCAGGTCCCCGCAGCAACAACTGTTAAGGCCGCCGTCGCAGCTGCCGCTATTCCACCCCTCGACCAGAAGGCTGCGCGGCCAGCGGCACCGCCACCGCCAGCGCTGTGGCAGCGTCGGACGAGGCGCGTGACGTGCTTGGGAGGGGCTGGTTGCGGGGCGAAGGTAGGTGGGCACGCGGGAGGTGGGAGGACGAAGGGCTAACGAGGAGGGTGCGGGCGAGGAGGGAGGAGCCGGGGGCAGGGATGGACGGGCGGGGCTGAGACCATGGAGACGGGGCGAGCAACGCCGGGCTGGCAGCGGAAGGCGGGCGATGTTTTTGACGGGAGGCACGGGGACGGTGGTGCGGGTGGAGTACACAGGAGCGACGGGCTTGGGAGACGTGCACGTGGGGACGCGGAGGCGCGGGTGGGGCAGGTGCTGACGAGGGGCGGAGGCGGGGAGAGGCAGGGGGGCAGGGAGACGGAGGAGGCTCGTGGATGGCGACGCGATACTTAGGACGGGAATGGGCGTGAGCGGAGAAGGGGCGGCGAAACGCCGCTCAGCTGCAGCAGGAATCCCCCGGCCGTCTCTGCTGCTGCTGCTGCCCAGCGCACCTTCGCCACATGTGTCCTCGGTCTCCCTGGTCCGCTGCCCTTCCCGCCGCCAGCGCCCGCCGCCGCGTCAGCTTGGCCCGCTAGCCGTACGGGATGTAAACACCTGGAGCTTGCGCTACTGTTGCGCATAGCATCCTCGCATGGTAAAGTATCATCTCCATCTCAACCAACCGTTGCGCGTAGAGCCGGTAATGACGGCGGCGTGTGCACCGTCAGAGGCGGCAGTGGGGGTTGACGGGGAGGCGGATGTCCCCGGCCGCGTGAGCTGGGGACCGGCCGGAGCGGGGGAGCAGGTGCCTGGGGTGCAGGACAGTGCAGGGAAATGCGGCAAGGAGGGAGCTCTGACAGAAGACATAGCAACGGCATTGAAGCCAGCCAGTGCCTTATTGCGTCATCGGAGTCACGTCCTCATGGTTCCACTGCTGCAGCTGAACTGGACCCACCCCTTCTTGCGACGCCTCAGGCGCCTTCTGCTGTTGGCCGATGCCTGCTCCTGCGGGCTCGTGTGGAACCATGGAAGCGTGCCAGGCCTCCGGCAGCTGGCAGTTGCCGGCGGGCAGCTGCAGCGCGAGAGCCAACGGCTGCGCCTGCCTGTGCTGAAGCAGGTGTGCATTATGCCTGCATTGAGGGTTCAGCGGTACCAAGGGATTGGTGGGGGTACTGTGCGACGCGTGGGCTGGGCGGTCCCTGACAGACACGTGGGGGTGGGTAAGGCGTGAACGGTTCGTCGGTGGTGCAAGCAGGTGCAAGACCTCACCGCACAATGCTGGCGTGCGCTGCTAGCGTTGCTACCGCTGCTTGCGCTGTTGAGCGTGGACATGTGCACAGCCCCAACAGCTTGCCTGAACAGGGAGTACCGTTCCCGCAACGCGTCATTGCTGCACAGGGGCACGCGACAGACGGCAAGAGGAGGGTCGTTGGGTCCTCTGGTTGGGGCGACTGCTCGCAGGCGAGCGTGAGCACCGAGCGGCAAACATCCTCTTTGCAGTGTGCAATATTGTGCAATACAAGACGCACTTTTGCTGCCAGCGGCGCATCGGCATAAGCAACGGGCCTGGCGACAGGCGTTAGCACTAGGATTGTGGCACTCGGGCTGCGCATGCAGGTTAGGCACTATAAACTAACCTTTCATGCAGGCTACTATGTTAGCTTTATATAAGGTATATTGCGAGGGACAGCCGCGCAGCCCCCTGTCGTCGTACGGTTCGAAAGACGGAAGAGCGACACTGCCCGCTTGCTGCCGTCGCGTTTCACCTCAATGTACCGGCCATGCAAATAGAATTATTTGCGCCTCCTTGATATGTTATATGCTCGCGCTGCAGAGGTCCGCGTTGAGCAGTCATGGCAACCACAGCAACACGATTAGGTGCTTGCCAAAGGGGACGGGGTGTTGTGTTCAAGAGACAATTGGTGAAGCAAGGGTGGTGGTTGCTTCAGTCTGGTCGGGGACCGGCGCTGGCGCTGACCATGTCAGGCATGGAGAGGAGACGGCGAAGCAGGCGGGTGTATACCCCAAGACTCGCACGCCAAGGTCCTTGTCCAGGCGGGGGTATGTTGGGCGGCCGCCCAATTGCACGATCACGTCCGATAGGTGAGCGGCCGGGGCGCAAGCAGTGGATCACCGTGTAGCGCAGAGCAGCGGGACGTGACAACTGGTTGATAGCTGTGCACGCCAGGTGGTAAGCATGCCTCCCTGTACCAGTCTCCCGTGCAAACTGTTGCGGGACGCTTGTTACACCGTTGACCTGCTTTAACCTCCAGCTGGCGCTACCCACACACCCTTACCCGAACTGCATTCGTACACACCCTAACCCGAGTGTCCGTGCCCGTGTGATGACGCACGTGGCTTGACCTGCTGCCTAGGGCCGTCCGGAGATGCCAGCAAGGGGCACTGCTGACATGGACATATCCGCTGGCATATCTGCCTGTCTGCTGGCGCTGCTGCTGCTGCTCGGCTGGCGGTCGGCCGTGCTCACGCTCGTTGACTCAACGCCCTAGCGGCAGGAGCCATGTATCCTTCCCTGGCTGGCTGGCTACTGACGTTGGCCGGCAGGTAAGCTCATTAGGTAGGGAAGGTGCCAGCTGAACCGGCTGCTATTTGGCACATTCTTATATTTGATACTATTTGATACTGTTGATGGCGTGCTTAGAGTGCGGCCGCACCGTTGGCGTCCACCTTGGATGAGCGTCCCACAGGCACCGAGCCCGGGGTGGTCAGCGACAAGGTCCAGCAGGTTCCCCGACCAGTTCTGAAGGTTTAAACGAGTAAAAATACAGCCATATACAGTTAAGGCAGAGGCAGAAGCTCTTTGACCCTTACGCATCTTGGTCGGTCGTAGGCGCAGTGTGACTCACACTCGTTTCCGCCCAACATTACAACGGGCCGTTTGAACTTTGCAGCTCCTGTCACATTAGAGCGACGCCTATGCAACATAACAGCGTCTTTTGAATGTAGGCATTGCGTTATATTGCGCTCTAAGCTTTGTATCAATGGGCGCGGTACTCTCGCGCTGTTGCCGGGGCTCCGCCCTCGCAGGAGCCGCTTCCGACGCTACCGCCGAGGCCAGCCGCTTGGGATCTTCAGATGAAACTTTACAGCCTGTCACATTAGCAGCACCGCGGCCAGCAATTAGAGTTTCCGGCGGAAGCGCCACAGGACCGCGCAACGTTGAGCGCTCTCCCAATAACTCGGCATCAGTCCGGCCGCCGCCGCCGCAGCCACATCCGCCCTGTCTGACACTTGAGCAGCACGCGTCACAAGCAGCACCCAGCGGCGCGGCCAGATTCCCATTTGCGCAGCTCGGTAGCACGGCGGGATCCAGCCACCTACTGCCGCAGCAGACAGACCCACGGGTCACTCCCAGCGAAGGCGCCGGCCGGGGCGGCAGCGGGGGTAGCCTCCTTGGGATCGCAGCCCCCAGCCCTGGGCAGCACGCGCCGTTGCTCCGGCGGGCGCCTGGCCACGCGGCGCTGCCGGCGCCGCTTGCCATCACATCGGCAGAGGACGAGGCAGATGTCAATACCCTGCACCGCAGCGCGCCCTACAGAGCCACGGCCGCCGGGCCCTCCGCAGGGCCCTGGGCCGCCAGCGCTCACCCCGCGTCGGCAGCCGGGCACACCCTGCAGCTGCCCTCAAGCCCCGGCCCCACCACCCCGCCCTCCCAGACCGCCGCCCGCCCCGCGCCCGTCACGCCCGCACCCACGCACCCTCTGCACCCCTCCCCACAACGCCACCGTACCCACGGCTGGCACCACGGCCACGTCCACGCGTCTGAGATGCTCACCTTGAGCAGCTCCGGCATTCCGTCCGTGCCCCACGCGGGCCCCTCAGCACCCTCACGACCGGACGCTGCGGCCCCCTGCCGCACGTTACGGCGGCTCCCTGCTACAGCAACAACCCGGTCATCCCGCCCAGGACTCGTCCCGCCTTAACCTCCAGGCCAGCTCCGGCGGCTTCTCCCTGAACTGCTCCTCCACCCAGCACAGCGGCTACCTTGCCGCCGAGCGCGCGGCGTGGCCTGCTACTGGCAGTGGTGCGAGGGCCGGTCGCACGGCGACAGGACCAGCACCTCAAGAATCTGTAGCGACGGCAACCGCGGCAGTTGCATATCGGGAGCACACTCAAGCCCTCCTGGTCCAATCGCCGTCACTCCCACAGCCGCCGCAAGCGCCGCCGCCGGCTGGGACGCAGCAGCAGCAGGAGGCTGTGGCACCTGTGGAGGCTTCATGGGTGCACGGATGGCTGCCGTCTGCATCCGGGGGCGGTCCAGCAGCACCCGTACAGCCGCAGCAACGGAGCTCCCGCCGGCCGCAGCCGCAGCAAAACCAAGGTGCTACAGGGTTCCTTCCTGCTTCACACAATCCCCATGAGCATAACGCCTCGGACGATGAGCAGCACTACGGCCGCAGCGAAGCCGGCCGCGACAGTGGTGGTGGACGGGGCTCTGATGCTGATCAGTCCGCAGTCAACAGCGATGTCGAGAACGCAAGCGATGACGGCAGCAGTGCAGCAGTAGCAGCAGCAGGCGGCCACGGCGGGCGCGCTATGGGCTGGTCTGTCCAAACCGCGCCGGCAGATATTAGTCAGCATGCTGCGACAGCTGGTCGGGGCGACGTGCAGCAACAACAGCAGGAGCCGCCGTTGGCTGGTGTCTCCTCTGGAGCTGGGTTGCTGCGCAGAAACACGCGGCTGGCGGGGCCAGTGGGGCACGCGGAGGGCATTGCAGCGATCGCCCCTGCAGTGCCGGGCAGCAGTGCGGCGGGAAGGGCCCCCGAGCAGGGCCTGGGGCATGGCCCCGTGGGGGCGGCGGCGGGGGTGCTGTGGCGGTCGAAGTTTACGTTCGGCAGGCCTCTTGCCAAGTGGCGCAGGGCGTCCGCGGCGGTCACAAACGCAAGTTGGCGGTGCATTGGGGGCGGCGACTGGGTTCGGGGGGGGAGCCAAGACGTGGGACAAGACGTGAAGATGTTGCGCTGGGGAAGCGGCACACATGTCGCACTGCATGGAAGCGGTTGGGGCCAGCCGTACGTGTGGTAGGAACCAAGTCCCTACCGTGCCCTCTTTACCATACGCATCCAGGTCATGTCGAGCTGGGTAAACAGCACGCCATTCAGGACCTTACCTGTTATTCACCCCGGTGAAGGACAGTTCGTGTGGCATCCTGGGCCACCACCCCTTACCCCTCACGCCCACACGCCTACCACCCGCAGAACCCCCTGCACAATGCGCCCTCCGTGACCACCGGCTCCTCCACCTCGAGCTTGGGCGCACCCCGTCACGGCGCCGCTGCGGCTGCAACCACGTCGCAATCGGAGGCGGCTGGTAGGCCTATGCCGCCACGTGCCGTTGTCAGCGCCACGTCTGCCCCCGTGTCCTCCTCTCCGCCCTCCGGCTTCCCCCTGGCCGCAACCCACGCCGCCGAGCTGCCCTGGCGTGGTGGTGTTGAAGGCGCAGAGGCGGCTCCTGCGTACCTCGCGCCCCCAGCTGCACGTGCAGCGCACGTGCATTGGGAGTCACCACCACGCCTGGCAGCCGAGCATCAGCAGCAGCAGCAGCAGGGCCCGCTCCTACCAGTGCTGCAGCGCCAGCGGTCGCCCCCAGGCGCCTCCGAGCCCTCCACGCCGTTCGGCGCGGCAGCGGCAGCGCACTATTACCAGTCCCTCGTGCGCCAGGACGCACGGGGGACCGGGGCGCCTGGCTGCATGGTGGCACCACTGTCGCTCCCGCCCCTGCCCCCGGGTCTGGTGCTGCCCCTGGCCTTGCCTCCTGGTGGTCACAGTCCGCCGTCTGATTCCATCTCTTCTGGCCCATCCCCCATACACCAAGAGCTAGGGGCCGCTGGGGGGCCCCAAGCGCGCCCGGGCTCTTCCGGCACCACCGTGAGCCCCGCGCACCCCTTCCACCTGACGCTGCTGCCCTGCCAGCCCGGCTCCGAGGTTGACAACCTGCTGGCGCTGGCAGCCAACGTATCCCAGGTGGGCAGATAACTTAATGCAGGTGGATAGCCAACATATACCAAATGGACGCTAGGCCTGATGCCGTACGCTACCATGCCATGCACTGCAGATATGCAGATATATATGTTCCAGGTCGGGTCTCTTTCGTGCGCGATTGCCCTTGCCAGTCAGTGTTTACAGGCCCTGTACATGGATAGGTAATAGCCTGCGTCCACACTCCTGCCCTGGCACCTGCTTGCCCTGCCTTGACACCTTGTATCGTCACTGCTCGCCCGCACCTGTATCTGCCAGGCTTTGTTTTGCCTGCTTTCCGCACCGCATCCGCTACACTCCTAACCCGCTGGCAACGGTTCTGCCGCCCTGCCTCAGGCGCCCGTCGTGATGGCAGCGGCGCTACTCCCCGGCACCTTCTTTGTCAAGCTGAACCGGAACATGATCGCGTCGGCCATCGCCGCTGCTGCCGCCTCCAACCCGCTTCCCTCCGCCCCTTCTCTCAGCATCCCCGCCACACCGTCCCAGGCCTCTCCCTTCACCGCAAGCCACCAGGGCAGTGCAGCTGCAGCTGTGGCGGGCCGCCGCCAAGCCCGTGGCTGCACGTGCGGCCGGGCAGGCCATGCAGGGTACGGCTGTGGCGGGCGGGCGTACGGTGGCGCAGGTGGTGGGCGATGTGGAGTGGCAGCTAGGTCTGGCCGGTTGGGTTGTTAGCGCGTCGCTGGAGGCTGCGGCTGGCAGGCTTCAGGGGAGTGGCTCCAGCGCGAGAGGGCACGCCGGGAGAGCCAGGGCAGCCGGTCGCAGTAGCATGGGCGGTGGGCCGGGCGCGGAGGCGGAGGGGGAGGGGGAGGTGGAGCTGGAGGCAGGCGAGAGCGGGGACTGGGCGGAGGTCAAGGGCGGCTGCGACCTTACAATGATGGTCGTCGAGGACGCTTCAGCTGACGCCAGGTGGGTGCATGCAGCTTGTTGGGTGCGGGGTGTAAGGACCCATGCGGGTAGCAGGGGGGGCGGTGATGACCGTTACGAGCAGGGAACTGCAGCGAGGGGACGGAAGTGTCTGGGGTAGCTCGTAGCTGGGTAGGGGTGGAAAGGGCGTGCGGTGGTGGTTTTGCTACAATCACCCTGTCTTCTTCCCCTGGCGACGCCTGTATGACCTTGCAATCGGCAGGACTTGTGACGAGGGGTTTGCCCCGAATGGCGCCGCCCACCCGCTTCGTTGTGGTTCCGTGGATAGATGCTAACGGTCGCACGGTTTGTTGTACATGACCATTGTAGGACACGCGACGAGGCGTTCGCCCGGATGACGCCGCCCATTCGCTTCGTGCTGGCGGTGCCGCTGGAGACGGCGGACGCGGCGGAGGCCAGCGCGGGAAGCAGCGGCGCGCGCCCCAGGGAGGCGGCGGGGCTGGTCAAGGTGTCGGCGCACGTGCCTGGAACCGCGCCTATGCCACGCCTGCTGGGGGCGCTCTGCGTGGCGGACTTCAAGGTGGGGTGTGGGCGGGTGTGTCCAGTCGTTGGAGTGCGAGGGGGCTGGGAGTTAGGGGCGGCACACCATGTATACCGCGTGGTGCGCTTACGAGCCTGAGCACCTAACCTTGAGCACAAGTCGCGGATGGTGGTTGTACCGTTCCTCCCTATCGCGTTGCTGCCATGCAGCGTTTGTGCTACCCGTCCTGTATATTGCCTGTGAGACATGTGAACCACTCAGCGGCTGCGATCCTGCGCCCCCCATGCCACTCCCCCTGTGCAGCCCCGGCCCGCCTCCTCCATCTGCCGCCCCCTGCTGGACAACCTGCGGCGGCTGCTACTGTCGCACCTGGGCAGGGACATACAAATGTACGACGAGCAGCAGAGGGCCAAGGTGGGGACTGGGGAATGGTGCCGGACGGAGCGGGACAGCAGCACATGCCCATCCGGGACGCAGGCGTTGCGTCAGGTATCACAGAGCTCAACACTGCTTGCTGCCCCGGCCAAGCTTTTAGGGGGGTTTCCTCGGGGCCTACGCAATCAACCTGCTTACCTGGCTGCCCGCATCGCCGTGGCGCTGTAATAACTGCAACCGTGGAATGGTCGCAGCGGTGGCCACGAGCCCACAACCCTTCATGCGAGCGTAGCTGCATGGCTGTACCCTCATCATTGCTGCTCATCGGTGGACCCCCTTGCACGTGTGCAGACAATGACGACGCCAGCCGAACCACAGCTATACCGCACAGGGCCATCGTTGACAGTGCCGTCTGTGTGGCGCGTGCTTCGGTCCGACCCCACACGCCGTGCTTGCGTAGCTGGTGGAACCGGCTGAAAGGCGCGAACGGAACCCCGTTCGCGCACCTACGTCATGTAACGTTTGCGCAACCCGGCAGCTTACAAGCACCTATGCTGAATGTGCCCCGCGCAGGCCGTCCTTGCGGAGCTGGTGGGCAGCCTGCAGCGGCTGTTGGACCGCTACGACACGGCGGTGCTCCTGGCCAACCTGCCGGCGGCGGATGCTGCAGGGGGGCACACGCCGGAGTCATGTGCAGGCGGGGGTGCAGGGGCAGGGGCAGAGCCGGCGGGTGGACAAAAGGCTGTCCCAGGCCGCGAGCCGCGCTGGCCGGTGCTGTACGTCAACAACGCCTGGACTGCGCTTACGGGTGGGTGTGCGTGAGGGCTGGGCGCGCAACGTGTATAGATGTTCTGTCCAGCTGAACGAGGTGAATGCTGGGTTTACACTGCTGTGACGCTGCTCACCGCACGGAGGCAAGAGAGCGGCTACTGCACATGTCCTGGCAAGGGCGAAGAGCGCCCCGGATGGCAGCGCAAGCGAGGCCGCCCGGCGCATTTCACGCGCTGCACGTCGCTCCTAGGTGCAGGAAGCAACAGAAAGAAAAAGGCAGGCTGCACAGGAGCCCCTGACCGGGCGCTACATGCAAGCTGCAACAGTGTGCTGCTGTGAGTGGCCGTGAAGTTGATGGGAGGACTGCATCTGCACGTGCTGCCGTCGCCTTTCTCCTGCAGGCCTGCAGCGCGAGGACGTGTTGGGGCAGGACCTCCGTGACCTCATCACCACCGCGATGGTGCCGCCCACCCCGCAACCGTCAACCGTCGCCCTGCCGCCGCCAACTGCCTCCGGCTCCAGCCCGCAAGCAGGGGCGGGTGGGAGTGCAAAGGACGCGGTGCAGGAGCCGGAGCCGACAACCCACCTGCTCGCTGTGTCCCCGCGCAAGGCCCCCAGCCCCGCCTCGGCCACGCTCCGCCACATGCCCATCCCGTGGGAGCAGCATCAAGTGGCTGCGGCGGCGCGAGAGGACATCGTGCTGCACAACGTGGTGCTGCCGGCGGCGGCGGCAGCGGCGGGGACCGGCAGCACCAGCGGCGGCTTCGCGCCACGCGGCCCGCTGGCCACGCTACACTTCAGGTGCGGGCAGGGCGTGACCACCTTGCTGCTGTCCGTCCATGCCTGTTGCAGCCCAACATCGTTGGGCTTGCACGTCCTTTTTTCGTATAGTTCTTCTCTGAGCCTGTCGCTAGGCTGTGCGCATGCGCTGAGCGGCGCACATGCTCCCTGATGCAGGTTCGTGGCGCGCGAGATCCACGAGGAGAGTGGACTGCTGCCGGCCGGGTGGCAGAGCCTGCTGGGGACCATCCGGGAGGACGGCTGGCGGGCCTTCGGCCTGGTCACCCCAGAGCCCAGGCAGCCGCCCGGCCGACAGTGGTCAGCGCTGGGGGCGCCAGACGAAGCAGCTGAGGTGTGTCGCGGTACTGGACGCACTGGTTTGCAGCAACCTACACGTGCACCTCCTCTTGCACGTCTGTTTCCTGCTGTATCTTGCGACAGCAGCAGCCTCGGCAGTGATGACTTGTGGCTGCTTCAGCAGAGCGCACGCTTTCCATCGGCCCACTCCCCAGGCCTCCTCCAGCTACGCGGCCGCGCTGTCTCAGCACTGCACCTCCAAGGTCCCCGGCCTGGAGCTGAGCCACCTGCTGGGCAAGGGCGGCTACGGCAGCGTGTACTGTGGCACGTGGCACGGCACCACCGTGGCGGTCAAGATGATTGACGTCAGGTGGGTAAGCGTAAAACGGACGTCAGGTGGGAAATGACCCTTGGGGAATGACGTGCTGCTGCATGGAAGGGCAAGCACGCGTACAGTCATTACCGTGGGACCCCGGGTACTGTACAACAGGGAGCCACGTTGCTGACCCGCTCCAGGTTTGGAAGGAGGGAAACACGCATCTTTGTCCCGCGCCTGAATGGGTCTGTCCAAAGCCAGCTTCCCCTATATTCACCGTGGTTCGACCCTCGACCCAATCTTACAGCTGTACAAATCAAAGGGCTTATGCAGCGCACAGCACGATCCTGTGTGCGCCGATAACACCAGTGCACCATGCCGCCCGGCCCTGCCGTGCCCGTACCACAATCCTATGGTTTCGCCCAGCCAACAAACGGCAGCACTCAGAGCCCCTCCCTGGGCTGCCCGTGTGTCGTACCACAATCCTATGGTGTCGCCCAGCCAACAAACGGCAGCACTCAGAGCCCCTCCCTGGGCTGCCCGTGTGTCGTACCACAATCCTATGGTTTCGCCCAGCCAACAAACGGCAGCACTCAGAGCCCCTCCCTGGGCTGCCCGTGTGTCGTTTGCAGCGCCAACCGTCTGTCCGTCCCTAAGTCTGTTTCCCCTACCTGCTGCGTGCACCTGTTGCGCCCTCTCCCTCAGCGGCAACCGCCTGTCCGTGGAGTGCGCCAGCCTTGAGGCCGTCATGGGCCAGGCCCTGAACCACCCGCACCTCGTAAAGACACTCATGTACCTGGCGCGCGGAGGGGACGGACCCATGGTTCAGTTTGGCGGCGCCGGCGCCGCCGCCGCCGGAGGCCTAGGCTTCCCTGACAGCGCAGCAAGCAGCAGCAGTACCATCGGGAACTTCCTGCAGCAGGTCAGGTCGGCGGGTCGGGCGGGAGGCGGGTACGGCCACCGACCCGCGGGTCAGGCCCTCAGCCTGCCGCCAGCCAGCCTGGCAGCCAGCAGCCTGGGCTCGGCGTCGGTCCGCAGCAGGCTCAGCCTGCCAGGCGGTCCGGCGGCGGGCCAGGGCAGCAGCACTGTGGGCTGGCTGGATGGCAGCGTCAGGGAGGCGGCGGCGGCGTGGCGGCGTGCAGAACTCGCGACGGATTCCCGGGGCGAGGGTTCGGCGGGCAGAGGCCAGGCGGCGGAGCACCGGTCGGCAGAGTGCGGCGCTGAGTACCGAAGGCTAGGGTCCAGTCACTGGAGCAGCAGCAGTGCGCGGCTGTCGGTTGGCCTGGCACGTGGCAACGTGTCGTCGGCAGGCAGCGGGGCCGGGAGTGGTGCCAGCGGAGGTGCGCTGGACTCGTTGCATGCGCTCAGCCGCGCCTCCTCCGGCGCGTCCGGTCCAGCTGGCATGGCCAGCCTGGGCATGGGAAGCAGTAGCACCAACCGCGGCGGCGGCGATGTGCCAGCCGGCAGCGCCGTGGCGGCGAGCGCCGGCTTCTTGCCCGCAGGCCGCGGCGGGATTCAGCTGGAGGCGGTGCCCGAGTCCGCCTCCGCCTCGTCAAGCGGTGAAACCAGCTTGATTGGTTCCCCGCAAGCACAGCAGCAGCAGCAGCAGCAGCAGGACACCGGCGCTGCCGGTGCCACTAGCACCTCAGGCGACCAGGAGGAGCTCATCGCCAGTCCCTTCTGCTTGTTCGAGCGCAGGGAACCTGGGACCGCGTCGGCGGAGCACAACAGCCAAGGCCAGGACCCCTTCACTATCTTCTCCACCGCTGTACTTGCCGACCTGCAACAGGGTCACCTTGGCAGGACAACCACAGGAGTGAGCGACGCGGCATTTGCGGAGTGGGGCACGCGCGCGCCGCTGACCCCAGGATTGCGCCTAGGTGTCGGCCGGCTGGGCGGCGGTGGCAGCAACGTGCAGAGCATGGGCGACAGCAGCACCATTCGCGGCAGCGGCGACGGCGGCGGCGGCGGCAGCGGCCCCGGTGGCAGCATGACGCACCTGTCGATGACCAGCAGTCAGGTGGCGGCGGCGGCGCGGCTGATGTCACCGTCGGGTGTGTGGCGGCAGCGGCAGAGCAGTGGGGCTACCAGTGGGACGGCGGGACTGCCTCACGAAGGCTCCGGATCCTCCACGTGGCGAAGCGGGGTGGGGTCGGGCGCAGGGCCGGCAACGCCTGGCTACGACGAGGCCGGCGCGGTGCTTCTTGCCACAGGAGGACCCCGTACCAGTACGAGCGGATCCCGTACGAACGCATTGCGTACGAGCGGATCGCGTACGAGCGGCCGCCGAGGCATGGCTGTCGCGGCCGGGCAGGTTACCGGTATGCCAGGGCCGTCGACACTGCAGCAGCAGCAGCAGTGGCAGCAGCAGTGGCAGCAGCAGCAGCCGCAGCAGCAGTTACCCGCTTCCGTGTCTGCCTCACAGAGGAGGACGTGGACCTTGCCCTTCGCGCCGCCCCCTCCTACCCACCACCCGCAGAACCCCCTGCACAATGCGCCCTCCGTGACCACCGGCTCCTCCACCTCGAGCTTGGGCGCACCCCGTCACGGCGCCGCTGCGGCTGCAACCACGTCGCAATCGGAGGCGGCTGGTAGGCCTATGCCGCCACGTGCCGTTGTCAGCGCCGCGTCTGCCCCCGTGTCCTCCTCTCCGCCCTCCGGCTCCCCCCTGGCGCAACCCACGCCGCCGAGCTGCCCTCGCGTGGTGGTGTTGAAGGCGCAGAGGCGGCTCCTGCGTACCTCGCGCCCCCAGCTGCACGTGCAGTGCACGTGCATTGGGAGTCACCACCACGCCTGGCAGCCGAGCATCAGCAGCAGCAGCAGCAGGGCCCGCTCCTACCAGTGCTGCAGCGCCAGCGGTCGCCCCCAGGCGCCTCCGAGCCCTCCACGCCGTTCGGCGCGGCCGCCCAGCCGGCTGGCACAGCCTCGGACTCGCGGGCGAGGCTCCTGGGCCCTCCAGCGAACCATGCTGCACGCGCCATGGCCTTTGCCAGCGGCGCACCCGGCCCCCCGTTCGGGGACCCTGCGGCTGCTCACGACCCCGAGGCCGCCGCTGCCGCGGAGTCACATCGCCAGGCGATGCAGCTGCTCGCGGCAGGCGCCAGCAGCAGCACCCCGAGCACACGCGCATCCCCCGCCCTCACCTCAGCCTCCCCGAAGCCCCCGTCCTCATCGAGCAGCTCCGCACCCCAGCCGCACCACCCAAGACCCCCGCAGCACTCCCAGTCCCAGCCGCTGCTCAGCCCCCAACAGCACCCGCTGCCCCAGCGTGGCACGGCCGCGGCCGAGGACTCCGCTGGCGCAACAAGGGCTGTAGGGGCCTCCGCACCGGTGTCCGCCTTTGCGCCCACATCCCAGCGGCGTCGCTCCTCGGGCCCAGGCCTCGCGGCCACGGGAGAAGCCGTCGGGGGCGCTGATCCCAACCTGGAAGGCTCAGCCCTGGCCACCGCTACCTCAGCTCCCACGGCTTCCATTGACGCCGCGCCGGTGGGCTTCCCAAGTACGGCGGCGGAGGCCACTGCCGTACGGCACGAAGGAACGGCGGGTGATGCGCCCAGCCGCCACTCGTACGCAGCTGGAGGGGGCAGCGGTGTGCGCTGTGAGGTGGCGGCGCAGGAGCACCGTCCGGCAGAGAGGCAGCGGAAGGAGGAGGGGGGGCCGAGGGGCCTGGACGGTGGTTCTTTCTCGGACATCGACTCCGGTAGTGAGCTGATGGGCACGGACGTACTGGACAGCCCGAGAACGGCGGCGCGGGAGGCACGTGAGGTGGGTACAAGCTTGTGGTGTTGTGCATGCAGACATGTAGGCGTACATGGGTTCATGCATCTGTACGAGGGACCGAAGCCCGTGCATGCCCCGCCTGAACGCGGCCCCAAGCTCGGCCTGAATGACCCTACTTAAAAACCACCAAAGAACTATGGGTACGGTATGGGGAAAGCTACTACCGCATTACCACTACTTCGTGCGCATCGTACGCTAGTCGGAAAGCAGCAAGTGGGAAATGTTGCGTGGCATCAAGCCTGGCCTTGCCCACTGTTTGCGCTCGCAGGCCCGCAAGGCCACACAGGCTACGTCGGCTGCTGCGGCCATTGCTGCAGCGGCGGGTGACCCCTCGGTGGGGTCGCTTGGCCAGCCCGGCGGGGTAGGGGCTGGGGCTGGCTTCGGGTCAGCTGGCCAGGGCCCAATGCCTATGGGCGGTGCGGAATCCGATGCCGCTGGGAAGGCAGGAGACGTGTCCGAGGTGTGGATAGGTGGGTCGTCCAAGAGCACCGCAGAGGCTGTGTGTACGAATGCAGTTGCAGAAGCTGTGTGTAGTGCAGAGGCCATGTGACGCCACAACATGTCGCCTGGGCGCATACATGTGTGGCAGTATACAGAGTGTGCACGATGTACTTGCCAGTATAACGACAATAACCGTGACACTTTTGGTAGTATGCTGCAACGCCCGTTATAGCTGGCCCTGCGTTGTGTGGTGTCCCTCACCCGCAGTGATGGAGTACTGCGACCTGGACACACTGCAGGTGCGTCCGTGGACTGGCTGGCAGGGGAGGGAGTACCTTATTAGCCTTCGCACCACGGGCTTTCCGTGAGCCAGGCGCACAGCAAACCTCGGCACAGCGCAGCATGCCACTTTGCGTGCCATCGGGCTACCGTATTGTCCATTTAGTCGCGGCTTATTAAAGGCCATTGCATTGCGCCACTCTGACAACTCCGACTTGTTGCTGTTACGCAGCTGGCCCTCGAGAGGGGCCTCTTTGCGCTGTGCCCCGGGCCCTCCCTGGCTGCCTCCGCCGGCCCGCCGGCCGCGCACGCCCTGGAGCCCTTCGCCCGCCTCGCCAGCGGCGGCGCCCCGCCGCACCCGCTGGCTGGCATGCCGCACTCCGGACCCACTGGGGCTGGCGGACCCACGGGTCCGCACGCACACGTGTCGGCAGCCCGCCGCGTGGACATGCGTGCGCTGGTGGCCACGGCCCTGGAGGTGGCCAGCGCGCTGAGGTACCTGCACGACCTGGTGGGTGGGGCTTGGTAACACCAACCGAGCACATGAAGCTTGACAGTACCAATGTGGGCGTTGCCTTCGGTGCCTGCACGGCCTGGAGCGTTGGGTCTTTGTCGGGTTGCTGGCCGCGTGCTCTTTTGACGCTGACGCCTGACGGACGGCGTGCTGAGTAGCCTGAGGTACCTGCACGACCTGGTGGGTGGGCTGGCCGGCTGCCGTACATGCCGCATCATGCCGTACGGTTCCGTACAAGGAACAGGTTACAGGTTGGCGTAAATGCACTACGCTGCGCTGCGCGCTACGCCGGTTGTTGGGTGCATGGCAACCTTTGGTCCAACGGGCTTGCGCGTCTGCTACGCGATAACGGCAATGTGCACACCACCAACGGTCAGCGCGGAGTCATGAAGGAGTTGCTGCCTACACCCTGCCAGGGCATCGTGCACGGCGACCTGACGGCCCGCAACGTGATGCTGGTCTCCCTGGAGCGAGCGCACGGCCACCCACACGCCCCGGGCGCCAGCCTCCCCTCCAGCTCCGCCAGCAACACCAGCCACAGCCACAGCCACGTGCCGACACCAGGCACCGGCCAGCCGTCCCGCGAGGCCGGTGGCGGCACACCACCCGCGGCAGCACCTGCGCTGCAGGTGCTGGTGGGCCCCGGGGCCAAGCTGCCCACCGCCACGCCGACGGGTTCGGACCACGCCACGTGTGCCACGTGCGGCCCAGCGCCGTGGTCTCCCGCATGCACAGCACGGCTTCCACACACGCCAGCAGCCCCGGCACCACCAACGCTGCGAGTGCTGCGGCCAGCGGCGGCCGGAACGAGGGCAGCGGCAGCGCCAGGGTCCCGGCTGCAGCCAGCCCGACCTCTGTTGCCACCAGCGCAGGGTCCGTAGCAGGTTCTGTAGCAACGCCGAGGACTGGAGTCATCCCTGGACGGGATGCCACGCCAGGGGAGCGGCCGCCGCCAGGGGCAGAGAGCGGCAGGGCCATGGGGCCACAGCCCGGCGCCATGTGCGGCGCCTGCGGGCGCTGCTTCGTGGCCAAGGTGGCGGACTTTGGGCTGAGCCGCACACTGGACATGCAGTCCAAGATCCTCACAAAGACCGTGGGGACGGTGGGTGCAAGGGGTACGCGTAAGCGCGAGCAAACCGTGTGAGGCGTCAGGGAAGCACGGAACCGTTGGTGCCTATGCGAAAGGAGCGGTTTGGTTGGGCGAAACGACCTACGTGCAAGGGGTGTGCGCGTGGGTTTCCGGAGGTCCGCAGCCACATGTTGGCATTGCTGCCCACACCCCGCCGCGCTCGAAACAGCTGACGGACACACGCCTTCCTCCACCGTCCCCGCTACCCGTAGATCACGTCCATGCCTTAACGCATACAGGCGGCAACTAGGTTCGCACCCCGACTGGAACGCCACTGCGCTGTCCGCACCGCATCAGAGCTCACGCCCTCCTCCCTGCCCCCCCCCTACCAGTATTACTACCACCTCTTCGCGGATGTAACGCTTTGTTCCCATTACCCGCAGATCACGTCCATGCCCCCCGAGACGCTGCTGTCGGGCACCGTCAGCAAGGCGGCGGACGTGTACGGGTACGGGGTGGGTCTAACGGTCCGACGCCTGCTTAAACCTTGGGGATTGGCACGCTCTCTACTCCTCAGCCATGCCGCTTAGCCAAGTCTCTTCGTGCCCTTTGCTTGTTGTGCTCTTGCCCTGCTCCCCACAAGCCCCAACATCATTGCAACATCTTCCCCCTGCGACCCCTTTGTTCCCAACCCACACACACTTCCACCCCTGTTTCCCCACTGTCGCTGCACTCTGTCCTTGCAACTGTGTCCCCAGGTGCTCCTGTGGCAGATGTACACTGGGCAGCGGCCCTGGAGCGGCATGAACCACGGACAGGTGGGGGTATCTCGATATCTTGTTAGCCGCGGCACGGCGATGCATATGCTGCGGCTTTCAACGCCTTGTTGCTGAGCCATGTCCAACATTGCTTTGAAGGTGGAAGATGCGCATTTAGGGCAGGGCCTTTGTCTCTGTACGCCGTTCTTCCCACGCCCCCGTACCCTTCCCTCGCCAGGTTGTGTATAACGTGGGCATGAAGGGCCAGCAGCTGCCCTTCCCGCCCGACACGCCGCACAGCCTGATGGCGCTTAGCCGGGCTTGCACACGCAGCTCGGCAAGGGACAGACCCACCTTCGCGCGATTGCAGGTGAGGACGGGGGGGCTGTGGCAAGGGCGTGGGAGGGGGACCTGCCGTCGCGTAGGCTGCGATGTAAGGCGGGGCACGGCGCACGTTGGCGCGTTCCCCGTGTCCGCTGCAGGACAACCCGGAGCCTTCGGCCCTCTTATGAGCGGAGCTTTCTCCCATACGCCGAAGGGGCAGCATAGTGTGTACTGCTCAGGCATCATGCGAGGCGCCGTGTTGCAGGAGCACTGCACGTGTACGGGTAGGGACTTGCTGTGGTCGCCGTGTCGGCACTGGCTAGGGCTATCGCGGCGTGCAAAGACACACTGCCATGCGGGAAATGGATAAAACATGACACGCTGACGCAGAGGTGCGTGGCGGAGGACTGGCCCCTGCCCTGCTGTCCCAATCCAGGGCTATCGCGGCATGCAAAGACGCACTGCGCAAGCGTGTAAGTGGAAGAAACGTGACACGTTGACGCAGAGGTGGCGGGAAACTGACCCCTGCGCATGCCCTGCTGTCCCAATCCCTGTTGCCCTATCAGCTCCAGCTTGCGCAAATGGCGACCGAGTTGGGGCTACCGCTGGAGTAGTGGCGCCAGCCCCAGGCAATGCTGGAGAGAGAGCTGACCAGGAGGGGATTGCTGACACCGCGGCCGCCGGTGCAAGTCCGGCGGTGACTAGAAAAGAGGGTGGAACTCTACAGGCGCTCGCGCGTGCAGCGTGGCGGTATCGTCTTGTCGCGCGCATGGGTTATGTGCGAAGAGTGTGTGTGCATGGCTGCGTGCTTGCCCTAGTGGACCTCGCTCCGTTTGTGCTGTGGTGCCAAGTTGTTGTCAATAATATTAGTCTTGGTAGCTGTGGGCCTCGCAAGCTTCTCTCGTTATCCAAGTTTAAGCGTGCTTTGCAATGCGCTAAAGGTTTCATCAGACCGCCTGAGGGGGATGGGAGTACAATGAACCACGATCCGACCAGTCGTTGCCGTCTGCAGCACGGCCGTTGATATTAGTTGGGACACTGTCGCCTTGGATATCAACAATTGTTTATTCCGCCGAGTCAGGGATTCGTTCCTGCAGACGGTGGTTTGTTGGTGGCCGAGGTGCTTTTCATGTGGGCTCAGCGGTGCAGCCACCGAATACTGCCGTATAGACTGTTTACTGGCTTGCTCCACTGTTATGCACGCCGCACTTACGTTTATGTGTTGATTTGCCCTTTAAAGTCACCTGTTATGCATATCCATGCAATAACGCGCAGTCCTCGTCGTACTTGAACCGCTTGAACAGCCGTGCCAGGCCGTGCACAGTGTATGTGTCTCCTTCCTTGAGGAGAAATGCCTGGCGGGGAAATACCTACTGAATGGACGCGCTAAGAGCTCGGCCGGATACGCGTGCCTATGTCAACGAGGATACTGCATATTGTGAACTACAGGAGGCGCTAGGGTTGTGTCCATCGTACATGAGAGTGCGGAGCGGACTCATTCATCAACACTAGCAATTGTTGGCCTGGCGGCCTTTATGCACTTGTGCAATGGCGCCCTGGCCGCCCTGGCGATGGCTCGCATGGTTAGCGTACGTACGGGCGCTTATTTCGGGAGGGTCGTCGTGGCATGTTACGGTACAGGCACACCTGCCTTTTACGTGTGCCTGGAGCGGAGGGCGGTTCTGTGCTGCTGGCGTCTGTGGAAGTAGGGCACGCACTGTTGATGGGAGGGCAGGGTGTGCAAGGAGTTGTGTGTTGTGTGGGGGCAGCATCAGGCTGATGTTGTGTGAACGCAAACCCCTCTTCTGTGGGCTGTAATATTCTGGTTTCTGGAGCCATTGGCTCCTAACAGTACAGCACGAGGGGTGGGAACCCCCATCCCCCCATGTCCCTGATGCCCGGACCAGTCAGTCAGTCAGTCAGTGTTACACGGTGAGGGTTCTCCCCTCCACAAGTGCAAGGACCCATGTACGTGCCGGAGGCTCAAGGGTCTCCAGACATTGATACAGAACGTATAAGTGGTCCTTACGCAGGCAAACATGCAACATCGCCTTCAGCGCCAAAGTGCATTCTGCCGCAAACGGGTCACTCCTCATGCCCGGACCAGCCCTGCCTCCCGACTGTGACCAGCTGGCTGGGCCCAGGAAGGTGGCCCAAACGGTGCAAACGGTGTAGAGGGGGAATAGAGCGTATAAGGCCCACAAGTACGCTAATGCGGGCTAGATACAGCGTGGAGGGGCCATAAACAAGGTTTCGAGGTCAGGGACGTGGGGCAACCTCAAAAGCATTACATTCCATGGAGTCCAGACAGGTCCAGACCGTCGCACCAACACCAGCCTCGATCGCCCGTAATGGGTAAGCACAAGCGGCACGCAGCTAAGGCGGTCAAAGCCGGGAAGGCGCTGGCGCTTGGTGCCAAGTCCACGTCGGAGCGAAAGGATAAGGGCGTGTTCACATGCGGACGGATTCGGGTTGGATTGAGGGGTCGAATCCGGATTCGACCCCCAATCCGGGCGAAACCTCAATCCGGCCCCCAGACCCCCGATTGGCGCCCGATTCGCCCCAACTACCGGGATTGGCTCATGGTCACCTGTTTCCGGCGCGCTTTCGCAACAAACAAATGGATACGTAGGCAATCTCCAAGCTGAATCAATTTGCTATCGCTCTCGGGCCACCGCGAGGTCCAACCGCTTGGCATGCAGTGGTCTCCGAGCGGAAGTAGTGGATACACAGCGATTGCTGTCGTATCAACATTGGTCATGGGCCATACGTATGCGAACCATGGGTTGAAGTCTCAGCAGCGGCGGGGATATGCGACAGGCCACCGAGCATGCCACCATGGACATGTGGCCAGGGGCCAGGAACGCAACTGCGGCGACGTAGATGCAAGATTGCATACATAGCAACTCAGATTGGAGGCATGGGGATGCGGAGGGCAGCCTAGGGGTCAGTTTGCAAGGGAACCCGTTCACCGTAATCCGGATTGGCACGTGTGCGTGTGAATGGAAGACGGGATTGGCCGCGAATCCGCTGAGCCCAATCCGACCGCATGTGAACACGCCCTAAGTTACAGTTAAAGGGGATCCGCGGCAAGCCATGCTCAGTGCTCCATAGTGCGTGTGCGTGCTGACCTGTGTACTCTGTGAGTTGATCGTGGCACCTGGGTCGACCAGGAGAAGCCATGGCTGTCCAGCGGAGCTTCCCATGGCCTGGGGCCAATGGACTGGGCAGGACTGGGCAATGGCACCGCAAGGGAGGTCCTCCCCTGCGCACCATGGCCAGGCCCCATGAAGTAGTTACTTCTAAAGCAGTCGCCTTACATTACCACATGCATTGTTACCATAACAAGATACCGTATTTTCTCCTAACATCCTTTCCTGGTTGTCCTGGCTGCCGAGTCGAGTCCAAGACATAGCGGACAACGCAATTATCGATAGGACCTCCGTGTTGTTATCCAAACAGTATGGTACAATTCATGAACGCTTGTGCATGATGCTTTAGGTTTGCAAGCGCGGCTCCTGCGCATAAAGCAGGACAATGGCGCAGCCTTCCAGGGCGTATGACGCCCTTTATGGTAAGCTACAATGGCTTCTCAACTACTCATATCAACTGAGGATTTCGGCAGATGGGTTTCAGTTCTGAGCCCGGCGAACATCCGCGTGCTCCGCAGACCCCAGCTTCACCGTCGCGGGGCCCCGCGACCACTACCGACAACAAACATTAGCGGGTGGCTTCAACATAGAGCGTGCGCCCGTGTACAACAACTTCTTCTCGGAGCTCCCGCACCACCCTCCCTCCACCCTCAGGTGGGGGCCCGGGATATCGCGGCAGTGTCACCTCTGGCATACACAGGTATCTGGGCCGCCAATGCGGCTCCACAGCCGCACATGCACCTGGTTAAATCGGCATCAGCCAGTGCGGCATGCACTGTGGCACCCTCCCAGCCTACCCGTGTAGCCCTCTAACCCACACTTCCCTTCTCCCCTCCCCGACAGGCTCAAAAACGCGGACCGCGTCCCCGCCTTCGTGGACCGCAACTTCCATGGCACCTCCCACGCACCCGCGGAGCTATCCGCAAAAAGCGACCCACTCGCGGTCTCGGGGCCCAACCGGCCAAAGTACTTCCGCCGCCCCATGCTTGCTGCTGCGGAGATCCATGTCCGCCAAGCCCTCCCCCCTCTGGGCCAGCCACAGGACCTCAACGCAACTGCCCCCGCGGCACTGCAGCATAACGAGCCGCGCAGCAAAACAATCGGCACGCAGTCGGACTACCGCGAAAACGAAGTGCAGACGGCGCCATGGGAGCCGGGATTCGTTCTCCCGCCCAACCCGACGGCCAAGCAGCAAGCGCTGAGTAAGCGCTTCAACTGCGATGGCCCGGAGGTGCTGCAGCTGCGTGATATGCAGTTCCCGGACGGCCTGCCGGCGGGGCTGCAGGAGGTCACGCGCATCGACAAGATGCGTGCGAAGCGCGCGTTCGAGGCGACGCTGCCGCCCATTGACGACATAGCCCGGCTGCCGCTGCGTCAGAAGATGATTGAGGCGTGGGAGGCCAAGGAGTGGGAGGAGCGCGAGCAGGAGATCCTGTCCATCCAGGACGAGCGGCTGGCGCTGCTGGACAACGCGCTGCAGGTGGGCGGGAGACACACACGTGGCATGGGCACGCAGGGTAGGGTAGCTGTCGGGGTAATCCACATGGCCTCGAACGGTTCTGTCGACGCGTCCCTGCACGTGTCAGGGGCGCCACGCCCCTGGTCATTCTACCTGCAGCACCGTCATGGATAGCCCCCGCCGGCCCCCAACCCCCTGGCCCCCGCCGGTCAATGTCCGCTACCTGTGCGGCCCCTGGCCCCCCCACCCCTGACGCCAGAGAAGATTTCCTCGCGTTTACGCGTACCCCCACCCCCACCCACCCCCAGGTTCGCGAGGAGGAGATTGACGAGGAGAACCGCGCCCGCGTGGAGGCGCGCAAGGCGGCCATGATGACGGAGCGGGCCAGCAAGTTCGCGGACGTGCAGGTGGGGTCGGGGGGCATAGGCTGGGTGGGGGGTGGTTGGGCATCCATGCGAGGGGTGTGTAGAGGGTGCTCATGATGACGGAATGGGCCAGCAAGTTTGCCAATGTGTAGGGAGGTCCGGGGAGGGGTTTGTGCAAGGGCGGGAGACGGGAGACGGTCGTGGAGATGGACGAGGCTGCTAGCACGCTGGTCATGCACTTGGGGCGGGGAGGGGAGGAAAGGGCAGGTGCGGAGCGGGCCAGCACCATGGCCCATGTGTCGGTGGGGTGCTTAGTAGGAGGGAGACCGCATGTGGAAGCTCGGCCCCGACGAACGGTAAGGGGTTGGTCGCTGGTGGGGTGGTGGGAGCATCCGCACTCGGGATTCCCTTCTAAGCCCCTACCCCTCGCGCCGCTCTCATAACCACACGGACAAAGCAACTTGACGCACGTTGCCTGCACGATGTTTCCCAACCCCACCCTACTCCCCACCTCCTCAGGCCACCCGCATCAAGACCATGCGGCAGCTAATCGAGAACCGCAAGTACGTGGAGCAGCACCGCCGGCTGCACAAGCCCAGTGTGGTAGAGCGCTACGCCAACTTCGGCTCCTCCGCCTACGCCCCGGTGGCGCGGGAGGGCCGATTCCCGGAGACCAAGCCGCGCGGCAAGGAGCTGGAGACGGAGGGCTACTCGCCCGCCACGCTGCAGGTAGCGCTTTTGCGCACGTGCACGCTAGTACGGTGTGGCAGGAGATTTGGCAGCACTTGCATCTCTCGCGACGCAGAATACCTGTATGTGTCGCTCTGCTCAGCCAAGCTGCGCCGGCCCAGCCCGTCACAGTGCCCCTCTGGCCTTACTGCGCCCCCTGGCCTTACCTGCAGTGCACAGCACTTGGACCCAGACCCGTCACGCACACTCCATGGCACCTTCCCCGCGCCACCCCCGGGCGTCATGCAGCTGTATTCCTTCTCGCACACCGCATCCGCCAAGTTCTGTTGACTCTTGTTTTCCACACAAACCTAACGGAACGGCAACTGCGCAGCCTGACACTTATACAAACGTAACAGCTGCACCCAACAGCCCCACCATACCCTGTTATCCTACCGCCTAACCCCTCCCGCCCCACCCGCCTGCCCCCAGGGCGTCATGGAGCTGGAGTCCTTCCTGCCCTCCCGCCTGCTCAACCCCAAGGTGGCGGTGCCGCAGAAGCCCGGCCGCCTCAACTACCAGCAGCGCAAGGAAGCAGCCGTGCAGCGCGACCTGTCCACCATCAACACACTGCTGGACACCGCAAAGGGCACCGCGGGCCGGGGCTTCGGAGACTGCTGGCCGGCGCCGCTAGGGGACGACGCAGGCGGCGCATCAGCCGGCGGCGGCGCCGGTGGCACCGGCCGCCACGGCCTGTCATCCGCCGGCGGCGCCGGCCCTGTCCTCGCACACCTGGGGTCTTCCATCGGGGGCTCCCCTGGTCGCCAGCACAGCCGGCACCTGCAGGGCTCGGTGTCGACGGGGGGTGGCAGCCCGGGCGGGGGCGTGAGTGCGTCGCCGAGCAGGAAGGTGGTGCGTGCGGTGGAGCGGCCGCCCACGCCGACGCTGCCGCCGCCGCCGGCTGTGAGCACGCCGGCGGCGCAGGTGGCGGTGGTGCTGCTGCAGCGGCTGCTGCGCGGCCGTGCGGCGCAGAACGTGTGGTACGAGGGGCGCATGCGGCGGCAGGAGCTGATCGATGAGCTGAGGCTGGACGAGCGGATCCGCGGGCAGGACGGGGAGGGCTGGCTGGACGGTGGGTGTGCGTGGGGGCGGGGGACCTGGGGGGCAGGTGGAGGTTGGGTGGAGGAGAGGAGCGCTCTGTACGCTGTACTGGCGGGCCGTTGAAGATAGTGCCAGGGATCTTATGCAGCCGTAAGGGACTCCTGGGCTTTGGGACCGAAGTGCTCCCTGCTTATCAAGGCCCGCCACAACGCACAGCGTACCACGTCACAAGAGGCACATAGCGATCTATTCACTCTTGCAGTGCATTGGCCTCCCTGACACTCTGTTACTCCGCCAACCAAATTTTCTGCACCCCCTACGCTCCATCCCTCCCGTTCCTCCCCAGGCCGCCCCATCCGGCGGCCCGAGGACCGCGACGCCGCCTCCCTGCGCGTGGACGGCCTGGTGGGCAGCGCCGTGGCGGAGGTGGCCGCCATCCTCAGCGAGCGCGACGCCGACAGGCGGGAGGTGCTGCTGGCCGGGCTGGACGTGTCCACCGCACACGCCACCGCCGCCGCCGTCGCCGCCGCAGCCGCGGACATCTCCCGCCAGGCGGACGAGGAGACGCAGGAGCGCGCGGCGGCGGCCGCCGCGGAAGCGGCGGCAGCGGCTGACGCCACCGCCTGCGGCGGCGATGACGGCGGTGGCAGCTCCGCCGCCGCCGCGGAGACCGCGTACGCCGAGGTGGTGGCAGCAGCGGCTGCGCCGCAGCGCACGGCGGCGCTGAACCTGGAGGCGCTGGGCATCACTGCGCAGCAGGCCGAGGAGGCGGCGGTGAGGATCCAGGCGGCGGCGCGGGGGCACCGGGCGCGGAGGGAGGTGGCGGCCATGCGGGCGCGCGGCGAGGCGCTGCGGATGGTCATGGCCAACGGCGGCAGCGAGGCGCAGGTGGTGGTGTGCCAGGCGGCGATCCGGGGGTACCTGGACAGGAAGAAGGTGGCTAAGCTGCGGCAGAGCATGAGGGAGAGGGGGGCATCGCCGGAGGCGGCGAAGCCTCCGTCGGCGGCCGCTGAGCCAGAGGAGACTGTGGCGGAGCCCCACGTGTTTGACCCGTCGTCGTACAGTGACGAGCACGTGGCGGCTGTGACACGCATCCAGGCCGTGCAGCGGGGCCGTATCGCCAGGAGGCGGGTGGCGAGGCTGCGGGGGGCGGAGGCAGGAGGGGGCGCGGACGGGGCGGCGGCGGAGGCAGAGGCGAGCGGTGTGTTTGGGGACATGGAGTACACGGCTGAGCAGCAGGCGGCGGTGATTCGCATCCAGGCGGCGGGGCGGGGCTACCTGGCCCGGAGAGAGGTCAACGTGCTGCGGCAGAGGCGGGAGCAGGAGGAGCAGCAGGGGCAGGAGGGTGTGGGGGTAGAGGCAGGGGAGGCGGAGCAAGGGGATGCAGTAGCTGAGCAAGGCGGGGTGGAGGAGGGCGGGCCAGCGGCGGCTGCGGGCGGGGAGGCTACGGCTGAGGGTGAGGGCGAGGCCGTGTGGCCACATGTCGAGGAGGTGGCGGGGGTGGTGCGGGCACACCTGCGTGAGCAGCTGGCGGCGCAGCTGCGGGAAGGGGAGGGGGAGGGGGCGGAGGGTGGGGCCCAGGCAGGTGCAGGGGACGGGGAGGAGGGCGAGCGGGAAATGGCTGAGCCCAGCCTGTCTGGAGGCGCGTACCGGGAGGCGGAGGAGGGCCAAGGGGAGGGCGGGCAGGCTGAGGCGTCTGCGGCGCTGCTGGGGGAGCCGTCCCTTGCGGTGGGGGACGAGGGGGACGCCGGCGCGGATGCAGGGCCGGAGGAGGGCCAGGGGATGGAAGAGGGGCAGGGGGAGGAGCAAGGGAAGGAGCAGGGGCAGGGGGAGGATCAGGAGGGGAGGCAGGACGCGGGGGAGGAGCAGGGTGAGGGGGAGGAGGCGCCGCCGGCGGAAGGGGAGGCAAGCGCGGGTTTTGCGGGAGGGGGAGCTGAGGAAGGGGATGCGGACCCGGAGGCGAGCGCAGGGGATGTGCAAGGGGAGGAGGAGGGTGGCAATAGGGAGGATGTTGAGGAGGGGGAGGAAGGTGGTGGTGGTGATGGGCAGGGTGGCGAGGGGGAGGGGCAGCAGGCGGAGGAGGCCGGTGGGGAAGCGAGCGCGTGGGAGGAGGGGCAAGGGGAAGGGGGGCCGGAGGGTGAGGGGGACGGGGTTGGGGCTGAGGGCGAGGGGGAGGAGCAGTAAGCGCACGGCGCATAGCCAGATCGTATGCTTGTGGACAAATGGAGCATGGCGTCTCCTGTTCTGAGTGGCTGCCCTGCCAGAGTGATTAGCTGCAAGTTGGAGATTATGGCCCTTCGGGCCCCATAGAAGGGGTGTGTCATCAGGTACCACCCTCCGGGCGTCCGGGGCCCTCCGGATGTGAGGTTGGCATGCGGCTCAGTGGGCTGTTCATTAGGTCAATCGCAAGCATGCAAGTGTTTGTCACGGTGGGGCAGGTGGGGATACTGTGAAATGCAGGGGTGGCAGCGTACCGGTAACGTAGAAACCTGGATACGTAGGAGCCTTTGCGCCTTTCCCTTGCAAAGACGAGAGCAATGGGGCGAAGCCTCACCTACATCTTTCTGTGCTTGTGACCGTTTCCATTTCAATGGCAGGCACGTACAGGCACAGGTAGGCAGCAACAGCTCCTCTGAGCCAGCCCAGCATGTAGCTGTGGGCATTCACCAGATCACCACGTATGTGGGGCGTACGGCAAGGCCAGCAGGGCGTGCGGTGGGCTAGGTTGGGCAAATCGGAGGTTTCGACTGGGCCTGCAGGCCCTTAAGGAAACCATTCGAGGTACCGTACCAGTGGAAGGTCACGGCTATGCTGCGGCTGCTATGCTGGCATGGCGCACTCAACAGCGGAGCAGCACGTATCGAGTTTGTCGGCCCTGGACGCTGGAGCCTCCGGCTCGTACATGGGTCGTTGCACTTGCGGAGGGGAAGAACCCCCGCTGTGTAACACTGACTGACTGACCACATCAGAGCAGCGGCCCTTCGCCCCCACGCTGAGAGGTGCGTTGCTGTAAGTGTAAGGCGACTGAGGAGAACAGGTGACTGCAGCGGGATGGCATAATTGTGGGAGCTTGGCCCTTCTGGCATCTGGAGATATGGCAAGAAAGTGTGCTGGCTGAAGGATAACATAGGCAGATGACATCACTGCCTTTCTGGCGGGCAGACATTTCCCTCTCCCTTGCCTCATTGCCACAGTAGCAAACCATTGCCACTCCCAGCAGACTTACACGTCGGCCATGCGATACCACCTGCGCTTCTGTGTCACCAGCAACCAGCTGGCCAACTTGGGAGGCCAGCACACGAGTGCTTGCGTCTACATGCTGCCGTAGTGCAGCAGCATATGCTATGCATCGTCCACTAACTGACGCCGGTTGCCCTAATGTTTTGCTATGAGCCCTGGACACGCCAGTGCCAGCAGCCAGGCGCCCTAAAGGTCCTACACCTCGCCGCACACTCCGACCGTTTACCCACAGCCACAACGCTCGCACCTTCTACCGACCGGCGAGCTCCAAGTGGGAGCCAGAGTCTAAGCCGATCAATCCATGTCAAAGCTAACGCTGGTACAAGCATCCAGCTGTGCTAGTGGACAAGAACCAGCGCCCAAGGCGCAAGGAACCTGTCACGGCCATCTGGCCACATGCGCCAAGCCCCTCATCCCTATCCCCAAAGCGAATCACCAAAACTCCAAACGTGTCCGTCAGTCTTACGCCCGCCGGAACTGGTAGGTGGTGGAGGAGGTCCCCTTGAAGCAGCCTGCCTTGCCCACGAAGCGCACCACGCACTCCTCCTTGCCGTTCACCGTGCACACCTTGCTGAGGCGGTCCACCTTGTCGCCCTTGAGCGTGAAGGAAACAATGATGGTGGTGCCCACAGGCGCGGAGGCTGCCGAGGGCAGCTCCCAGCTGAAATGGTCACCCGAGGGCATCCCCCCGGTGCCCCAGATGTGGCCGTGCCCCTCCTTGAACGTGCGCATGGCCACACCCGACACCAGCACCTGGAACTCCGCCGGGCAGCTCTCGTCCGCGCTGGTGCGGGTGAGCTTGTACGCATAGGTGACGCCCTCGTCGAACGACTCGCTGATCTCCACCTCAGACATGGCAAAGCAAGCAGCAGAGGCGTCGTACGGGGAGCACATCTCCCCACCCGACACGCCCGACACAATGAGCTTGCCGCTGTCGTGCGACTCCACCTCCAGCAGGTGGCGGCCCGAGGGCAGGGTGGACATGAGGTAGCCCTGGGGGCAGCAGTTGGCGCTGTTGCCGTAGCGAGCGCCCTTCAGCACGTAGGTGCACATCTTGGAGCCGCTGCCGCTGGGCTCAGTGCACAGGTCGGACATCCAGACGTCGCCGGGCACGTAGATGGCAACGGTGTTGGGCTGCACGGAGCGGTACCCCGACATGTCGATGGAGATGTAGTGAGAGGCACCCAGGGAGCCGGTGGTCACGCGCGCATCCACACCGCCCAGCTGCGCCTTGACGTCCTTGGACACGTGCTTGCCGTTCATGAACAGCACAAGGCTGTCGATGGCCATGGAGCCGCAGTCGCTGCGAATGGAGCGGTACTCCAGGTCGAAGTACAGCGCGGTGCCCTGCCGCCTCAGGCTGCGGCTGCTGTACGACAGCTTGTACGGCGACTCGTCCAGGTCGGCGATGCAAGAATCGGCGATGGGGTCGCAGAAGTGCAGCACGCCCTCGGGGCAGCAAGTGGGCGTCTCGTCGCCGACCTGTGGGGCGGGGCCGCACGAAATATAGGTGTCAACAGGGCGCAAGGGCCAGGGAAGACAGGTGCAAGGCCAGGAATTGCAGATCATGGGGGCACATTGGCCTCATGTACGAACACTCTAACGGACTATGCACGTCCCTTTTCATAACCCACGCCCCAGCACCCGATGCCATACACACCAGGGCGACCTCCGGGTTGTGGGGCTCCGTCTGGTGGCCGTGCAGCCAGTAGTCGCAGGCACTGTTGGAGGGGTCCCACTTGGAGGGCGGGCATGGGAAAGCGTCCTTGTCGGTCCACAGCGAGACGCTGACACCCAGCGTGACCTGGATGTAGTCGCCAACCTTCATGCTGGTGGTGTAAAGGCGGTCCTTGAGCTGCACGCGCACGCCGTAGTCGTAGGTGCGGAACAGCGTGGCCACCAGGTCCTGCCCGCCCATCTTGACAGACCACTCCGTAACGGTATCCTTGTACATGGGTAGCACCGGGAAGGAGATGCCCTCCAGGGTGGACTCGCAGCAGTTGCCCTCACGGTAGTTGATGGCAGTGCAATCGTGACCATCCTTCAGATAGATCTTAAAGATGTAGTAGTTGTTGGCGGGACTGCTGTACGACCCGCCGTACTTGACCTGCCAGCGGCTGTTGGTCTTTGCCAGTGGGCTAAGGCATTCGCAGGTGGGGTTGGGGGGCGGCTCAGGGTAGGGTGGCGGAGGCGGGGAGGGGCGGAGGCGGGGGAGGCGGGGGGGGGGGCGGCGGAGCGGGCGGGGGAGGAGGGGTGGCGGCGGTGGGGGAGGAGGAGGCGGGGGCGGGGAGGCGAAGGAGGCGGGGGAGGCGGTGGGGGAGGAGGAGGCGGGGGAGGCGGTGGAGGAGGGGCGGGAGGCGGGGGAGGGGTGGCGGGGGTGGAGGAGGAGGTGGGGGCGGCGGCGGGGAGGGGGGAGGGGGGCGGGGGAGGCGGGGAGGAGGAGGCGGTGGGGGAGGGAATGGGGGAGGCGGGGGAGGAGGAGGAGGCGGGGGCGGTGGCGGCGGGGGTGGAGATGGCGGGGAAGCAGGGGTCCAAAGGCAAGTTGGGCAGCACGTGTGGTCATCGTTGAAGCAAGCGTACTGGTACAGGCCGGGACCGCCAATCTTCGCCGAGTCAAAGAAGGTGTCAAAGTTGTTGCAGGGTGCCTTCACGGTAAAGCATAGCAACGCACGACGCACAACCTCCGGTGGGGCGTCCAGGTTGGTGACGCGGAACTTCCCAACTGCAAACTGGGTGTCGTAGCGAATCTTGGTCATGACATTCACGCCATCGAAGGTTGCACTCACAATGGACTTGGAGCAGTCCTTGCCTGTAGGCAGGCACAGGGCAGGCAGTTGGTGGTTGATGGAGCCTTCCACTCCGCACCAGACACGACATGGCTAGAACGGGTGATTTTCCCTCCCGGCATGTGGTAGCTGGTCCCTTCTGGTCCCTTCTGGTCCCTTGGAGCCTTCTTGCACTTTCAGTTCTCGAACATGTGCAACACCACGCCTGACTTCTGCCCCTCCAAGGTGCCCGTTGCTGTGTCATGCAAGAAAGCTAGGCCCTCACCAGGAAGTACTACCCTGCGGCCCGCCCCACCCTGTTCCCCCTCTGCTGGGCGCACCTGCTTGAAACTCAACCTTGCCCAGAATTTCATAGATGCTGTTGCAGCACTTGTTGTCGGGGTGGCAGCCATAGTCCTCAAAACGGAAGCAAACTTTGTAGTTCCCGTTGGACATGGTCTCCTCGCGGTCTCGCACCACCTTGTACGGACCGGTGCTGCAACGATAGTCATTGCACTTGCAGAACGGGAAACCGAAAAGATACGCTGCGTCTGGCGAGTTTGGATCGACCGGCGGAAAAGCTGGCGCGTCCGGAGGCTGATTGTCTTGTGCTAATGCTCTCCCGAACGAGGCCGTCATGACTAACAACGCCAGGGAGCATACCAGCCATGCTTGGCTGGATTGCGTCCCCATCATGGTCCGCGGCGTCCGATCTCGCGACGCCGCTGACTGCTGTCCTCGATGCTGCTGCACCCCGATGCTGTTGCTCCTGGCGACGACGCACCGAAGCCCGAGCACCAACTCCGCCAAACACCTCTAGTATTAAGGGTGACTTCCTTAACAGCCTGCTAGCAGCTTGGCCTTGTTGCGCTCTGGGTAATTGGTGCTGTTACTTTCGGAGTTTAAGTTTCAACAGCTTACACTGCATGTGATGTTTGTATGAGCCCTAATGGCTCTATAGAAGAAACGCTATTCAGGAGGACGCCAGGCTGCTTACAGGATGGCCCCGAGGGCAGCTCCCTCACGACCGCTGTAGCGACCGCAACTGGGACTCACAACTGACAACTCCACCAAACAGCGCGTTCAACCAATTCAATAATAAGGCTTGTTTTGATTTATACAATTGTAGCTTCGGTTTATCGTCGCTGTCGCGCCCACATGGGTATTCTGGGCCGCGCGTTAAGAGGCTAGGGAGACCGTGCAATCAAGACAGAAATTTCACTGCATAATTATCTTCTCTTCAAATTTACTTTCATTCGGGTGTGCAAGCGTGTATGCGCCCGCCCTGGGCCCTGCCCCACGGGTCGGGCGATTCATAGGCGTCAGGGGAGTCCCCCGGCGGTGGCGCTCCAGATGCTATGTTGCCCGCTTTCCACCCATTGTTTCCTGCAGTTGTCACCGGCTCATGTTTAAAGCTTTAGCGTAGCGGGGAAATCACTTGCGTGCTTGCAGCAGCACAGGACAGACGGAACACATGCAGGGGAGCTTGGGGGAGCAAAGGCAGCATGCAGGCAGCATACTGACGGGGCACAGCTTATAGACGGTTCACATGGTCAACCGGCCATGCGTCATCCACAGATCAGGGTAGTCATAGAGTACAAGCGTTTGGCTTCTTGGCTTTGCCAGGCTCCGCGTGACCTGGCGTGACTTATCAGCACATGACACCCCTTGCCAGGCCCTCAGTGACTGCCAGCCCGCCTGCAAAGGGCAGTTGCTTTGGCAGGCATGTTCGTGGGAACGTAACCTGGTACGTACCGTAATTGAGGCCCAACGAAGACGGCAAAGTGTGCAGGTAGCGCGAGGCAGGGCGCTTGGAACCGTATACACGGAAGGAACCGCGGAAGGAACCAGCACATCAGCACAGATCAGCATCATCTGCCTCTGTGTAAAATTACCGATGGTGTGGCAGAGGATGGGCCTTGTTTGGATGCCGCACACATATTAACCCTGCTAAAAATGCCGCACACATGTACGTACCCCTGAGCGAAGCCTCTTGTTTCGCTACCCTCGCTGCGGATGTCGCTGCTCGCCACTTGTCATAGCACGGCCCACGGCGCCTTGATCCGGGTCCACATGCAACACCAGGTCAAGGCCCTGTTACCCGCGGACGGGGACTGCTGCACTCAAAGCCGCACCGGTTCCGCTATGCCACTGTTACACGAGCAACTGCACTGCAGCACACAGCCGCAAGCCAGCCAGGCGCTTGTCAGTACACAATGTCGTTAGCAATACCGTACACATTCCAGGTAGCTGCAGGTGGTGAAGCCACACAATCCTTACTGGTCCCGACCGCGCCTATATGGAATTACTCGTGTAGCGGTTCCTTGTACAGCAACAAATGAATGTCCGATCTGAACAGGGCAAAAGGCGTCCCACCACAACTTGGAACCCTGCTCAAAGCTGAGCACGCTGCTTGACCGAAGGTTGTGATAAGCAGCACACTTCAAGTCCACCTGATAATGGTCCGCAGGCCTGCCGGCTCTGCATACTCTCCACACACGCTGACTGCGCAGTGTTCCAGTTAACCTTCAACGGCCAACTGCAGACATGTAACCGCATACCAGCTTGAGCCTGCTTAACAGGAAGGCAAGCGCGCTGGTACTGACACGTGTCATGACCCCAAAAACGATATGGTCACGCAAAGAAGGCCCCACCCGCTGCACATACCGAGAGAGAGGAACATCCGTGCTTTAAATGATAAACTCGCAGTTCCAACTGCGTGTGGTCATGTATGCTCCAACCGTCAAACAGAAGACTGCGAAAAGGACTCGTTACACTAGGAATGTCAAGGGACCGTCCACCGGATGAAAACCTGTCGGCCAATCCTAACCCAGATGCCGTAGAGTGGCCAGAATGTTAGCAGCCCATGAAGCACTGTTCTGGTCAGCGCGTACGTCGTGGTGCTTACCTGGTACGTACCGTATCCGCGCAACACCCGCGCAATGCCACGCGCCTGATTTCGTGCATGCTGCCCCCTTGCAACGCCACCTGCCAGCCCGCCATGCAACGAGGGCCTTCAGAGCGAAATAACGGCTTTGAGCCCCGAATAGGGGGAGTTAGGCCCTTTCCAACTGCTCAATGAGGTGCCGTGGCATGCCTCATCCTGCTGCACCTTTGCCATTGGTCAGACCGTACGACCGCCTCCGCTCGTATGTCGCACCGCACCGGCCACGCCGCTCCAAGGACCAGGCCTATGCTGATGGCCCAACCATGGACATGCCCTTCCGTCCACACACGTGCCCTCGTCGGGACACGTGTCGTGCTGGACGCGCATGTCAGGCACGTGTCAGGCCACGGGCGCGCCCGCCGCCGCCAGGGCCTCCACCGCGTCCTCCCGCGTGTCGAAGAACGCCTGGTACAGCTCGCCTGCGTATTGGGTGTTGCACATGTGCGACAATGTGTTTGTGCAAGGAAAACGGGCACCTCATGCACGTTCGGGTGCTTCGTACAGCCCGAGCGAATTCAGGGTGCTGGTACGGGCGGAGGGGCCCTGGCGTGCTGCTGTGCGGCATGGGGGTGTGCTGGCGTCCGTGCCTGCTGCGGTTGGTCTCCACCGGAGAGAGCACTGAACTGCGGAGGACGCCGGCCACATGATAATACCATATGCGTACTGACCCAGTGATATGGGCTTGTCCCTAGGGCCGAGCATCCGACTTCCAGGTCCAGGGAAGCAGCTCCCTCGCAACCAGTGCCTATCGGACCTCCTGACCACCACCCGGCAACGCAACTCCAGGAAGGGATGATACTTCCTCCCACCACACACTTGACCCCACCCCCCGCTGATGTCACCCCCAAACCACCCACGCTCTCCACAGGCCGGAAATTTCTCATTTCCCTCTGCCGCTTTGCGGTTACCCCCAACCCACCCACCTGCCACGTCCAGGGTGGCGGTCCACCTGTTGCTCCGCACCAGAGCCACCCCCAGCTGCGGCTGCCCTCCACCTGCTCCCGCCCCCGCGCCCACACCCGCCCCGGTGGGGAACGGCGGCTGCACCACCAGGGCCTGCGCGCGTGCGGCATTGCAGTGGGGCATGTAAGCGCTTGGCCTGAGCCATAGGTAGGCCTGTATGTGAAATGCAAAGCGGAAGGTTGGGCAGGTGTACTGTTGCCGGTATGCGTTGCTGGTGCTGGTGCTGGGTTCGGACCACAAGGGCATGCACGCATCGACGTGGAGTGCGGCCGTGGGGAACCCGAATTGCAAACGCACGTGCTACGATGCGATGCGATGGCCGAACTGGCGCGCAATACTGAATAAAGCATTACTTTATACTATATCAAAGGTTTTGCATGCTACAGGACAGCGCGCACTAGTTGGGGCAAGCCATCCTACAGGATTTGCCGTCCCACGGGTCCGCGCGTGTATGGCCGAAACCAAACGAGCGGCGAAGCTTTAGTACAATGAAAACAAGTATATCAAACATATATGTATCATGTTATCTGCTTGTAACTTTATTTGGGTGCTCAGTCGATTAACCAGGGCCAACTGCCCGAATTACAGCACTGCCCGAATTACAGCAGGCCACCTGTATGCTTCAACTTGTCCCTCCCGATTCGAACACGTCAAGTGCAATGACGGCCTCAAGACAGGCGTCACGCCGATTGAGCACACGGCGCTTGGCTGGCACTTCCACATGCGACAGGTGCACACCACAGACCCACCAGACCCACCCACCCGGAACACGCCGTCCGAGGGCGCCTCCAGGTCCAGCACGCTGAGCGACCACGTGTCGGGCAGGCCGCGGCAGCGGAAGAACGGGTCCGCAGCGCCCGCTGCGGCGGCTGCAGCGGCGGCACGGCGCTTCTTCAGAGCTGCCGCTGTGGTCGCCGAGCCACCCGCGGCGCCCGCCGCACCGCCGGGGCCACCGGCGCGCTGGGCCCCGGCAACGGCGGCGGCGCCACCGCCACCGACACGGCCTGTCCGGCCGTCGCGGCCGCCGCCCCGAGCCTGCCCGGCGGCGCTGCCAGCGCCTTGGCCGCCACCGCCGGCGGCGGCGTTTGCGGCAGTGGCGGTGCGCTTGGCGGGCGGTTTCCGCACCATGTCGGACTGCGGTGCCGCAGGGCGTGAGACACGATGTGGGTCGGCGGCCATACTGCTCATGGAACCATGGCCCAGCCTTGCAGCGGACAGGCGGAACACGACTGATTGGACTGTGCCAGCCATCAGCCAAACCCTGCATTGGCCTTCCAGCAGCTCCCAAGCAGGCCACCCCAACGAGGTCATTCGCATTGCAATCGTCGTGACCGTGGGGGCCACACTGCTATCAGCCACCGTGCTGCTCGCGCTGTGCTTGTTGCTCGCGCGTGCCATTTCCTTCCCCCCCGCTGTTAACGCCCAGCGCTGTGGTCCCCAGCAACACTTCACGGACACAACCCCCGTCCCAACCCTTATCGCCTCTCCGTTAACTGCACAGCCGTACGCCGTCCAGCTGCCGTACCTTGTTTGCCACGCGGCCCGCCACCACCAATGAGCCGTCGGGCTTCTGCGCAAACACCATCACGTCGCCAGTCTGGCGGGGGAGGAGAGGAGGGTAAACAGGAAAGCGGCGGACCGTCAAGGAAGAGAGGGCGTCCTGGTGCTCCACTGCCTATTACCTCCTGTCCACCGCCAGCCGCAGCACAAGACGGGGCAGCCAGGCTGCACCTGACGCTCCGCCCATCATGCTCAAATACGCCCAGCCCACAGACTTCCTTGCCTTGGGCCAGCCCTGCGTTGCCTCGTCCTGCTGCCCTTCTCTCTTTGCGAGGGCAACCCCACCGCTAAGCACCGCCACCCAAATTACTTCTCGGCCCCATAGTTCCAGTCGGTCTACCGCTGCCGCTGTGTACGACCATCCCCACACTGTCCTTGCCAAATGCACCACCCTTCTTTCGCTCCCCCTACACCTATGCCCTCCCCCACACACTAATTATTATACCGCATTACTCGTCCTTTTGGCCCCTGGCTCTCCGGACGTGGCCCCCTTGGAGTCTGTAACTGTAACTGTAACCTATGCCCCCTTGAACCGTAACTGTAACTGTAACCTATGCACCTCCCACTCACGTCGAGCCCGTAGTTCCTGTGCAGCTCGCCCGCCCCCTCCAGCAGGTACATGCGGCTGCTGTTGTTGACCCAGAACCTGCAGGGGGGATCAACGTACTGGTAAAGCGCATGTAGCACGGCGAGCAACCGCAGAACGGCAAACGTACAGGGGCGGGGAGGGAGTATAGACGTTAATTTAATGTTTTTGTTTTGACATTTTGTGTTACATTCCAGGTTTACCATACGGCAATCTTTACCACACCGTGATCTGTACCACACGCGTGCAGGGCGCATCTGTGCGTTGTCGTGTTGCCGTACTTCGCTCTCCTCAACAATGGTGCCTGCCTTGAAGAGTGCACCCCGGAGTCACTGTAGTAACTCCCTCCCCGCCACGCCCCCGCTCCACGCCCTTAACCCCGTAAGAGGCCGTCCGGCAGGGCCGATGGCGCAGGCACCAACCACAGTGAATTCGCGACCCACCGAGCAGCCCCCTTCACAGCCCACTTCCCACCACAGCCAGGGCCAGGCCAGGATGCGGTACGAAGTGGAGCTGCCAGGGGGCTGCTCCGTGGGTGGCGAAGTCACTGTGGGCGGGGCGTGCTCCATCGGCCCTGTCAGACGGCGTTCCGCTGGGCGAGCCCACTACCCGCCTCGGCTTGTCGTACCCCATCCCCCTTGTCGTACCCCATCCCCCTTTCTACTTATCTCCGTAATCTCCCAGCCCTTGCTTGCGGTCCCAATGCATCGTAGCCCAAGGGATTTGCACTTTCCTGCCCTTGCCCGCTGTACAGATGGTTCGGCGCGTTGTGCTTGCGAACCCCGCTTCCCCTTTTGCCTGCCGCACTCGTCGCCCCGCCGCCGTCATGGCACGTAACTACAACGGGTGTGGCACTGCTTCTTTCCCACACCTTCCTCGTCCAGCTGAGAAATTGGGATGCTGTCGTGCTTCGCTACAGCTTTAACGCGTCGCCTAACCCAGTGCGGTCAGCTGCATATCTGTACTACGCTCACCCACCCTAAATCTCTTTCAGTTGGCAGACCGTAGCGTCGTGCAACTCAGGGGGATTCGGGCCCGGGTGGGCTTTGCCCCCTGATCTTGCCCCCGCCTCCCCTCCCCGCACTTTGAGCCTCTCCCACCTGCACTTCACCGCCCCAACCCAATCACTACTCCACACACGTCACAAGTACTTTGGTTTCCCCCACCTCCACTTGAAGGTGTAGGTCCGGCCGTCCAGGTCCGTGGCCGAGATGGTGACCCCGCTGGGCGCCTCCAGGCGGGGAAAGTACTGCTCCGCGATGGACTGGCCAGGTCAGGGTGCGAGGGGGGACGGGTTTAGGGAACATCAACGTGTGCACAATGTGTTGAGCAGGGTTAAAATGTGTTGAGCATCATTGCAGGACACCTCGCTTCTACGGTGTACAAGCAAGGTACTGCTCTGCGATGGACTGATGTTGGATGGCAACACGCGAGGGGTAAGGGCAGGGTAATAGGTCAGCGGTGCGTCAATCCCATGGGCAGCAGTGTGCGACCGCTGGACGCCTCCGGGCGGGGGAAGCACTGCATCGCAATGGCCAGGATGGGTGTGAGGGAGGGCCGTGCTGCGGTACGCAGCACAGTTCGGGTGCAAATGCGGCTGACCTAGCTCGTCCTCAGCACCCGCGCTACCGCGAAGCCATGTGCTCCAGCACGTCGCGAGCTGCTTGCCTACGGTGGCCCCTCACCCTCCTCTAACCTGTTCGCTGGGCCCTCTAACCGCTCCCGCCTCACGCTGACCCCCGCCGCCGTTCACTATCTCGCCGTGCGTCGTGCGACAGCCCTCCTCCCTTTCCCCCACCCCCACATCATGGGCACCACCACCCTGCTCCCGCTGCTGACATGACACTTTGGGACACGTCGCACTCTAGTCCCGAACCAGTCGCCCCGTCTCCCCTTGGCCCCAGACAACACCCGCCTGTTCCTCAGCTACGCAGGGTACCCCCTCTCCCCCACCTTCGGCAACTACCCTGCCCCCGCCGCCGCCGACGGCACAATCCGGTCCCTGCCGACCCACCCCGTCTCCCCTTGAACCCACACAACACACGCCTTCTCCCCAGCTCCACAAGATGCCCCTCCACGCATGCCCCCAGCCCCCCACTGTGGGCACAACCAGCGCTTCTTGTGTTTACGCGTAACCCACCTTGGGCACCACTACCCTGCCCCCGCCGCTGACGTCGCTGGCGGTCAGCGCCTTTTCAAAGATGACGGCCGCCCCCGCCGCCGCCATACGCCCAGCTAGCGCCGCCGCCACGGCCTCCGGATCCGCCGGGTCAGCCGGCACCGGCGGCGGCGCGCCTTCGGCGGAAGGGCCCTCCGCTGTTGCAGGTGCTGCGGTGGCCTTACCCCCGCCACCAGCTGCAGCGGCGTCCAGTGCCGCTGCCCCTAGCCCAGGCTGTTGCTGTTGGAGTTGTTGCTGCAAGGCTGCGGGGAGCATGAGGCCTAGGCCGGTGGCGGGGTCGACCAGCAGGCCAGGTGGTGCGGCGATGCCACCAAGAAGGTTAGCCGGGAGGCCCGGGAAGCCCGCCGCGGTAGCAGCGGCCGCGGCCGCCGCTGCCTGGGCAGCTGGGTCCATGGACCGCTAGGGAGGTATCTAGGTGGTCAAGGCTGCGCCCGCTATGGTTGGATGAGGGTGGGGAGGCTTGACCAAGGTGGCCCTTGGCGGATGGGTCCCCGGCCAGGTCCCCCGGGTCGTCACAGCTACTAGAGCCAGTGGATTTGCAGATTCTGGGTCAGGTATGTGTCGTTTGTAAGTTGTTAACAGTTCCAGAGTGGCTCCGAGTGCGTGCAGGCCCTTCCGCTGTGGGTCGCGATGTAAGAGGAAAGGGTTCTGGGCGTGCTGGATGCAGGTGAAGCGACTATCGTGTCCACTTGATCTGTGGCCTTTCAAGGAACGTAATTTGCCTCTTAAGGCGGTTTTGCCGTAAAGTACACGTTGTGGCTCTGGCCAGTGATCAGGACTTCCGATCGTGTGTAACTGACATAAGATATGGCGCTTTACCTTGCATACTGGGCCGGAACTCCCTGATGCCGAGTGTGCCCGAGTTCGAGACGTTCGGACCAACCGTAACAGACTTGTAGCGCTCTTTTCACGTGTGCAGGCGTGCTGGACTTCCGCAGCCACGCTAACCTAGTAGCGCCATAACTGTTTCATTTGCTTGGGAAATTGCCGGGTTTGTGCTCAGCCCGTAGACAATGGACCTCGCAGCGCTGCTGCCGGTGCTGCAGGCCTGCCTCAGCCAAGACCAAAACCATGTCAAGGAGGCTGAGCGTGTCCTGAAGCAGGTGCGCTCATTCACTGTCGCTATCGTGACGGTTTGGCGCGCCACTGGCCGCGTCTTGGCGGCGACGCCGCCGATTGAATGGGCTAGCCCCAATCATATAATATGACAAACGCAAAACCTGAAAAAATATTTGGCGTTGGTTCGTGACCGCGCAGCATGAACAGCTGCCGGGTCAGGCTGTGCAGCTGCTGCGCGTGGCGGCCGAGGAGAGCGTGGATGCTGGTGTTCGAACGATGGCGGCAATCAACTTTAAGAACTTTGTGAAGCGCAGCTGGGAGAAGTCCGAACACGAGACAGGTGCGTTGATGCCTACCCGCGTGCGTTAGGCCCTGCCCTGGGCGTGCACAGAAGGGGGCGAAGGGCGTTCGAGGGAACACACTTGGGGGTCGTTTGTGTGGGTAAGGGGGAAGGTCAGGTGGTAGAGCGCATTGAGGGGGAGAGTGGGCGCGGTGAGCCATGCCCCCTCGCATCCTTCGTCGGGGGCGTGTGCCCATGAGGGGCGGCTCTTGACCTCCGGGAGGACCCGTAACCATGGGGCCAGGAGCAGCGGAATGCTGTATCAGCGGGCAAGGTGGGGGCAAGGTGTCACAGGCAGCCGCTGTGACCGTACGCTGGAGTGTAGCACGCATGGGCAGCCTGGCGGTGGCCCTGCAGTTGTACCGGGCGGGCGGCTGGTGGTGCAGCCCCGGCCCTCGTCCCCCCTGGGCGGCAGCCGTCCAGGAGGCGGCCATGCAGGCGCTGGTTGCCGCGGGGCGACACCCACACACGTGTGCAGGCTGACATGCATGGCCACGGCGACGCGCCGACCCATGGGGCTGCTGTGCGTGCGTGCGGGCGGGCGGCAGCCTACGGCCTTCGGACGAGTGGCCGCCGCTGCGCGTTTGCTGCGCAGCCAGGGCAGGCTTAGGGGGAAGGGGATTTGGTGGGGTGATCGCAGCGGCATTCCGGGCCTCCTCAATTGAGGTGTCACGCAAGTCGCTTCATTTGCAGCAGCAGCAAAAGCAGCAGCAGCAGCGGCAGCAGCTAAAGTCGCCGGGAAGGCGGTTCCGCTGGCGGCGGGCCCAGGACGGAAGGGACGGGGACACGCCGCGCAACGGGATGGCTGGGGCGGTCGGGCTGTCGGGCCGGCGGGCAACCTGCCGGCAATGGAAGAGCCTGGAGAAGGGCATCACGCCAGGCGGGCAGGCGGGCAGCCTACCAGCTATGGACGAAGCCTCCCAGAGAGCAGGCCTGGAGAAGGGCCTTTGGCTCGCTTTCTTACCCAGTGCTGGTCTCCAGGGGAGAGGGCGGTCGCACGGAGTGCAGCTGCAGCCGCAGCTGCGGCCGCTAGGAAGGCCGTCCCGGCTGGGGGCATGGGGAAAGGAGGGCCCCAGCCCTTGAGCGCAGCTGCAGGGCCTCCACCGGGCCACAGGAAGCAGGGGCTGCAGCAGCGCATGGCGGACCGATGGTGGCGGCCTCAAGCATGCCAGGGGAGGGGGGACGGCACCGTAGCAGGCAGGGGCTCTTGAGGCTTGCCGTCCAGCCGGGACCGCCACTCCTGCTGCTGCTCCTGCTGGCTGGCGGGTTAGGGGTTCGCTCCAGGGGATGGGGGTGGGTGGCACCACAGAGGACGGTGGGAGCTGGGTGTATGCAGCGGCGCAGGGCAGTTCGGGCCTTGCTCCGGGTGCAGCTGCTGGTGCCGGTCGGAGGTGCTGGGCTGGGTTCTGCAGGGCTGCCGGGCGTGTGGGTCAAAAGCAGCCACCGCAACAACACCGCAGCTCCCCCAGCGCCACCATGCCAGCGCAGCAGCAGCAGCGGCGTGGGCGCTGCCTGGGCGCCGGGCGGCACCTGCAGGGCGCGTGTCCATGACGGAACCCGCAACCCCGCACGTGCGCCAAACAGAGTGGATAGAGCAGTCCGGCTTGCGGGGGGGCGGGGGGGGGGTGCGGGGCCTGCAGGGCGCGGGGTGCGGGGGCGGGGGCCCGCATTTGGTGGTAGCCCACGGTGTTCACCCCACGCACGGCAGGCCGACTGTTTCCGTTTGCCATGTTGCCGGCTCGCGGTTATCCACGCACGGCAAGGGGATGGGACGTTGCGCTGGCGCAGCCCGATGCCCTGCACGGGAACCCCGCCTCCCATAAGGGCCTCCATCGCAGGCTACTGCATTTCCTTCAGGGCCACTACGCTTTGCGCGTGTCGTGCGTCCATCTTCCCGGCGGCGTCCCCGCACCGTGCCGCCGCATCGCCCCACCGGACCGACGGCCCTGTTATTACCGTACATGCCCCGCCCCTCCAGGCTCCGGCCCGCAGTACCTCATCCCCGACGCCGACAAGGAGGTGGTGCGGAGCAACATCCTGGAGGCCGTCATCCGGTGAGGCCCTGCGTTGCGTGCTGAACGAGTTGAGCTGAACCGCGGCAGCTGGCCCAAGTTGCCGAACGGGGACCCAGTGCTGCAGGAACGGAGCGCCTGCTTCCTGCTGACGCGGTCGCGCCCTCACTACCCCTCTCCCGCTCTCCTTGCAGCGCCCCACACGCCATCCAGTCTCAGCTGTCGGAGGTGTTCAAAATCATCGCCTACTGCGACTACCCCGAGCGGTGAGGGCCCGTGAGGGGTGGGCTGGCGAGGGGAAGCAAGGGGCCAGGCGACCCCCAGGGGGCGGGCTCACTGGGGCAGGGGAGGGAGGTTTCGGACGCGTGGGCTAGATACTTCAAAAGGGTTAAGGAGTCAACGCCTGCTACGACTACCCCGAGCGGTAGGGGGCTGAGGAGGGCGCTGCGGTGGTCAGCAATGGGCATGGCAAGCGGCCTGAACGACGAGGGTTTTGGGGCTTCTGACATGTGTAGAAGTGCGCCCCTGGGAGCATATTGATGCATGTACCACGGTTTGACTAAAACAGCAACGCAATGGGTGGCGAGGGGGAGCGGGTGGCCCGGCTCTCCAGGAGGTGGGAGGTGATGGGTGGGAGGCAGGAGGTGGGAGGTGGCCCGGCTCCCCGGGAGGTCGCCCGGCGAGGCTAGCACTGGCGTGCGGGTGCAAGGAGGCGGGGCATAGGGATGTGACCGGCTGGCGCCAAGCGCCAAGTACATGGGTGCCAGGAGTGAGCGGCGGTAGGGACTGGCATGTCATCCGGGGGCCATGAAGGAGCGTGGGTCGGAAGGTCATGGGGTGGTGGCATGGGCGATGCGGCGTGGGTCGGAGCTGACCGACTGGGCACATCACCAGAGGAAGGAGGCTGGGCCACCGGCCTCTGCATGTGAGGGAGCTTGGCTTGCATGGTACACGCCGTGCCGTACCCCGTGCCGTACCATGTCGTGTCGCTCAGTCTAGGTGCAAGGCGCACATGCTGGCCCTGCGTTGACCGAGTTTGACTGCCGCTTCCACGCGTTGTCCCCTCGAAGCTGGCCAAGCCTGCTGGAGGCGCTGTACGGCAACCTGGCCTCACAGGTGGGGGGCACAGCGGGGACGGAGGGGGGACGGAGGGGGTTACGACCGGGATTCCTTTAGTGGGCTGCACGTGCGTATGGTGGCACGCAGAGCAGGGGGGCGCAGCAGTGTGCACGCTGTCCAGGGTGGCAAACATGTCAATGGGGGTACGGACGACGCAAGCACGCAGTCCGGGACTGATGGGGCGCGTGCGTGCTGGCGGCATCCGCTCCGATGAATGCAGGCACGGCGCAACGGTCATGTACTTTGGGCTGCTGGCCCTACGTCCGCTCGATTTCCATTACCTGCGTCCCAATACTGCATTCCAGCGCACATTGACCTCATCGGATACACGTGCACTGCGGCGTGGTGGCCTTGTGGCTGCTTGTCACTTCCGCGTTGCTACCCCACACAGTCCTAATACACATGCACCTGGACCTCCTCCCCACAGGATCAGACGCGCGTGCACGGCGGCCTGGTGGCCCTGCGCCTGCTGGCGCGCAAGTACGAGTTCCGCGACGAGGAGGAGCGGGCTCCCCTGGACGGCATCATCGGCACCACCTTTCCGCTGCTGCTGCACATCTTCCGGCAGCTGCTGGCGGCGCCGCCCAGCGCGCAGGTGGGGCGCCTGGGCAGCGCATCAGTAGCGGGAACGTATCCCTACCCGAATGGTTTCTTGCACAGCGTGAGGGTGTGGTGGTAGGGGCACGCCTTCCGGCAGCGTGAGGGTGTGGTGGTAGGGGCACGCCTTCCGGCAGCGTGAGGGTGTGGTGGTAGGGGCACGCCTTCCGGCAGCGTGAGGGTGTGGTGGTAGGGGCACGCCTTCCGGCAGCGCCTGGCGGCGCCGCCCAGGTGCGCAGCGGTGTTGTGCCGCAGTCAACGGGTTTGGGGGTTTGGGTGACGATGCCGCCCTTCTGCATACGGGGCAGCTGCGGCTGTAGCAGCGGGAGTAAGCGGGCAAGCCGCCTGTGTGTGGCCGAACGCTGGACAGATCTCGGGAAGAGAAGCTCGGGACGCGAAGTTAGCACGAAGCCTTCTTGCACGGCACGGCATGTATTGGTACGGTCTTTTATACTGCTCCGCCAAAACAGCATCTCGTGTGCTCTTCCACAGATCTCCACCTATGTCAAAGTGGTGTGCACAAGACGTTTTGGTCCACCACCACCGTGGCCGTGCCCTCCACAAGCGCCCCACTGCTAATACACATGCCCTTGATGCACACGCACCTCTCCCGCAGATCTCCACCTACGTCAAGCTGGTGTGCAAGACGTTCTGGTCCGCCACCTACATGGGCGTGCCGTCCACGCTGCTGCAGCCGGAGCCCTTCAGCGGATGGATGGGGGCGCTGGGGACGGCGCTCACGCAGGCGGAGCCGGCGGTGAGGAGCGATCGTGAACTCTGTTATACCACTTTGCTGCTGGACTGTAAACTGACGAAGAAAAGCGTGTAGTCAAACATGTTTTGTATGCACAAGAAAATGATGGGAAACGACCGTGCCTGCTACACACGGGTTGAACGCTGGGCTGCGGGCTGTGTTGTTTGCCTGGGCCGGTGGTGTGGTGCACTACTGCTATTGACCCCCTTTTCCCGCCTTTCCTCTTGACAGGACGTCGCCGCCTTGGACCCCGAGGAGCGGTCCGCCGCCCCCTGGTGGAAGGCCAAGAAGTGGATCCTGCACATCACATACCGCCTGTTCAACAGGTGCGTGAGGCCTGCGTGCATGTGTGTGAAACGCGTGGTACGTATGCGTGGTGCATGCTCCCACCGTCCCGTCACGTCACACAGCGGCACCGCACACAGCCGGGACAACAGCGGAAGCCAGCGCACATTACCTATCGCCCATCCAGCACGTGTGGACGCGTGGGTTGTCACGCGTGCGCGCATGTAAAGCACGGAAAGCACGAGTAGCACCACCCCGAGTCGTACCAGTACATAGCTGGGAGCACTGCTTGACCACTGGTGGCGTGCTGTTGCGCCGGCGGCTCATTTGCTGAAAGCCGCTGCATACCTGCATTGCAAGCATGGCCGTGAGCTGCCGTCCCCCGGAGTCTGCCCAAGGGCCCGTCCCACGCGCGTCCCGCACCTCGTGCCGTACGTTTACCGTATTCCTGCAGGTACGGCGCCCCCAAGCAGTGCCGTGACGGCTCCGAGAAGCAGTTTGCGGAGATGTACGCGGTGGGTTGAGCGTGTTGATGGACACGTTCGCATGTAACTGCACGGTGGCATCTGGGTTAAGCAGACGATGGAAGGTTAAGATGTACGCGGTGGGTTGGAAGCCGCACACGCTGTCCGTATGGGCCTGGCCGCAGAGCAGGTTCAGAGAGCAGGGCAGTCTTCCCATCAAACAGTGCAGTTGAGACGTGTAGGCAATACAGTAAGGCACATGCAACAATACAGCCAAACACGTGGCAGCTTGGTGCCGTTCGGCTGGGCGGAGGGGTATGTGCTGGAGGCCTTGGTGTGGCGGCCCCTGCTGGAGGACCCTCTCCTTGACGGTACATGTCTTTCCAACGCGTGCTCCCCAGGCTGAGGCCATGCCCGCGTTCCTGCATGCCCACCTGGGACCGCACATTGCTCCTCGCCGTGCATCTGTGTATTGATGAGTAGTCAACCCCATGCAGCTCTCAGCCCCCAGGCCGAGGCCATGCCCGCATTTCTGAACGCCCACATGTTGCTGCAGCTGTGTGCTCCTATATCCTATCTTTCAAGGGTTCTTTCCACTGAACACATGCCACTCATCCTCACTTGCCTCCCCAGGCTGAGGCCATGCCCGCCTTCCTGGACGCGCACCTGGGGCTCATCAGCCAGCTGGCTCAGGGCACCTACTTCTCGCCGCGATGCACCAACATGCTGTTCCAGGTGCGTGGAATAACCTCTTGGCATTCGGGCTCGGTCGGTGGAGAAGGAGGGAAGGCGAAGGGATTGGGGCGCTGCAGCGACGGCGCCCCTCACCATCTCCGTACTGCACGCCATGTGGTCAATACAAACGCTGACCCATTTCCAGGCCCCTGAGCATGGCTCTTATTGTAAGATCGCCGTACACCTTAGTACCGCGTACTTCCTTCCGCCTGTGTGTGCCGTACACGCCTTGCGCCCCCCTACCGTGCACGTGCAGTACATGACGCACGCGGTCAACATCCCCGCCGCCTACAAGCGCGTGGGCGGGCAGTGGGACGCGCTGCTGCACAACGTTGCCTTCCCGCTCATGGCCTTCAACGACGAGGACATGCGGCTGTGGGCGGAGGACCCGCACGAGTACATCCGCAAGGTGGGCAGGCAAGATGTACGTACGAAACCAAGGGCAAATCACGCACGTGTGTACGGTAGGGTGGCGTCCTGTACCATACGACGACATGGCGTGCTCTAGGGCTTAGAAACGGCTGATCCGCGGCGGTGTGCGTGCGGTGGGGTGCGTGCGGTGAGGTGTGGGTTGGTGTACCGCAGCGTGGCATGTGTGGGTATTGCAAGTGATTGAGCCTTCCGCACGGATGCTATGCCTAGCGCCCCCGGGACAGAGGTTGATACGGAGGACGGGGTTAATTATAATCGAGCCCACGGCAGTCTAGGGCACAAGCTAAGGATGACCACGACCTGCCCGTCCGTCCCTTCCGCAATGCAACGCTGCTGTGGAGGCTGTGTACAGTGGTGTACCTGCACGCCCGCATCTTGGAGCACATGCCACCCTGCTGGCCAATACCATTATGCACCTGCGAACATTTGCCGCCGCAGACAACGACATACACCTACACACAACGGCACGGCTTCTGTTTGCACAGGCGAATATACTGCATCACTGTTGTGTCCTGAACATGGATGCCTTTGTCACCCCTGCAGGGCTACGACATCCTGGAGGACATGTACTCGCCCAAGACCGCCGCCGCCAACTTTGCGCACGACCTTTGCCGCAAGAAGCGCAACCACCTGGACGCATTCATGGGCGTGGTGGCGGGTGGGTGAGGCATGGACTGTGTGTGCCGATGGTTTCACTGCTTGGTGGTCACCACCTGGCCTCATTGGAAGGATTGGCAGCTGCGGGCTTTTGTAGGAAATTAGGAGAACGTCTGATAGGCTTCCCCTACCCTGCAGCCGCGGGGTAGGCAATTCGTGCCGAAGGTCAAGCTGCTGTCCATGTGTGCAGGGCAGTGAAGGCGCACGGCCCAGATTGGGATCCCAGGCTGTGTGCTGCAGTCGTGCGAGTCAACTCACGCGCACGATGGCGATGTGAATGGCGTTGCCGGACATGTAGTCACGTGCACGACACATAGTGCGAGATAGCACGTTAACTTGTTACCCTTGGTTGGTGTGTGCACGCTGCAGGCGTGCTTGGCGGCTTTGCGCGCACGGTGGCGGCGGGCCAGCAGCCCAGCGCGGCGGAGGCGCGGCGGGTGGACGGCGCACTGCTGGCGGTCGGCTGCCTGGCGCCGCTGCTGAAGCACAAGGTGGGCTAATACACACCGGCATGTGGGTTAGCATACATGGAGGGAAGGTGGTGGCGGTGCGAGGGTGGAAGGCGACCATTTGGCCGTGGGCGGCCTGGGGCCCCTCTTCAAGCACACGGTGCAATTGCTTTGCGCGTGTGGGTTAGCACATGGGGCGTGAGACGGCGGACGGCGTGCTGCTGCCTGGTGCAGTCATGCTGCTGCCGAACCCGGAGCCGGGGGCGGGGGGGCCATTGGGAGGCTGATTAAGGTTGACGCCGCCTGGCCTGGCCGCATAGCTGCTTCCATTCTCCACACTCCCTGCCAGTGATACGCCTGTGTCCCTGCAGAAGCCGTACAAGGACCAGTTGGGCCCCATCACGACCACCTACGTTTGACATACGGAAATAAATTCTCCAAGTGTTCTGCTTGTCTTCATCCTTGTTTGCTCTGTGCAGAAGCCGTACAAGGACCAGCTGGGCCCCATCATGGCCACCTACGTCATGCCCTGCTTCGACTCGCCGCACGGCCACCTGCGCTCCAAGGCGGTGTGGGTCAGCGGCGTCTTCTGCGACACGCCCTTCCCGGACGGCACCAACTCGGGGCCCACCTACATGCGATTCTTCGAGAAGGTGGGCCACGCGGCTGTGCGGCTGGTTGTACAGCAGGGCACGTGTTCGGGGTAGATACCATTGTTGCGACCGATTGATAGCGGACGGGGGGGTGTGGGGGGGCGCATGGGGCCGTTATGGCCAATGCGCGTGCTTCGACAGGTGTTGCCTTGCCGTGTTGTACCAAAAGCTGCATCACTATTTATCGCATCTCCTGCTCGACAACAATGCCGCCGCCCAGACTGCCTCCTGCCTGGGCGACCCGGAGCTGCCTCATGTGCGTGGACGCCGTGGTGCTCCCTCACCTCGCCTCACCTCGCACCTTCCTTGAAGATAAGGGTTTGTAACAACATTAATTGGTCGGACGAGCACTCCCTCCCCTTCCTCCCCTTCCTTCCGCCGCCCAGGTTGCGTCCTGCCTGGGCGACCCGGAGCTGCCCGTGCGCGTGGACGCCGTGGTGTCTCTGCGGCACTTCCTGGAGGAGATGGAGGACGTCACGCCGCTGCTGCCCGCGCTGCCCAACCTGCTCAACGCCATCTTCGGCCTCATGAACCAGGTGCGGGCGCGTGCTGGGTGCCGGGGCACGCCTCACAGGCCGGGGTATCCGCGTGTGATTTTGTGTTTCATCAAAGAGGATGCATGCTTGGCCAGCTCCACCTCCGGACTTGTGAACCATACACACGGTTGTGCAGAGTTCGGAAAGCATGTTTGCATGCATGCGTTACAACAAGTTGTAACTGGTTTCCATTCCTGTTTCCCGCCAGGTGGACAACGAGGACCTGGTGTTCACGCTGGAGGCCATGGTGGACAAGTTCGGGGAGGCCATCGCGCCGTACGCCGTACAGATGGCGCAGCAGCTGGCGGGCGCCTTCTACAAGTGCGTGGCGGGCGGGGGCGAGGGCAAGGGCATGCTTGCGACTGTGTTCACATGGCGGTTCCGGGGCAGGGCAGGCAGGGGTACACCTTGCTCTGCCCGTCAATGATCGCGTGTCCTTCCTAACCGTTTCTAACTGTTCCTGCCCAGGTACTGCGCCGCCGCGGACGACGACGACGCTGACGACGACGCAGGTGAGGCGGGCGGCGGTTAGCGGTTTAGCGGTTACGGTTTAGCGGCTAATAGCGGTTCATCGGTCTGGCAGCTGGGGTGTAGCTTGTAACTGGCGACGCCGCACGCTGCATTGGCGCACGGTCGGTGCAGGCCTCTGCTGTCAAGATGCATGCACTTGCAAACACGTACGCTCTACGACTTGAGCCCGCCCATGGGCACACACGCCCGCTTGCACCTGCTAATACACGTGGCCCGGTCAGTCAACGTGTGTCCACGCGCTGCAGCCGGCATCGCCGCCTTGAGGTGCGCGCGCGCTCTAACCACGCTCATGCAGGGCTGCCCCCACACCTCCCCGTTCCATATGGACCCACACGCATGTTAATCTTCACACACCCACCCGTACACACCCACCCGTGCCCCGCAGCTGGCATTGCGGCCTTTGGCTGCATGCGCGCGCTCAACACGCTGCTGGAGGCTTGCTGCAACATCTGTACGCATGAAGCTAACCCACATCTTAACCCGCATACGTTCGTGCCCCGCAGCCGGCATTGCGGCCTTTGGCTGCATGCGTGCGCTCAACACGCTGCTGGAGAGCTGCTCGGAGTCCGCGCCGCTGCTGGGGGCCATGGAGGAGGTTCTGTCGCCGCTGCTGACGCGCATGCTGAGCACGGAGGGGCAGGATGTGTTCGAGGAGGTGGGTCTGGGTTAGCGGCTAATACACACAGTCCCATCTGTGGGGGCCGTGGAGGAGGTGCTTATTGCGGCTGCTGACGCGCATGCTGCGCACGGAGGGGCAGGATGTGTTTGAGGAGGTGCATGCGGATTAGCGGTTAATACACATGTCCGAGGTATTAGGAACAGTGGAACACTGTACTTGCATATCAACCGACAGCACCGGACGTGCAGGTGCTTGGCAGTGGAGACATTGTTGTGACATAGGTATTGACTCTCTCCTGTGCCGTACGCCTGCAGGTGCTGGAGATGCTGTCGTACCTGACGTACTACGGCAGCGGCATCAGCGACCGGTTGTGGGCGCTGTGGCCGCAGATCGAGGCAGCGGTCAACGAGTGGGCCGTGGACTACTGGGAGAACATCCTGGTGGGTGTACCACCGTACCATACAATGCAATCATGCCAAACTGCCAGTGCACTCTGGTTGGAACGGCTGTGCGGGCCTGGGCACGGTGAGCCACAGTGGTGAGGTAGCTAGTCAGGCACTCAGGCTTGCGATGTGCATGGCACCCTAATCCCGCTTTCCGTGGCAGTCTGGGCTTCGGCAAAGGCCTGCCAACTGGACGACAGATGCCATCCGTTCGCTACACCCTTTGCCCACGGCACGGCGTGGCCTGCTCCTCAGTCGTAGCTCTTTTGCCGCTGCTATTGCCGGTTAGTATGCAAGTCTGGGGAGCTCCCCGCATGTCCACAAACAGCTTCAGCTGAGCAACTACAAAGCGCGCTGTGTCCCTCGGGCTTCGTCTTCACTGTTTGCTTGCTGCCTTTATATGACCCGCAACCCGGTGTGCTCTGGTGCTCGACAGGTGCCGCTGGACAACTACGTCTCCCGCGGCACCGAGCGCTTCCTCACCAGCACCACGCCCGACTACAAGGCGTCGCTGTTCAGCATGGTGCAGAAGGCGCTCACAGGGGACTACGGTGGGTAATGCATGTGTATTAGCGACTGGCTGCCTGTGTGTTAGCATGGAATGCATTGGTGCCCACAAGGCATTGCTGCTCAGTATGGTGTAAGAGGGCTCCAAGGGGGACTGGAGTGGGTGGGACGTACGTGCTGTGTGTCTTGTGACATGTATGTGATCTTGTGATGCTTCTCAATGGCTCGACTGTATGGCCAATGGCAGGAGGCGCCCTGCAGGGAACTGCCGAAGTGGTGGGCTACATCCCTATCCCTACCTGAAAACGGTGCATCTGCGGTTGCCGTTAGACGGACACCTGCGAGGGTGCCACTGTCAAGGCTTTGGTTTAGACGGGTTATACCTGCTAAGGCGTGGCCCCTCTAGCATGCAGTACACGGCAGCTTCGCAAGCAATCTGATGACAACCATCGCTTGTATACGTGTCCCGCCCCGCAGAGGAGCGGTCTGTGGTGCCCGCCGCCAAGCTGCTGGAGGTGGTGCTGCAGAACTGCCGCGGGCGGGTGGACGGCTACGTGGTGCCGTACCTGCAGCTGGTGCTGGCCAAGCTGCAGACAGCGACCAACAGGACGCTCAAGGTGGGGGGTGGTGTGTGTTGATCATCGAGCGTGTGTGTTACACTAGTCGTGGGCGTGACCTACCGGCAGCTGGTGCTGGCCGTGCTGCAAATGCGCCCATAACAGGACGCATAAGATGGGTGGGAGCATGCGTTGTGCAATAGCGCGGGCCGTGGGACATGGGCAGGACTGGCGCCTGTACCCGAGCATGTGAGATAGCCTCGGACGCATGGCATGCGGGGAGCAGGTTCCAACAAGGACGAAGTTGCCCCTGGCATGACGCACACGTCTCGTGCTCCCAACACGTGTCGTGTCGTTGCCACGTGCCGCCGCAGGACACGCTGGTGGTGATCGTGGCCAACGCGCTGTACTACAACCCCGTGCTGGCGCTGGGCGCGCTGGGCAGCATGGGCGCGGTGGGGCCCTTCTTCGGCGCCTGGTTCACGGCCATCTTCGACAACAAGAAGAGCGGCAAGCCCAAGCACTTCCGGCGGATGCACGACAAGAAGGTACGGCACGTGTACTGCTGGTGTGCACGGCACGTGGAATTGCCTTCGCGTTCGGCATGTGGGTTAGCGAGCAGTGCAGGAGTCCATTCGTCTAGCGGTGAACCAGGGGCTTGACCTCCTCACCGGACCTACTCGACCCTGGGTCGTTGCGTTCTGCAAGTGCATCCGCCCATCCGGCCAGCCCGGTTAACCAGGGGCGTGACCTCGATGCTCTACCGAAGTCCCTTGCGTTGTCCAGAATTCGGTTACGTGGTTTGCAGCATCCGGGCCTCCCCGCACGGCTGTGCGTGCCGGGCTCCACACCGCTGCTTCTTCAGTCGCACTCTAAACATTTCGGCACTCTGCTCTCCTGTTCTTTTACCTCGCTCTAGTACTGTTCGCAGCTGTGATTCCAAACACGTTCTTGCAATCTAAATTGACTGGGTTTTGCCTTTCTCCTGCGTGCCCACCCGCAGCTGTGCGTGCTGGGGCTGACCTCGCTGCTGTCGGTGCCGGACGACCAGCTCCCACCCGAGATCCGGGCGGGCATGCCACAGGTGGGTCTGCAGGGCTTGGAGCACAACGAGAGTGTGGAATTCAATGACGGCTTGATTGCGTTTTTGGAACGCCCTGACATGGCTGCTGGTGGCGCTCAAGGAGCAGCAGCCTGAACCCGTGCCCCACTCGTGCCTCACCGCTAATACACACGCGTGCCCTGCTAACACACATCCGCAGCTGCTTGCGGGCGTGATCCGGCTGCTGGTGGCGCTCAAGGAGCAGCAGGAGGAGGCGGAGAAGGAGGCCAAGTTCGACAGCGACGAGGAGGAGGCGGAGGAGGACGGGGAGGAGGACGGGGACGAGGACGACGACGAGGAGGTGGGTGCGTGCAGCATTCCGTGCCGCAGTTTTGTGGTGCGGTATTTGTTTTCGCGTAGTTGCGGTGCTTATTTAGACGAATTTGGCTGTTTGCGGGTTGGTTGGTGATTCGTGGCATCCCGCGAACTTAGTAACACACCCACATGCATACGCACGCGTAGCATCCAATGGCAACAAGAAGATGGCCAAGATTCTGTTGCCGCGACATGCGCGCCGGAAGAGACACACACCGCAACAAGCTTACGTGCACATGCGCACATACACCTGCTGCTGCTTGTGGGCCCCATCTGTCCCGCCTACTGCTGGACGACGAGGAGATGGCCAAGTTCGTGTTGTCCCCACGCTTAGGCCAGTTAACCCACGCGCACGCTAATACACACGTTTGCGTTCCACAGGACGACGAGGAGATGGCCAAGATCCTGCGCAAGGGCGCCAAGGCCCTCCTGGACGGAGAGGACGACGACGAGGACTCGGACGACGAGTTTACGGACGACGAGGAGGTGAGGAGCAGAAGCTTAAACACTGACAAGTGATTGTACACCTCGTGCCTAGTAGGTGTGGTTTCGTTGTCATTGGGCGCTGAAGCGTACTTGATGGGGCACGTGGGTGAGGAGGACTCCAACGAGGTACGAGGACTAGCACTGGTTTATTATGGCTTAGGCTATGGACTGTTGGCAGAGGCGTGCTCGATAGGTGGGAACTGTTGGGCAACCTCCTAAGTGCACGGCCAGAACTGTTCCGGCTTGTTGCACCACCAGGGATGCCGTGTCCCTTCTTGGTACGCCCCAACCCGCCTTCAACTCCCACTTTGCTAATACACAACACATGCGTGGTATGTCAGTATACAACTCCAGGTGCACACGTCGCTAAGTTTAATCGAACCTGTTGTGGTTTAGCTCGCTCTCGCCCCTGCTGCTCATACACACCCCCTTGCTAATACACATTCCCTTGTTAACAAACACCCCCAGGTGCACACGCCCCTGGACCCCATCGACCCCTTCGTGGCAGTGGCGGACGCCCTCTCGGGGCTGCAGCAGCACATGCCTGCACGGTGAGGAATGGATGGGTGTTCTTGCGGGTAGCTGATGCAGTGTGGTTGGTCAATCACTTCGACATCCACACGCGCGCATGCTAGTTTGTTTCGCATCAGCCGGTGCACGTTGGGGTTTTTTGGGTCAGCCATCCGCCGCCTTACCATCGCGCACAGACACGTGCAGCTGCAGGGCTTGTACGGTTTCCAAGCAGCACAGCGCCGTACAGTGTGCATGTCCTGCCCGTGCTGCCTCACTCACACCTAACCACGCAGGCACGCGCAGCTGCCGGGCTCCTGTGACCCCAGCGTGGCATAAGTTGAACACCCGTGCACCTCCACGCCCTCACGCGCTCCCCTCCGCCCCTGTGTTAACCCATACCTAACCCACGCAGGCACGCGCAGCTGCTGGGCTCGTGCGACCCCAACGTGGCCGCCGCCATCCAGGGCATGGTGGCGTACGCGGCGGAGGTGCGCGCCAAGCAGCAGCAGGAGGCGGCAGCAGGGAAGGCGTGAGAGGGTTTGTGTTAGCTGTGTATTAGGGTGTGTAGCAGGGGTGCGGGTGTGAGACAGTGGCTGTGGTGGCGTGTTTGGTTGGTTCACAAGGATGTGGCTGCTGCGGCGATGTGGAGCAAAGCGGTAGCAAGGGGGCGAGCGCACGTGTGGAGGGCATCGGACGAGAGAGAGGAGAAAAGCATATCTGGGGATGGTGTGGGTCGATGCCTGGGACAGACACTACGGTGTCGGTAAGGCATGCGTCGGGGCTAGGCTAGGCATATGGCGTAGGACGGGAAAAACCGGGGCTTCTATCGTGTCAACACGCGAGGAAGACAGGCAAGGCCGTGCGCTTTGGCCATCAGCTAATGGGCTTGCTCGACGGGCGTTTGTGTGCTTGTGCGCGGCGCTGTATGTAGTGCATCATCGGTAGCTTGTTTAGGTTGCATCTTTCCAATGTACGAGATAGGTCTGCGCACTGCAAAGGTACGTGCGCGGGTAACGCGGGGGTTAGGCTGCGAGGGCGTGCCGGTACCGGTGCCGCATTGGCAAGCGCGGATGGGATGGGGGGTGGCCGGGGCCGGGGCTGCGCCGCAGTTGTGTGGTCCGTGGTGTGTGGAACAGCCCACCGAGACAGCCTTGCAGCGTGGCATTCCGTGGGGTGGGTAGGAAGGAGTTGCGTGTGTGAGAGGGAGCGACATATGTGAGCGTCTAGGCATTAGGGCCACAGAGCATGAGCGGGAGGGGGCCGGCGTGCAGTTGGTGCATGCTGTGTTGAGTTCCCAGCACCAAGCTTTTTGCCGGTAATGGACTGCTGGGCGGGCTGGGACAGGAACGTGTGCAAGACGCTGGCTGCCTGCTGTGTGCTGTGCACCTCTGTGCCGCGTGTCCGACCGCTCGGGCGATGGTGTACCGGGAGGGAGATGGAAAGCGGCAACGCAGGATGTAATGCTACGGTATCAGGTTCCGTTAACTCAGCGGCACGTCAGGGCTCGCACATGCCCTCTGCCTAAAGCCGGAGTGCACAGGCCCTGGAGGATAAGCGGGCGCAATTGTCTGTGTATGTACGACAGCAATCCGACAGCTTGAGTGCAGCTGCGGTCACAATCAAGGCACAACTGCGCAAAGCCTGTGTCTTTCAACGTTACATGCACGCAAACCGCAGTACGGTGCCAGCACGGCTTGCAACATGTGCACAACCGGCAAGCCAGAGCAAGCTACCTGTGCTGTAAGTCTGCCTGCGAGCATGGTCATGCACGACCATCATACCGTACAAAGTGCTACCGGCATAACTGAAGCACATAAGTGCAACACCACAACACCACTGCTACCAGCATGCAGGGCCGCAGTTGCCATGTGGCACGGCACACCCCGACACTTGCAGCACAACCATACGGGACTACCCATGCACCCAAACTGATTCATTCTGCTGGCTGGCAGCGCCTGCTGCTGCATTACCTTGCTTGAATTCACGGCCACACTTCAAAGCGCGGCTCACATGCGCTGCTACGATATGGGTATCACTGCCACAACGCCACTGCTGTCCGCATGCGCGCCTGCACTGCACCGAGTTGCGCGTGTGAACCGTAACTTGGCACAACAGCAGCAGCAGCAGCAGCAGCAGCAGTAGCAGCACCTGCAGCAGCACCATACACAATAACCACCTGCCCTGAGTTGGCTGCTAGCAGAGTCTACCGCTCCATGTGGGGTTTCCTCCTGACAAACAAAAGGTGCGCCTTCAACGGCTGAGTTTCCTACCTCCCGCTTAAGCCGCAACCCAAGCCCTGCAACACAACTGACCACGCACTTCCCACAAACGGGTCCGCCGGCCCAACATCCTCATCAGTGCGTCAACCTTGGAGTTCCGAGCACGAACCGCGAAAGCAGGCGCTGCACAACCACATCCAATCCACATAGCAGGCCCAGTGTAAGTGTGTTGAGTGCGCCCTTGCCCAGGTCGATCGGCCCGCACATTAACCTCTCGCTACCACACACACAGGACTGGTGCCGGCATCGGCGCGAACGGAAAGCCCGGCACGTGTTAGCCCAGCCCCCATATCGCAGTCGCCTTATGTTATGTCATGAAGTTACCTCCGTATCAACGTTCATGAAGTGGTGTATCCTATGTGCACAAAGGACTGGTGTACCAGCACGCGTGCACATGCAGCTGGGACATCAACAGGAACGACATCATTTCCCTGCCCAGGCTTGTAGTACAGCCATACGATGTAGGGCAGGCTAGCCCAGTGCTAACTACCATGGGCCAAACGGTCTTAACCCCTCTGCGTACACGCGCCGTAACTAATGACACAACAATTTCTTTGCAGCAGCGCCGTACGTGCAAGGAAACCATCAGTTCCCAAGAGCGTCACGCCCAGCCTACTCACCGCCTGTTTTGGGCGTAACCCCCCCATAGCTCACCACTTGCTCCAATCATGCGGTACGGCATCTTGCACGAGGCGAGGCCCCAGGCAGCCGTCGAGTTTCGGGCAACTTCTGTCCTACCAGCTACCAACTGCCCGCTATGCCTCAAGCCTCCCCAGTCGTGACTCCCAGCTTCCCCACTACCCGTGCTTCTACTTCACGCCTCCCCAGTCGCGATCAGCGCCTGCACATGCTCCCTCAGAGCGGCTTCCTCATCGCCACGTGCAACTCCGCCGTGGCCCCGCGCCCTCCGCGCCACCGCCGCCTCCATGTCCGTCCTGCCCCCCACCGGCAAGCCCCGCTCCGCCAGCAACCGCAGCGCCGGCAGCTGGCCGCCCTCCGCCACCATGCTGGCCACCGTATCCCACTCACCCCGCCTCACGCCCAGCCATAGCAGCACCCAAAGCGTGCCCCGGTCGCCGTTCTTCGCAACCTGGACGTACGGCGAGCGGTCCCACGGGCCTGACATGCAGTCGGGGTACGTCTCGGCCAGTCACTGCAGCAGCGCGTGGCAGCCCCCGTCAGCAGCAGCCTTGAACGTCTCCCCGTCCGGCTGCAGCCACGGCTGCTGCTGCAGCAGGTACTGCACCAGCGCCAGGTCGCCCCGCTCCGCTGCACTGCACAGCACCCAGTGCCCCATCCAGTCCCTGCGCCTCGCCTCGCTTCGCCCACCACCAGCAGCTGCACCGCCTCCAGCAGGCCCCGGCTGTCCGCAGCCGTGCGATTGGGCCACCCCGATACCATATCGCGGCTGAAGCTCACCCCCACGGCCGGCACCCGCGCTTCCTGCAGCAGCCACCGCACCATGTCCACACTGCCGGCCGTGGCAGCTGCCTCGTAGGCACCCGGCGTGAACCGCAAGCCTGCCTGGCGCAGGCACACCGCCATGGGGACGTTCCCAGTGCCCGCTGCCGCGTACCCCAGCGCCTGCGAGTCGAAGCGGAACACGCCTCCCGGGCCCCACACCGACAGAAGGTGCTGCACTACCTCCACGTGCCCTGCCTCAATTGCAGTCTTCGCCAGCTCGTGCCTGTCCTCCACATCCTCCCCCTCCTCCATAACCTGTTCACCTTCCTCCCCATCTGCGTTGCCATTCGGTTCCGGAAGAAGCAGCGGGGCTCCCCACTCCCACAGCCACTGCAGCTTCGCGGACCCGTCACAGCCCCCAGCTGCTGCCCGCAGCAGGGGCCACCAACCCCACTCAGCCCCCAGTTCCGGCAGCTGGACCCCCGCCTCGCCCGCCAGCCACTGCGCCACGGCCAGGTCGGCGTGCTGCAGGGCGGACTCCAGCGTGCTTAGGTCCATGGGGCAGCCCCGCTCCCGCAGCCACCGCAGCCGGCCCAGGTCCCCCGAGCGGGCGGCGGCCGCAGCGGTGCTCTCCTGCAAGCTGCAGCGCCCTCTGCCCTCGGCCAGGACCCACTCCATCTTGGCGATTGCGTCTGGGGTCGGCGAATCAGCTGCTGCGTCCAGCACCCACGTGGCTAGCTGCACGTTGACGTGCACGGAAGTCCACGCCGCCTGCAGCCCCGCCAGGTCGCAGTGCCGCGCCGCCCCCGCAAGCACATCGTAGGGGCTCACCAGCCCCGGGCAGCGGCGCAGCAGCCAGGGCAGCAGCTGCGGGTGGCTCGCTTTGACCGCTGCCACGCCAGGGTCACAGTCGCACGAAAACATGCGCCGGTGCTTCCTGGAGCTGTAGTCGCCCTGCAGCAGCTCCGGAAACACGCTGGAGGACTCCAGTACTGCCAACGCCACCTCCAGGTTCACCTCGCTCCCGCTGCGTGCGGCCGTGCACAGCAGCTGCAGCTTGTGCCGGAAGGGCAGCTGCCACGCGTGCCGCCGTCCCGCCTGCACGGCCCAGTCAATGGCGTGTGCCGGCAGAGGCTGTGGCAGGGAGGCAGTGCACGGCCCGTCCTCGCTCAGGGCTTTGTAAACGCCACAGCTGGCGGTTTGGGCTCCGAGGGCACGGTCGTTGGGGGGCAGCAGCGACAAGACGTGGTGCTGGAGCGCGGTGGGCAGGTCCAGGAAAGAGGCGTTGTCGGGCGCTGCTTCTTCCTCCATGCTGAGTGCAGCTTTTTGCTCCGAGCCAAGTCTCGGGAATGTCACGTAGGTTGGGGAGGCCTGGAGGGTTGCGGGAGGGGTTGGCGGGGAGCCGGCCGGCCGGAGGGCGGGGCATGTGGGTTAAGGCAGTGGTTAAACGGCAAGCAAGTAGAAGGGAATTTGGCGGGAGGTGCACAGATCACTGTTCGCTGCCCGCGGACAACGTCGCATTACGCTGATCGTCGGTGCATATTGGCGTTTAGAGCATCGGAATATCCGTACTGGAATGAACGAGGCCAGGAAGGAGGCCAAGCAGGGCAGGACCTGGCGCGCGCGATAAGACCGAAACAGTTCGCGATACAGTGCCACTCATCAACAAGGTGATGAGCATACTATCGAGTATGCAGAGCAGATATACACACCTGTCTGCAGGCAAGTAAAGCTGTCCGTATGTAGTTGCAAGCAGAAGGCCAGATATTTGCACAGACTGGGGAATCCTACTGATGCATGAGGAATTTGCAATGCATCCTTATGCTGATGGAGTATAACGGAAGGAGATGCTCAGGCCGCTCAGCGTACGGAACGTTACGGAACCATGGCACGGGAGGTTTAGGGGAGAAGCAGGGGAGCCCCCCTTATCATGAGGAGCTCGACAGGACATCCTGTAACGCATGGGCATCGGCACCGGTTAGAGGCTGCTGCAAATGCTGCTTAGACATGCCTTGGAACGAAGTGGCGCCTTTTTCGGCGCCTCTTGACAAGGATTACAGGAACGTCTGGGAACGTGTTTGCCGGAAGCCTTACCCTTAAGGACACGTTTGCTTGACGCACAGTCCACGGCCTTTTTTTCTGTGGAAAGGTTTACAGGTAACGTACAAAGAGACGGGAGAGAACAGGCCAGCGGGAACTCAAGGCCCAACCAGCACCAACACCACCAACGTCCAAACCCAGCGCACCCCGGACTGCAAAAAGGGAACACCTAGAGAAGGAGAGGACCTGAAACCAAACACCACAGAACAGGGGGAAGGGAAAAAGCCCCAAAACACCAAGGGCAAGGGAAGCCCAAAAAAGAGAAGGGAAAGGGGAAATGGCAACGTAACGACAAGAGCCCCAACCCACCCTCCCAACCACGCACAAGGCCTCTAATCCCCCCGTAGCCCGTACATCCCCCACTTTGGCAACATCGCAGCATACGATAACATGTGCGCATTCAGGGCTACCCAGTCCACGTGAGATCTGTGTAAGGTCCTGAGGTGAAGCACGCATGCCCAGGGGAGTCTAATACTCCTGCCTGCCTGCCGCCTGCCACCACGCTACGCCCCGTCTATACCGCAAAGCGCAAACCATGCCATCGTTTAGGGCTACCCAGTAAACATAGCAGCAACCCAGCCGGCATGGGGTCTCAGGCCGCGAGATGACGTACTCTTGCCTGCCGCCCCATGCAATGCCACCATGCAATGCACCGACGCTCCCTTTACACCAAGGGATTGTAACACGACCCCGAACCTCCCCTGCTTTACACCATAACCCGGCCGTACACTGGCAACGCTCATGCGCCTAGCAAGAGCCAAGCTTACGACAGTACCGTATGTCGAGCATGCGCTCATGCAAGGAACTGATGGAATTGTTGGCTGAGTTGGCTGCAAGCTGGTTGCGCCAGTGGATGTGCGCCAACTTGATCACTCCCAGCAATCCAATCTATTTAACAGGTATAATACAGAGACCATCATTCTACCACATGGACGAGCACAAGCCAGCCCGACACCCCAGAACACACCGCATACAGCACCCGTGCATGAAGGGAAAAAAATAGCGGAGCACCCACGGGCAGGAAGGCCCTGGTAGCAAAGGGCACGTGGGTCCCGCGCCCAGGCACATCACCGGTAACGCTTACCACTTGAAACCACTCAGCACTTTCTGCGGAAATCAATGTGGCAGTAGGTCCACATCTCAAACGGCATGCCCGCCAATGGCATCTGCACTCCAGAACGTCTTCAGCGTTGCGGTTGTGCTGGGACCTCCATGCGGCACCGCCATGAGCCCCCCACGCGCGTGCCCACAGCCGCCCAACCCCACTGCATGGCCCTGCGCCGCGCCCCTCCGCTCAAGGTATACCCCATGCAGCAGCCCACCGTGGCACGTGCAACAGTGACCGAGCCCCACATAGCACCTAGCATCCTCAATGCCCCCGGCACATACCTTCGGCATTGATTGGCGCCGGCAATCATTCCCTCACCAGTCACGACATTCACGGCCTTTCCTCCTGTCACCCTGCAGCCGCACGGTCCCGGCCCTTGCGCTGTAGTACAGTAGCACAGCCGTACCACCCACAGCCTCAACACCGTGAACCTGTGCTGCCCCACTCTTGCACTTGCTTACTGTCGGTCCATGCAACAACCCGCATCACGGTCACAGGCCCGCACCCCTTCATTGCACCAAATGGCACCGTCATCCCGCCACGCCGTAAGACACATTTCAAGCCCTACACCCATGCATGCTTCAACATGCTGCATACGGCCCAAGGGCCCATGCAAGCAACCCGTGCCACCCAGCCCCCAACCCTGCAACCCTGCACTCGCTGTCAGGACCAAGCACGGTCCCCCATGGCACGCAAAGCTCCTCACCGTCCCAGCTTCCCCATTACCCGTGCTTCCACTTCAAGCCTCCCTAGTCACGAACAGCGAGTTCACATACTGCGATAGAGCGGACTCGTCCTCCTCACTGATACCACGCACGATCGCGCGACAGCCGCATGCCCTCCGCGCCACCGCCTCCTCCATCTCCTCTGTGTCGCTCACCGGTATTCCCCGCTCCACCAGCCACCGCAGCGCCGGCAGATCAGCCCCCTCCGCCACCATGCTGGCCACCGTGTCCCACTCACCCCGCCTCACGCCCAGCCACAGCAGCATCTCCAGCGTGCCCCGGTCGCCGTTCATCGCCGCATGCGCGTACGGCGAGCGGTCCCACGGGCCTGACATGCAGCCGGGGTACGTCTCGGCCAGCCAATGCAACAGCGCGTGGCAGCCCCCTCCAGCGGCAGCTTCGAACGTCTCCCCACCCGGCTGCAGCTCCGGCTGGTGCTGCAGCAGGTACTGCACCAGCGCCAGGTCGCCCCGCTCCGCTGCACTTTTCAGCACTTCGCGCCCCGTCCAGTCGCTGCACCCCGCCTCGCCCACCAGCAGCTGCACCGCCTCCAGCAGGCCCCGGCTGTCCGCAGCCGTGCGGTCGGGCCACGCTGCGATGAGGTCGCGGCTGATGCTCCCCGCGGCCGGCACACACGCCTCCTGCAGCAGCCACCGCACCATGTCCACACTGCCAGCCGTTGCAGCTGCCTCGTAGGCACCCGGCGTGAACCGCAAGCCCGCCTGGCGCAGGCAATCCGCCATAGGAACGTTCCCAGTGCCCGCTGCCGCGTATCCCAGCGCCTGCGGGTCGTGCCGGAGGACGCCTGCCGGGCCCCACACCGACAGAAGGTGCTGCACGACCTCCACCTTCCCCGCCTCGATTGCCACCAGCGCTAGCTCGTGCCTGTCCTTCGCACCCTCCCCAACCTGATCACCCTCGTCCCCATCCGCGTTGCCAAGCGGCTCCGGCGCCGGGACAAGCAGCGGGGCGCCCTGCTCCCACAGCCACTGCAGCTTCGAGGACCCGTCCGAGCCCCCAGCCGCCACCCTCAGGTAGATCCACCAGCTCCAATGGGCGCACGGCTCTGGCAGCTGGACCCCTGCCTCGTCCACCAGCCACTGCGCCACGGCCAGGTCGGCGCTCTCCAAGGCGAACAGCAGCACACTCAGGCCCATGAGGCACCCTCGGTCGCGCAGCCACCGCAGCCGGCCCAGGTCCCCCGAGCGGGCGGCGGCTGTGGCAGTTCCCTCCTGCAGGCTGCAGCGCCCCCTGCCCTCGGCCAGGACCCACTCCATCTTGGCAATTGCGTCGGGAGCGGGAGATTCAGCTGCTGCGTCCAGCACTGGAGTAGCAACCTTCGTGCTGCCGGGCACCACACGCCACGCCGCCTGCAGCCCCGCCAGGTCGCAGTGCCGCGCCGCCGCCTCCAATGCTTTACCTGGGCTCACCAGGGCCGGGCAGCGGCGCAGCAGCCAGGGCAGCAGCTGCGGGTGGCCCGCCTTGACCGCTGCCACGCCAGGGTCACAGTCGCACGAAGACATGCGCCGGTGCTTCCTGGAGCTGTAGTTGCCCTGCAGCAACTCCGGAAACACGCTGATGGGCTCCAGCACTGCCCATGCCACCTCCAGGTTCACCTCGCTCCCGCTGCGTGCGGCCGTGCACAGCAGCTGCAGCTTGTGCCGGAAGGGCAGCTGCCACGCGTGCCGCCGTCCCGCCTGCACGGCCCAGTCAATGGCGTGTGCCGGGAGAGACTGTGACAGGGAGGCAGTGCACGGCCCGTCCTCGCCCAGGGCTTTGTACACGCCCCAGCTGGCGGTTTGGGCTCCGAGGGCGCGGTCGTTGGGGGGCAGCAGCGACAAGACGTGGTGCTGGAGCGCGATGGGCAGGTCCAGGAAAGAGGCGTTGCTGGGTGCTGCTTCTTCCTCCATCATAGTATGGCGTTTCGCTGAGAGCCAAGTCTCGGGAATGTCACGTAGGTTGGGGAGGCCTGGAGGGTTGCGGGAGGTTAGGGAAGATTGGCGAGAGGAACAGATCAGGATGCAATGCCCGCGAACAACGGCATGCTACGTTCGTGAATGGTTAAAGTGGCGTTCAGTGTATCGCGTCCTTAAGTGAAGTGAACGGGGGCAGAGGTCACGCGCGCGCGAAGGCCGAAACAGCATGCGTTCCCGTGGCGATCACCGGTTAATAACCTACAGAGGCAAAGATGATGCAATCCAGGCACGCACCTGTCTACAGGCAGGTGTAGCGGTCGGTATGTTGCAGGCCCTTTGCCGATACAGGCAGATACTTCAGCAGATAGGGGCATATAGAGCATCTGAGGGCATCGATAATCGCCATGAAGTTGTGGAAAGTACAGCAGCACTGAAAGGATCATGTTAGTGGGCCGTTCGCATACGGGATGTGGGGTGGCATGGACGCATGGTGGGGACGCAAGGCGCCGGAAGCAGGGGAGCCCCCGTCGCACGGGGACTGCAATGCGACACCGTTACGGTAACGGAAGGCCACGGTTAGAGACTACTGCCAGTGCTGCTCGGCCACGTCATGGGGAGCAGACAGGCTTTCTCAGCGCTTCCTGGCATGGCTGGACTGCGACTTGCTGGGACTGAGCCTATTTGCATGCCAGGGGTTGCGCGTTTGCTGACCTGTGCTGACCAGCTGCCTACGTGTACGGTACAGCGTTGCGCACCCAGCTGCTTGCCCACGGCCTCAACATTTGCCTGCAGCTCCTGCCATTTGACACTACCCGCAAGGCAGCCCCCTGTAACCTTCTTACGGAAGGCGCGCCTTCTGTGCCATACACTGGCCCTGCTCATGCGCATACGAAGACCCACGTCTAGCACGTGCAGCACAGCACGTGTGCAGTGACTGGGTAACTGCATCCCGCTAAACCTGGCATCCCCAGTTACCCCCCGACACAGTAGCTGATTCACGCTCGCAGCTATCCCGACATGGCAACGCCTTCCCGCCAAGGCTTCATATCGCCCGGCAGCCGCACGGTGCCTACCCATGGTGCTGTGCTGCAGCACAGGTGCAGCACAGGTGTAGCACAGGCGCCCGCCCGTATCACCCAGAGCCTTTGCACCGCAGTCCTGCGCTGCCCCATGCTTTCATTTGGTGTTGTCGGTCCCAGCCCTGGTCCATGCAACCAATTGGCGGTAAAACCACAGGCCCTCGCCAACGCCGTATGCAGAGCAGCACTACCATGCCGCACACCGAGATGATAGCCCGACACCCTTGCACGCTTCCACGCGCAGCAAACGTGTCCATGCTAGCAACCCGTGTCTTCCAGTGCCACACAGCCACCATGCGCCCCTGCACTCCCCACTGTCCCCACAAACTCCCAGCCTCTGTTGCTCCCATGCATCTAACCGCCTCAAGCCGTCCCCACGCTTGGGCCCGAGGGCCCGCCGTCGTTGCCACCACCTAAGCCCCGCAGCCACGCCGCCGTCTCAGCGTCAACCGTACCGCTCTCCGTCGCGCGAGCCGCCACCCAGTCCACATCCTCCTTGCTAACCCCCACCAGCGCGCCCTGCTCCACCAGCCACCGCAGCACTGGCGCCTTGCACCCCTCCTGCACCGCCTGCAGCACCAGGCCGCCTCCGCCCCACGGCACGCCCAGCCGCCGCAGGGCGGTCAGCGTGCCCCGGTCGCCCTTCCTCCCCGCGCACAGGTAGGGCGACGAACGGCCTCCAAAGCGCCGTGAGACCTCCAGGCTGCTCGCCGCCGGCACCAGCAGATCCAGCACCGCCTCGCACCCGCTGTTCGCTGCAGCGCTCACCTCGTCCCCATCCGGCCTGGCGTTGGGGTACAGCTGCAGCAGGTACTGAACCAGGTCTGGACTGGCCGCCTGCGCAGCCATCTGCAGCGCCTCTTTCTCGCCTTGTGCTGCCCGGCCCGCGTCCGCGTCCGCGAACAAGCCCAGCTCCAGCCCCGGCCCCGCCTTCACCCCCGCCCTCACCAGAAGCTGCACCGCCTCCAGCACGCCCGGCTTCTTGCCCCACCGCAGGATGAGGCTGGGCAAGCCCAGGTGTCCGGCAGAGGCCTTCGCCTCGTCCACCAGCCACCGGACCATGGGTAGGCTTGCCGCCTCCATGGCGAAGATGTAAGCATCTCCGCTGGACTTTGCACCGGCCTGGCGCATGAATTCCGCCATGGCCACACTGCCCGAGGCGGCGGCACGCGAGCCCCACTCACAGAGGAGGCAAGGTGCGCTGGTCTGTAAGCGCGGCCCCATGCAGGACAGCAAGTGCTGCGCGACGTCCACGTGCCCTGCACTGATGGCAGCAGCCAGTACCTTAAGGAGGTCATGGTCTGAGAGAGTCGCGCCCCGCTCGTTCAGCCACTGCAGCTTTACCACGCCGTCCGCGCTCCTGGCTGCTGCTGTCATGTACATGTCCCAGGCATACCCACGGTACCCCCACGTGGACGTGCCCTCAGCTGCCGGCAGCTCGCACCCGCCCTCCTCCACTAGCCACTGCACCACTGGCAAGCTGGATTCCACCAGCGCGCAATGCAGCACGGACGAGCCCGCCCAGCGCATGTCCCAGCCCTCGCGGTCCCGCAGCCACCGCAGGCGGGCCAGGTCGCGCGAGCGAACGGCGGCCTTCGCGACGCTCCCAGTCACACTGCACTCGTAGGTGCCAAGGATCTCGGACATCTTCTGCACAGCGTCCGGCGTCTCCGACTCGGCGGCGCCTTCCAGCAACCGCTGCCCCAAAGCGCTGGCGGGTCCACGTGCGCTCGTGCTGTACACGTGTCGACCACCGCCGCGGCCGCCACGGCCGCCACGGATGCTGGTGCTGCTGTCTTTGTTGCGCCTCATGCCGCTGCGCTGCGCGTTCAGCAGCGCCAGTGCCTCCCGCAGGCCCGCCAGATCGCAGTAACGCGCTGCCGCCTCTAGCACGCGCTCCGGCCACAGAAGGCCCGGGCAGCGGTGTAGCAGCCAGGGCAGCAGCTGCAGGTGGCCCGCCCTCACCGCTGCCACGCCGGGGTCGTACAAAACGAACTCCTTGCCCCAAGGATTTCGATCGTCTTTGTAATACGCACTGCGCTCGTGCTGGACCAGCACAGGAAATATGCTGGGCTGCAGCAGCGACCACGCCACCTCCAGGTTTGTCTCGCTCCCGCTGGCGGCGGCAGTGCACAGCACCTGCAGCTTCTGCCAAAAAGACAGCTGCCGCACGTGCTGCTGCCCCGCCTCCACGGCCCAGGGCACGGCGTGGGGCGGCAGCGGCTGGGACAGGGAGGCGGTGCAGTGGTCTGGGCCTGTGAGGCCGGCTGCTGCGTCCGGGGACACCAAGCGGCCGCTAATGGCGCGGTCGTTGGGGGGCAAGAAGGCGAGGATGTGGAGCTGGAGCGCGGTGGGCAGATGCTGCTGAGTGTCTCTCCTCTTGCTGATGGCTGGATTCATGCTCGCTTGGTGATGACGGGTTAGCGGTAAGCTTCAGAGCCTAGGGCGGGCCAGCGGGAGAGGGGCCAAGAACGACGACGGTTCAGGACAGGGCACAGCAACAAGGCCGAACTGCAGCTGATAAGAATTGATATAGTACTCGTTTGTGTTCAGATGTGCGGTGGTTGGGAGGCCTTGCTGCGACCGGTGGTCGCAGCAGCATGAATCGCCGCGACGATGCGTCAGGAACGGGGACGACGACGCAGATCAAGCTGACTTACCAGGTAGCAGCAAGTTATGTGCCACCGCGATTGCCACTAGATGAGGAGCTGGAAGCCTGGGAACGCGAGGTTCTTTAAAATGGCCGAAGACAGCTTTTGCACAGGCCAATCTTTGGATGGCCAACTATACGCTATTACAAGTGTCAAGACATACACACTATATCTGCAGCCATGCAGACATGCAACCTAGGCGAAAATTGGCATGCAGTACGGACGCCGGCCTCAACCAGGGGAGAACCTCTCCCCTGGCCTCAACCGCCAGCACAAGAAGGGTAATCAGCTCGTTGCGTTATAGAATTGCGATGTCAGGGACCACCATCCAACAGCCGCCTGCTTAGGCAGCGTGCTTGGGGCTGTGCCGCCCAGTGCAGCCTTCGTGCAGCCCAGCACGAGATCTGTGACCTCAGCGGACGCCGCCCATTCCGTGTCGCTACATGTCGTAGTACTCCTGGTGCAGGGTTGCCAAGTCCACCAAAGAGTACACGCACACTCGGCGGCCTCCAGCGCCACCCACTACAGACGTACGAGCTTCCAAAGTAACGACAGGGCCATCTACGAGCAGAAAGGACCGAACAACTGTTGACTTTTTGGGCTGAGCCCCCGGCGCGAAGCGCACTCGGGGGGCGGGGCGAAGCCCCCCGTCCCCGGAGCAAACCCTTTCAGGGTTTGCGGAAGGAGAGACTCTTCCAGGGTGTCCCCGGAGCAAACCCCTTTTGGGGTTTGCGGAGGGAGAGAATCACTCGTTGTCCCCGGAGCAAACCCCTTTTGGGGTTTGCGGATGGAGAGAATCACTCGTTGTCTGTCTGTCTGTCCGTGCATGCGTGCCCTCGTGCCGCTTCGATCGCAGGCCCTGCATGCCACGTCGCGCCTGCCAGCTTGCTGTATTGCAGCGCGGGCAAACCCCTCGGGGGTTTCTCGTGTTTGGGCCGCGATGCCGGGCGCTTCGGCCGCGCCGCTCCGCGCGCTGCGATTCTCGTCTGCCCAATTCAAAATGTTGCAAATCGTTCGTGCAACATTGTGCTGGTGTCCTTGGGTCCTTAGCGCGCGCGTTGCGGGAAAGAGCCCGGCGCGATGTTCCGCTCCGACTCGGAAACTCACTCTCCGAGTGCTCTAATTGACACAACCTAGCTGGCCGGCAGATGATACGAGTGCAACTGTATTGCGTGGCAGCCCCGGCGCAAGGCGTCTCGCGCGCTTGGACCGCGTCGGGAAGTCGCGACCCACGGACTTTTGCGCCTCTCGCGTACTCTTGCCCTGCTGCCACCCTCCAAGGACCTCATCTGGTGAATATGCTTGGTATAAGGCATCGCGGGCTGCAAAGGACGCGCCTCGCACGAGAAGGCCGGAGCCATTGCCAGGCGTCTTGCCGCCCAACTTCGCGCCGCGCACCTCCTGCGCCGTGCAAGTTATTGTACCACAAAGCAGTGCCTTTCCTATATGATTCTTCAATCGGGCTGCACCTTTTCGGCCATTCTCCGACTCGGGAATGGCCTGCCCGCTCCGAACCCTGCGCCCAGCCTCTCCACTATATTTACTATGATTTGCTCATTCCACTCCAAGTTAGGCCAGTGTCATGCTGCCTCTTTGTAGTCGCTCAGCTTCATGTGCCCTCGACTCGGACATCGGCACGTGGGCCTGCCCGCCCCGAAACGCAACTGCCTTGCAACGCCCCTTCTTCCCCTCCAAATTATCACCCTCTCACACATGCATTCCGCTCCAAGTTAGGTCCCATGTCATTCCGCTCCAAGTTAGGTGCACGTCATTCCACTCCAAGTTAGGTCAGTGTCATGCAGGGCTGTCATGCTGGTGTCATGCTCCCTCTCTGTAGTCGCTCGGGAATGGCCTGCCCGTTCCGAACCTGCGCCCAGCGTTTCCACTATAGTCTATGCTACGTGATTAATGCTCATTCCACTCCAAGTTAGGTCAGTATCATGCTGCCTCTTTGTAATTGCTCAGCTTCCTGTGCTCCCCAACTCGGACATCGGCACGTGGGCCTGCCCGCCCCGAAACCCAACTGCCTTGCAACGCCCCTTCTTCCCCTCCAAATTATCACCCTCTCACACATGCAATCCGCTCCAAGTTACGTCCACGTCATTCCACTCCAAGTTAGGTCCACATCGTGCTACCTGTTTGTAGCCGTTCACCTCCCTGTGCTCCCAAACTCGGACATCGGCACGTGGGTCCACCCGCTCCGAAGCCCAACTCCCTTGCAACCCCCTGCCCAATCTATCTCCCTCGAATCACGAAAATGTTTGCTCCGGGTGGGCGCAACGCGCCCAAGTCATGTCTGTCTGTCTGTGCGTCGCCTCGTGCTGCTTCGAGCGCAGGCCCTGCAGCTCACGCCACGCCTGCCAACTTGCTGTATTGCAGCGCGGGCAAACCCCTCGGGGGTTTCTCGTCTTTGGGGCGCGATGCCGGGCACTTCGGCCGCGCCGCTCCGCGCGCTGCGATTCTCGTCTGCCCCATTCAAAATATTGCAAATCGTTCGTGCAACATTGTGCTGGTGTCCTTGGGTCCTTAGCGCCCGCGCTGCGGGAAAGAGCCCGGCGCGATGTTCCGCTCCGACTCGGAAGCCCACCCTCCAAATGCTCCAATCGACACAACCTAGCTGTTACACGTTGTACAACGAGTGCACCCTTGCATGATGAAGCGACACCAACGCACCCCGGGCGCATCGGCAGGTCGCGACCCACGGACTTTCGCGCAATTCGCGCGCTCCTGCCCTGCTGCGAGCTTCCAAGGTCTACATTTGATGCATAGTTTCGGTATGGGGCGTCGCGAGGCGCACTGGGCGCGCGTCGCAGGAGAAGGCCGGAGACATTTCCGGGCATGCTCCCGGCCGACTTCGCGCCGCGCACCTCCTACGCCGCGCAACGCTTCGTACCACAAAGCTGTGCCTTTCCTATATGATTCTTCAATCGGGCTGCACCTTTTCGGCCATCCTCCGACTCGGGAATGGCCTGCCCGCTCCGAACCCTGCGCCCAGCGCTTCCACTATATTTACTATGATTTGCTCATTCCAATCCAAGTTATGTCAGTGTCATGCTGCCTCTTTGTAGTCGCTCAACTTCATGTGCCCCTCGGACTCGGACATCGGCACGTGGGCCTGCCCGCCCCGAAACCCAACTGCATTGCAACGCCCCTTCTTCCCCTCCAAATTATCACCCTCTCACGTGTTCATCCCACTCCAAGTTAGGTCCACGTCATTCCACTCCAAGTCAGGTCCACATCGTGCTGCCTGTTTGTACCTGTTAACCTCTCTGTGCTCCCCGACTCGGACATCAGCACGTGGGCCCGCCCGCTCCAAAGCCCAACTGCCTTGCAAAGTCCCTTCTTCCCATCTTACACCATACCACCCTCTCACACATGCATCCCACTCCAGGCTAGGTCCACGTCATTCCACTCCAAGTTAGGTCCCATGTCATTCCACTCCAAGTTAGGTCCACGTCATTCCACTCCAAGTTAGGTCAGTGTCATGCTGCCTGTAGTCCCTCAGCTTCCTGTGCTCCCCAACTCCGGCATCGGCACGTGGGCCCACCCGCTCCGAAGCCTAACTCCCAACTCACAACCCCCCGCCCAATCTATCTCCCTCGAATCACGGAAATGTTTGCTCCGGGTGGGCGCAACGCGCCCAAGTCATGTCTGCCTGCCTACCGATGGCAAATTGCGCAAATTATGGGGTGATCCAGCGGTAGTTAAATTGCTGAAATGGGGAATGGGAACTTGCGCGGCCGCAGGCCGCGCGAATTCGGCTGTAAAGGGGCTGCAATGGAGCCGCGCCCGCGAGTCGCCCTGGCCGGGCCCGCCTCTAGTCCAGTCAGTGGACCCCATACTTGCCTGTCTCTCAAACCGATATATGCAAGTTATATAATGGAAATTATAACATCTAATTATGAGGACTCTTTGGCCACCTCGTGTGTCTGCACACTCAGAACCTGCCACACGCCGCCGTGTGCCCCCACACAACCCAACCCGCTTCCTCTTGCCACGACCTTCCTTCGCCCACAACATATGTGCAGCTTGCATTAAAGCACCATGACATCCAAAGGCAAGACACCCAACATGCTGGATGTAGTGCAAAACCCCATGCAGCGCACAATCTATCCCAACACCACCTGATCACTAGCCCTGCCGACCGCCAGCACCAAGCTCACAACTGGTTCTCCACACCCCCGACCTCCTCCTCGCATCCCTTCTGCTCCAGCTTCTTCTTCTTGGTTGGAGGCTCGTTGTCCTTGTAGGGGCACTTGTGTCCACCTGCCAGGGGAGCTATGATGCCCGTTCCCAGCACTTCCGGCACGTCTTCCCGACGTTCTTGCCACCTTTGCCAGGTCGAACCAGCTGGCCCCTCAACGCCGCCCCCGTAGCCCGACTGCCTGGTGGCTTGGGCAAGGGCTGTGGTGCTGCTGCGATAGCGCCAGAGATCAGCGTCGTCTGCACGTGCGTCGCCTGCTGAGACAGCACAGGAGGGGCAGAGTAGAGGGCAGCATGCATGTCAGCTGCGAGCTGCTGGGGTGTCTCCGGCGTGACAGACCTTTCAGATAACCCGTCTCAAGCAAAGCTGTGCCGCCCGGCTTTCCAGTGTCCCACCTTGCCGAGAGCAATGTTCTGGTCGTTCAGCCTGCACAGCATGTCCACCAGCTCCTTGATGCCTCCACTCCCGTGCCACATGCCCACGACCTGGCCGTACTCGTTCATGGCTGTCACCGTAGCCTCCGTCGACCGGCTGCCATCCACCGCCCTGATCTTGTTGCTGTTCTTGTGCCCTGCGTCCAGCTTGACCACCACGAAGGTGAGGGACCGCATGTGCTTCACTGCGTATTCACGCAGCTCCACCGTGCAGCTGAGGAGGTGGGTGGTGGCGTAGCCGGCGGTGAGGTCCTCTCCGCCGGCCATCTTGTCCTTGAAGGTGGGGAACGGCACGGCCTACGGCATGAGCCACGGGGTAAAGCACATTAGCAGTTGGAGCGGGTAGAATGAAGGGGGAACCACGCTCTGGTTCAGGATGTAAAGTGCTGGCTTTGATGTTCACGCTGCATCAGTCACCCAAGTGCATGCCTCCCCGTGCAGTATTGCAGGGTTCACCTTTAGGGGCGGCCGAGCGCCACCCCACGCCGCCAACAGCGTTGACTGCCCCGTGGACTTGGCAACAGTGAGTAGGTAGTGCAAGTACTTGAACTCCTCCTGGACATGGGCGCTAACGGCCAGCTCGTTGCGCACGTCGCACAGGGAGGTGATGGATGAGCCGGTGGGCGCGGCAGCGACCAGGAAGCGCTGCAGGCCCCAGGTCATGCCGCCCTTGTGCGTGAAGTCCATGGGCAGCAGGTACCGCACACCCTCCGGCAACTTGGCCAACACACCGTCGTCCGTCAGGCTGAAGCGGCAAGGCTTGTCGTGTGCCTTGGCTGCAGAATGACAGGGTAAAGGCAGCGTTTAGGGATTTGCCACACAAGTGACGCCAGCACGTGCACGCAGCTCAACCCCCTCCCCGCTCACCGCTGCACGTGGCACGCTGAAGACGTACACCATGCCCCTGAGCCCGAAGACGGTGCGAACGCTCATGGCCCATCCATCGCCACTGGCCTTGCCCTTGCAGCAGGGGCACTGCGGCAGGACCTTGACGGTGTCCGCGAGCCGCTCCGGGTCCCACAAGTACAGCTGGGCCGTGCCGAGGGCACTCTGCTGCGCGATGACATTTGGCTTCTCGCTGCAGAACGCTTTGTCATATATGTCACCAAAGCTCAGGGGTGCGCAAAAAGGCGCCTTTGTGTTCTTCGCGACAAGGCACTTGCACACGTCTGTCAGTAGGTCTTGAACGCGCTCGTAGCCACCGAAGTCCTTCAGATAAAGCTTGCAACCGACTAAGAGAAACTCAACGAACGGCTGTGCTTCCTCGCCCTTCAACTTGAATTGTTGCGCTACTTCTTGCCGGTCTGTGATAGTTATCAAAGGAGCCATGTTAAGGGCGCATGACGCCTATTCAATAAATAAGTAGCTTTCAAGAGAACATAACAAAATAGGAGTTGTATTCGGGTGAATTAGCCCCCGAATTAGGCCTGAATTCCGGTCGCGCGAATTCACCCATGCCACCCCATTTCCACCCCATTTGGCACGTAGGTCCCATGTCATTCCGCTCCAAGTTAGGTCCAGGTCATTCCACTCCAAGTTAGGTCAGTGTCATGCAGGAGTGTCATGCTGGTGTCATGCTCCCTCTCTGTAGTCGCTCGGGAATGGCCTGCCCGCTCCGAACCTGCGCCCAGCGTTTCCACTATAGTCTATGCTACGTGATTAATGCTCATTCCACTCCAAGTTAGGCCAGTGTCATGCTGCCTCTTTGTAGTCCCTCACCTTCCTGTGCTCCCAAACTCCGACATCGGCACGTGGGCCCACCCGCTCCGAAGCCTAACTCCCAACTCCCAACCCCCCGCCCAATCTATCTCCCTCGAATCACGAAAAGGTTTGCTTCGGCGCAACGCGCCCAAGTCATGTTTGGTTGCTGCCTGCCTGCCTGCCTGCGTCGGCAAGTTTCAAACCTGGGCCCAACAGCGCATACCAGGTAGTAGGTATAGCTCTCCTCTATTCCATGGCATAGGCCTGGAAGCCAGGAAAAATCGGAAAGAGAAGAACGGTTTCGCAACAGGGACAAGGACGCGTTGGAACATGCGCTCGCCCTCCGGGCGCCCAGCAATGGTTACGACTTATAACATATCAAAATAAGCTGCGAGAATGCAAGAAATGGTGGCTAGGTTGCTGGCTGTCGCAACCTTGCGGCAAACATTCAAAGCATGTCGTCAGCAACTCGGACGTGGAAATCGTGCTTCGCACATGCCATAGTAACTTTTCATCCCTTCATGATATTTTGTTCCTTCCGCGGCCAGGTGCACTTACATTTCGCAACCACTCTCGGCAAGGGGCAGGTTGGCACGTGGCACGAGGCGCAGGCCTTGCCGCTTCGGGCCACTGAAACTTCAGACACCCCTGAGCAAGAAGGCTCAGCCCATTTTCCCAGCTTTTGCAAAGCTGACACCGCTTGTCGTACGTCACGGCAGCTGCACACCACGCCTCAAATTCCAGCCAAACACAGCCCAACTGCTCCCGTGCTAATGCCCATCGCCTCGCCACCATTGCCTTGGCTAGCATGTGCTCTGTCAATCCAGCGCCGCAGGTTACACGCCGTCCAAGCCCCCCGCCTACTGGGTTCCCACGGGTTCCTCGCGCTTTACGCGTACCCTTCGCCTACTGGGTTCCCACGGGTTCCTCGCGCTTTAAGCGTACCCCCCGCCTGCTGCAACTGCAGCCCATCCAGCTCTCGTCCCCGTGGGGGACTCCGTGCCCTGACCTCGCCACGCTCCTCTGCCCCACGGCCCAAGCGGCCTGCAGACTTCCATCGTCAACCATACGCCAATGCACTCCCGCTATGCTACATGCACGGCAGCTCTACGTCCGTGCAAGAGGTGCAGTACCTCCATAGCTCCATTCAAGTCAGTCCATCGTAGGGGAACCTGCCTTTGACTCGATGCACCCACACCATTATGTTTCGGAAAAATTGCCCGCCGCAACGACAAGCACCATCGACAATGCTCCTCAATGCTGTCGCGCGGCGAGCGCTCCTGCACAGCTGCGCAAGCGCAGACGGAGGGTGGCGTTGGGCAAGACCCAGAACCCCCCCTGCCCCCTACAGCGCCAGTGCCAAGTACGGTATACCCGCCATGCACGATACCCACACCTGAGAGGCCATTGGCGCACCAAGCAAGCCATCCAGCCGTGTAACCCTGTGGCATCCATCGGCCAGGCAAGCACAGTGCATGTGCGAGCTGTTGCTGTGCGCCAAAGGGTGCTCACGGGTGCCTGCATCAGACAAAGGCACTTAAGGCACACACGCCCGATTGCCAGAAAGCCAGCAGTGCAATCTACCACGCACCCACACCTACCGCATGCAGCTGGCACGCGGATAGGACGAGTAAGACCTGCAATAGTGCACGTATGGCGCTTGAGCCGCAAGCGAACCCGCAATGTAGGCCTGCACGTCAACGCCCAAGCAGTGTGCCCACGCTGCAACCCAGCGGCAGGTAGGCCGCCAGAAGGACAGACAGCGGCCAGGCCCCCACCACAGACTGTGGCGCTGACGCCACCACAGCAAAGCCCCATGCTGCCAGCCGCTGCCCACTCGCAATGTCGTGTCACGCCGGCCCCGCCGCTGCTGTATGTGTCGCCGCTCCTACCTGCACGTCCGCTGCCACCACCGTCTCCACCACTGACACAGACGTTGGGGGACACCGCCACTGTCGCTGCCGCTGCCAAGCCCCTTGTCGCTGCTTGCCTAGGCAACTGCCGCCATCCGCAGCAGTCAGGCCAACCTATCTCCCTGTGCCGTTGCCGCTGCCGCCGCCGCCGCCAAGCTGCGCAGCCACACCACCACCTTGGCGCATGTGCCACGTGCAGCGGCTGAGGCCAGCCCCTTCTCCAAGGCTTGACAGCTGCCCACCGGCGCCCCCTGCCCCACCAGCCAGCGCAGGGCCGGTGCGCTGCACCCCCGCCTGACCGCCTGAGCCACCACATCCCCCGCACCCCACGGCACGCCCAGCCGCCGTAGAAGCGCCAGCGTGCCCAGGTCGCCGTTAGCAGCTGCGCTAGCGTATGGCGAGCATTCTTCCGGCTGTGTGAGGCATCCCGGGTGCTGCTCCACCAGCCACTCCAGCAGCGCCTTGCAGCCGCCCTCGGCTGCAGCCGCCAGCACCTTCCAGCTAGGCCGGAACCCTGGAGTCTGCTGCAGGAGGTACTCCCATAGGTGTAGCTCTCCCCGCCGCGCTGCAGCCTCCAGTGCTTCCTCCTTGCGCCAGCCACTGGCCCACCCCGCCTGCCCCAACAGCAGCTGCACCGCCTGCAGCAGGTCCAGGCTATGGGCAGGCGTGTCCATGGGCCACACCGCTAACAGGCTCCACAGTCGCAGGTCGGCTGTCAGCCCCCCTACATTGCGCACCAGCCAGCTGTACATCGCCAAGTCACCACTGATGGCAGCCGAGTCGTACGCTGAGCTGGTGTCCAACAGGCCAGCAGTGTGTAGCAGCTCAACCGCCGGTATGCTACCCGACATCTCTACCTCCAGCACGTCTATGTCATCAAACACGCCCGGCCCCATCATGCCCAGCACGTGCCGCCCCAGCCCCACATGCCCTGCCTCCACGCTGAGCTGCGCCAGGCCAACCCATGTGCCTTCGTGTGGACTTGGCGCCCCCTCCTGCTGCAGCCACAGGAACTTGTCCAGGCCTTGGGGGCTTCTGGCAGCATAGGAAGCGAGGTCGGCCCACGCAGCGTCGTCAACCCCCGGCTCCGGCAGGCTACATCCTCCCTCGTCCACCAGCCAGTGCGCCACGGCCAGGTCGGCGTGCTCCAGCGCAGACCGCAGCACGCTCAGGTCCATGGGGCAGCCCCGCTCCCGCAGCCACCGCAGCCGGCCCAGGTCCCCCGAGCGGGCGGCGGCCACAGCGGTGCTGCTCTTCAGGTCGCAGGACAGCTGCCCCGTTTGCTGCAGCAGCCACACCACCTTGGCAATGGTGTCTGGGCTGGTTGTGGACCCGACAGCCGAGTCCAGTAGCTGCTGTCCGGTCACGGTCGCTGCCCCGGACTTGAGCACCGCCCACGCCAGCTGCAGCCCTGCCAGGTCGCAGTGTTTTGCAGCTGCCTTCAACACGTTCTTACCGTGCAGCAGCCCTGGGCAGTGGCGCAACAGCCAGCCGAGCAGCTGCGGGTGGCCCGCCTTGACGGCCGACACGCCAGGGTCAGGACCGCTGTATGACCGCCAGTCATGCAGCATCTCAGAGAAGATGCACGGCTGCAGCAGCGCCAGCGCCACCTCCAGGTTCGCCTCGCTCCCGCTGGCAGCAGCAAGGCACAGCAGCTGCAGTTTGTGCCGGAAGGGCAGCTGCCGCACATGCTGCTGACCAGCCTCCACGACCCAGGGTACGGCGTGGGGCGGCAATGGCTGAGACAGGCAGGCGGTGCAGTGCTCCGGTCCGCTGAGGCCGGCGGCTGCGTCCGGGGACACCAGGCGGCCGCTAAGGGCGCGGTCGTTGGGGGACAGGAGCGACAGGATGTGCAGCTGGAGCGCGGAAGGCAGCTGCTGTAGGCAGCGGTGGCTGCCATCGCAGCTCGTGGAGCTGTAGGTGGCCATAGCCAATGGCAAGCACCGCCTGAGGGTCTGCATGGAAAGGGCCATGGAAGGCATCAGTTAAGGGGTGCGCACAAGCACGGGGCCGAGCTTGGTGTCAATCAACGTTGCTGCCCCGACCGAGCCATTAGCGCACGCTACGATAGGAAGGTTTTTTGCACAATTCTTACGTTGTCAAGCGTTGTAATTGAAAGGAAGCGCGCGAAAACAACACACGCTCAAGAGACAAGCAATGGCTACCCTTGACCCTAGCGTTTAAACGTGCCAATGCAACCTACCAATAACAGATCGCTGTTTAAGTACTGGCAAGTGGTCCACCGGAAGTCCGGAGCCTCCGCGGCTAGCGTTCGACTAGTTGCGTGTAACCAGGTGTAAACTGATGTGTGATGGCGAGAGAGACCTCTATGAACCCCGCTAGAACTTGCCGCTTCAGTAAAACAGCTGGTAATGAAGATATCATGGCAAGCAGTACTGCATTATTCGGGTTCAAAGTGATTCTGCGCAGGCCTCGCATGCAGTTGCCTGCTGACCCCTGACACAAGGCTCTCGACCTGTGAAACCAGTGTTACACTGTGGGACAACGCCCGACAGCACACGCGGGGGTCTTCTCACCAAGTGCCAACCACGGCCCTGAGACGGCACAAGCAAGGCAGGACCGCGCACGCTCCGCCAGCACACACAACGCCAGGGGAGACCAAACAACGGGCAGCACGCCAGGGCAGCAGACGGCGCACAACAAGCAGAGCACAAGGGCCGGGAATAGGAGCCGTCCAGGGCGCCCGAGCCACACGCAGCAAGGCAGCACACCACCTGCCCACCCACCACGGCAGGCACGCCACTGGCTAATCCCTCTGGCCGGCGCAGGCAAGAGGGGCACAAACAGACCAAGGCAAGCGAGTCCCAGGGCTGGGCTCTTCACGCCCAACAAAAAAAAGACGCACATACACACGACCCGCGAGACAGGTAGGCCTAGAAAACACAGCTGGAAGCCAAAGCGCACACCGCTACCACCCAGGCGACGTGACGGAGGCGACCCCGCAGCACCGTAACACCCCGCAAACCACGCGCTGCGGCTAGCAAGCCCGTCACCAGAGCCCACCCCGTAGCAAACACACCCTAGATCCAGGCCCCATGGGGGGCCCTACGACCAACTACGAGCCCCCCATTGGGGCTTTCCCTACTAACGCTGCGCCCAGGGAGGTCAGTCCACTGCCTCCTGCACGTCAAAAACCACCGGTTGCGCTACACTGAGCCGCCATCCCTCCACCGACAGCACGGGGTGGTTGGGCCCCACTTTCCCCCAGCCGTGGCGCGGGACGCCCAGGGCCGCAAACGAGCGCAGCCGTACCCAGAAGTCCGTTGCTGCCCGCGCACACGCACGCTCCCGGGGGCTGCCCCCGTCTTCCCTTCCCTGCTGCGAGGAGGCTGACCCCTGTGAAGGGGCAGGAAGGGGCTTGCGAGCGAAGCCCTGGCCCCTGCGGGGTTACGAGTGGCGGCCCGAAGGCTGGTCCGCCCTGCCTCCATGGCTGACAAAGCTGCCAGCGTGATGACGTCCCAGGGGGACTGGTTGCAGCCATCTGTTTTTTCTGTGGAAAGGTTCTGTGGAAAGCCCACAAGCGACACCTGGCATGGCACACAAGGCCCAATTCATTGGGACCCCAGGGCCCCCTCTCTAACTCCTCACCCCCCTTTTACGTACAAAGAGACGGGAGAGGACAGGCCAGCGGGAACGCAAATCCCGACCAGCACAAGCAAGCACCAACACCACCAACGTCCAAACCCAGCGCACCCCGAACAGCAAGAAGGGAACACCTGGCTGGAGAAGGAGAGGACCTGAAACCAAAACACCACAGAACAGGGGGAAGGGAACAAGCCCAAAGACACCAAGGGCAAGGGAAGCCCAAAAGAAGAAGGGAAAGGGGGAAAGGCAACGGAACGACAAGAGCCCCCAACCCCCAACCCACCCTCCCAACCACGCACAAGGCACCACCAGAACCCCAGCGGGAAGGCGCCGAAACAGGCGACCACGACAAACATGCACTCAGGCCGCCCGAGAAGGCCCCACAGCCAGCAGCCCACCCGGCACCAGCAGCCTCGGGGCAAGTCCGAGGCCACCCCTAAGCCGAGAGGCAACGGCAGCCCCACAGACCAGCAACACGACCCCGCCTCCCAACCTCTACCGCGACCCCAACCCAATCTGGTGGCTTAGCCAGCCACAGGTGCGCGCGGGAGACTCGCATGCAGTTGCCTGCTGACCCCTGACACAAGGCTCTCGACCTGTGAGCACCACAAATGCACTCCCGCACGCAGGAATGCGCAAAAGTTGCCGTTTGCTGTGTGTCCAGAGGGTCACACTGGATTGGGATGTGGGTGTGTGGTGGTCAGTTTGGACGATTAGGTTAAGGGCCCCCGGGCCCTGAGCAATCAGATTCAGCTACACGGCCCGTCAGATCAGCTTCGGCACCTGCTGGGCACCACCTTTCCCAAGGCGTGTCAGGGGTGTGCCCAGGGGTCTACACAACCGCTACCATGTCCAGTGACAGTGAATATGCAACACACAGGCATACACGCATACAAAGCGAGCGCTGTCACTGCTCTCCACCGGGGCCGTCTATGGCCTGAGCCCAGCATAGACAGCGACATACCGGTCCGCGTAACGTGCTGAGGCTAGCAGTGCTGACACGCCGGCGGTTGAAAGCCGACTGAACATATGCTTTGTCGCAGGACAGGGACGCATGCGGACACACGCCGTTATACACGGGCCACTGAACACACGCACGCAGGAGCATGTACATGTCAACGGTCAATGCACGTACGTCTTCCGTGCGCTCTGAACACCCCCAAAAGCGAACTGCCGCGGCAAATGGCCAGTACAAGCAAGGCACTATCCCAAGTCAGGACATCGGAATGCGGTGGGCAGCTGCAGACGATCCGTGCTTTTTAGTTACGCATGCCGTTACAGCTGCCCCTCTGCCCCGCCGCCCCAGACAGCTACCGCGACCACTGGACTGCGCCTCCGATGTGCTCCGCCTCCGCAGCCAAGCCCCGTAGCCACTCCACCTCCTCAGCCCCCAGCCCCTTTTCAAAGTCATCCTCCCGCCCCTCCATCGCCGCCTCCATGCCCGCAACGGTGCCCACCGGCGCCCCCTGCTCCACCAGCCACCGCAACGCCTGCACCTCAACCCCCGCCTCCACCGCCTGCGCCACCACGTCCTCCGCGCCCCACGGCACGCCCAGCCGCCGCAGGGCGGTCAGCGTGCCCAGGTCTCCGCTCATCGCTGCCTCCAGATATGGGCACCTCTCCACCACAGCCGCGAACCGCCGGCCGGGAATGGCCGCCAGCCACTCCAGCAGCGCCTCGCAGCCGCCGCGGGCCGCAGCTGCGAACGTCTTCCCTCCCGGCCAGTACGGCCGCAGCCGCCGAAGCAGGTACTGCGCCAGGGCCAGGTCGCCCCGTTCTGCAGCACACGCCAACACGTCCGACGTACTGCGGTTGTCAACACCACCACTGCCGTCGCCCCTAAACTTGTAGAATGCCGGCAGCCAGTCTTCGTACCCCGCCTCATCCACCAGCACCTGCACCGCCTGCAGCAGGCCCCCGCTGCCGCCCCCTGCTTCCTTCCCGCGGGGCCACGCAGCCACAAACTGCGCCAGGTCCACAGTGCTCAGTGACACAGCAGACACCCCAGCATCGCACGCCAGCCACCGCACCATTGCCACACTGCCTGACTCAGCCGCTGCCACGTATGCACTGGGAAGAAACGTGGCGTCCACGCACGTGTTCTCGTGCAGGAGGCGAGCCATGGGTACACTGCCCGACCTGGCAGCAGCCTGCCCCAGGACGTCATGTCGCACGCTGTCGTGCAGCACGTTCGACCCATGGGTCAACAGCAGGTGCTGCACCAGCTCCACCCGGCCTCCCTCGACCATTGCCACCACCAGGTCAGCCCGCCTCTGGCCCGCCACGAGACGCAGCTCGGGTGCGCCCCGCCCCTGCAGCCAGCACCATTTGGCCACAGCACCACCAGAGCTCTTTGCTGCTGCCACCAGCAGCTCGTCCCACCGCCTATCCTCCTCAGACCACATGGCTGGCAGCTCACACCCCGCCTCGTCCACCAGCCACTGCGCCACGGCCAGGTTGGCGTGCTGCAGGGCGGCCATGAGGCCATCCTGCGTGCCCATGGGACAGCCGCGGTCCCGCAGCCACCGCAGCCGACCCAGGGCCCCCGAGCGGGCTGCGGCCGCAGCGGTGCTGCCCTGCAGCTGCCACGTGCGCCCATCTGCAGCACTCATCAGCCACTCCATCTTGGCCACGGCGTCCGGGGTGGCCGACTCTGCAGCTGCGTCCAGTATCCGCTGGGACTGCAGGGCCAGCCGGCGGTCAGCGCCGTCGCTGCTGCCAGAGGGCTGGGACGACATCACCTCCCACATTGCCTGCAGCACACCCAGGCTGCTGTGCCGCGCCGCCGTGGCCAGCACTTCAGCACCCCCCACCAGCCCCGGGCAGTGGCGCAGCAGCCAGCCCAGCAGCTGCGGGTGGCCTCCCTCAACGGCAGCCACGCCCGGGTCTGCTTGGGCAGGAAGGTTCCAAGGAGGGGCGTTCGTGATAGGAATACTCTGCAGCAGCTCCGGGAATACGCTTGGCTGCAGCAGCGCCAGCGCCACCTCCAGGTTCGCCTCGCTGCCGCTGGCGGCAGCCGTGCACAGCAGCTCCAGCTTGTGCCGGAAGGGCAGCTGCCGCACGTGCTGCTGCCCTGCCTCCACGGACCAGGGCACGGCGTTGGGCGGTAGCGGCCGGGACAGGGAGACGGTGCAGTGCTGGGGGTTAACCAGGGTGCAGTACACAGCCTTGCACACCCGGCGGCCACTGAGGGCGTGTTCGTTGGGGGCCAGCAGAGACCATATGTGCTGCTGGACGTCGTTGGGCAGCTGCAGCAAAGTGGTGCCGCTGCTGGTGTCAGCACCGTTTCCCATTTCACGTTGCCGCGGGGCGAGGTTTTGGTTGAGCCTAGACGCAGGGAGATGCCTGAGGCGGGAGGGTAGAGAAGGAAAGGGTGGGGGTAGCTGCGTGGGGGTAGCTGGCAGGACGCGGCATAGCGAGGCGAGTTGGCAGCTTCGACGGGCAACGCGAAACGTTCTCGTAATTTTTGGCCTCTGTCTTCTCACTTCAACTGAAGCATACCTGTCAAAGAGCGCTGCGGTCATGGTCGACCTGCAGCAATCAGTGGCTTTGGGAAACAACAGCCCTATGACGGCAATACAGGTAGCATGCATGTGTATTCATGCAACAAAGACTAAATCTATGGGATCGCAACTCTAGGGCTACAGTTCCAAAGGGTGTTCGAGTTTCGTAGCTCTGCGCGTGACAGCTGAGGCACCTCACAAGAGCTAGGCCTGCTATACAAAGGCATACGATACGTCTTGGAGTTTTGCGTCAGACGTGCCCCCTTGCACAGAGTGTTTCCGATCCACTCCCGCCGTCTGTCAATTCAGGGGAGTCCCCAGCCGCACGGGTCCACGCAGCAACACATGGGAGCGCAGCAACATGCGTGCACGGGGCTAAACGCCTAAGCTTGACCGAATGCTGCTCGCCACTAAAGGCCTTTGACTCGGGCCTCACGCTGCGCAGAGCAGACGTTGGAAGTTGAGCCCAAATGCTGAACGCTGCCGGGCAGCATGTTGAGGTTCAGGCTCAGGCAGGTACAGGTGATGGGTCAAAGGTGTTAACCTTGACATGGGCCCTCTACCGCATCGTACGCATGAGCTCCAAACCCATTCGCTTTCAGTGAACAAATGTCCTCGACGTAGGGAACCTGCCATATCCTACTTGTGCCCTCGTGTATCAAGGGGCCAGCGGAGCAAACAGCTAGATGTCCGTTCACCCGAAGTCCCCTTGGACCGCAGCTGTGGTGCTCACCCTTTATATGTATGGATTTACAGTTTTGGCCCCCTTCCAGGGCGCAGCCTCGTCCCAAAACGGGGCAGGGCTGGCTCCGGCAATCAGGGACATGGGGTTTCCCACCCCTCTCGCTGTACGGTTAGGAGCCAAACAGCTCCAACAGGTTGGTAGACCGCAATAAGAACGGGCCTCAAGTTTCACCATATCTCAGCCTGGCCCCGCCCCCACGCAGCTTCCCGTGGACGCACACCCACAGAACAAACAGCGTCTCTGCCCGTGGCCCCCACCTACCCTTCTACCAGGGAGGAAACCAAACACGAGGCAGCTGTACGGGGGAATTAGCCATAAGCGCCCCCCCCCGGATGCTGCTTTCGCTCCACCCCCTTTTAAACGCGTGAGCCTGCCACCACACAAAGGCCCCACTAGCCCCACAGACGCACGCCGCACGGAAGCACCCTCCCCCTCAGGCAGGCAGCCCAGACAGGACAGGCAACGTACATGTACTCAGTTTTTGGGCAGTGTCCGCCCTTCAGTTAGTGTTATGGGCATCCGGCCAGTTGCACATAAGGCGGCCGTCCACCACCCGAAGCCAGGGGTGGTCTGCGCCAACCCCGTCCCACCCCGTGCGTGGCACCCCTAGAGCTGCAAAGGCCCGCAGATGCGCCCACATGCTAGCCACCGCCCTGCGGGAGGCCTGCGATGCCAGGGACTGCCACTGGGGACCGCCGCGCTGCCCCGCAGCTCCCTCATGCGTGCGTGCATAAACTGCCTCCCCACCTCCATGGCTTCCTTTATATGCAACAGCCTCCTAACTTGGACCTACCTTACTCTTCTATAGCTTCACCGGTACGGCACCGAAAGGCACGGCCACTTCCGTATGGCCCCGGGCGGGGGCCTGGCCTCAAGGCGCTGTGCACCGTGCAGCAACAGCGGTACGCTATACACCGTCAATACACGTGCACATGCAGCAGCGTGCCGCCTGGTGCCACATCAATAGGTCGCACTCCCTATGTACAACGAAAGCCCCTGGTCGCCTGGTATGCAGAAGAGGGCACAGTTTAACACGTCAAACGCACAGCTGCTTGCGGCGGTCACACGACCGCACGTCAGTTTATGGTCGGATCGGATCGGATGAAAGGATCGTGTGGCCACACCACCTGGAATGTAACATAAAATTTCAACATGATACCACAGTAACTCGGTCCCTTACAGCGTTGGCCCAGCACGTCCAGCACGCCCAGCACGCCCAGCACGTCCAGCACGTCCAGCACGGATAGCGAGCCACCACACTGTGTCTCCGTACCTGCAACGGCATGATGCAGCCTGACAACCTCCAATGCTAAGCCCTCAACATTCCCTCAATGTCACAATGTGCGGTGGGAACGTAGCACGCATCCCACCCTGCCCCTGTGCCCCAGTCCATGCAACCGCCGATCAGCAACTTGCCAGCATCACTGCTCTGCCGCTAGCCTAAGATATCTGCAGCCCTATGCCCCTGCGAGGCGTGCTTCAATACAGTGAAGGCGTCTACCGGGCATACTAATGCCCTACACTCACTGTTGCTCCATGTTGCTTTGCAGCAAGCACACACCTCAGTGCACGACGGCGCAACACGTCCACCGCAGCCACCCACCAACTGCTGGTGAGCCACGCTAGCTACTACTTCCTGCCGCGCTTCCGGCGCTCCCACACGGCCACGCAAACGCAGGTGGGAGAAAGCCCGGCAAGTCCCAGCCTCCCTGCGCATCAGCGCCCCTCAAAACCCAGTGTGGAGTACGGCACCCTCTCCAATCATGTTACCCGCTCCTGCAAGGCCACAGGCCCCCCAAGTGATCAGCTGTGTGCATCGTACTCACACAGCCACTACAGCGCGCGCGCCAGATGCTGCTACGTACCGGCCACTGCAATCTAAATGAGGCTGCTGCCGTGTGCAGTTAATCAGCCATACCTAAAACGACACCCCGTGTTGTTCGAGGACAGGCGTATTTACAACGTGCGCGCGTTGACGCATGCACTTGATTGCTCCTATTGCAAAGACGCCTAAGAGACAGCATTGATTCCAGCTGGTAACAACTTGCAGACATGCTCGTTGCACGTGAAATGCGTGCTGCAGCGGTTCACTTGAAACGGACAATTGGGTGAGGCCCAGCGGGAAGGCCCCAACCAGTGTGCACACGCCGCATCCGTGCACATGTGCCGTGTCGGTGCAAGCCAGTTTGCATCCTCGGTTTGTAACAGTAAACAAATGTTGAAGATGGCTAGGACTAGAGGCACGCCTTCATGCCCTGCAGTCTACGCACTGCACTACAAGCCGAGCGCACACAAGTAGCACAGGTTCGAGCAAATGCACGTGCACGCCTGCCGCTTTTCTGCCACGAAACAAAGCCACACGGGCAGCTCCAGCAGACGGACACAACACGCGCTGGGGAGCACTTGTGCAACAGCGTGACGTCGTAACAAACACATGTGTGTTACGCACATGCAGCACAGTTTTTTCTGTTGCACACAGCGCCAACGGTGCAGGCCCCTCGCCCAAGGCATGACACTGCAAGTTATCGGGCTAAAGTCAAACCTCAATCTCAGAGACCTGCCGTGGAACCCAGTCACAATCAACCTGATTGTTATTGTTCTAGCGGATCCATGAACCTGTTGCCGCGCGCAACACATTGCCCAACAACGCGCCCCCCCTACAGCCGCCCCGGCATCCCCTGCCGCGCCGCCACACCGGTATCCCTCACACCCGTCAGTTACCTCATTTACTCCCAGCCCCCAATCCCGTGCAAGCCTTCGCCCGGCCCGCCGTGGCTCCGCCCCAACGCCAGGCACACGCACGTATCCGGCACAGATGTTCTGCGCACAACAAAATACAACGCCCGCCCCATTCCCACACCTGGCGGAGTCGCTACCTGCCCCGGCAGTGCACCCTTTACTACCGCCGCAAAGCCTCATGTTGACTGGTTAATCCGGTGCTGCGCCGCTAACTCTGTCCCCATACCCGCCCCCGCCCCCGCCACCTGCACGGCTTTAGCCACTGACATCTGTACTGCCGCCAGAGCCGTACGGCCTATCCCCTTGCTGCTGCTTGCTTTGCAGACCGTGCAAACGCGTAGTATGTCGCAATGGCCTCACTCTGCCTCCGCCGCCGCCGCTGCCTGGGCCGCCGCCACTCTGCGCAGCCATGCCACCACTTCAGCACCTGCGTTACATGCACCCGCTGAGGTCAGTGGCCTCCCTGCTGCCCACCGGCGCCCCCTGCTCCACCAGCCAGTGCAGGGCCGGTGCGCTGCAACCGTCCCCCAACGCCTTCGCCATCACGTCCTCCGCGCCCCACGGCACGCCCAGGCGCCGCAGGGCGGTCAGCGTGCCCAGGTCGCCGTTCGTGGCTGCAATGGCGTACCATGAGCACTCTTCCGGCTGTGCAAGGCAGCTAGGGTGCTCAGTCACCAGCCACTCCAGCAGCGCCTCGCAGCCGCCCTCGGCCGCAGCCACCAGCACCTCCCAGCCGGGTTTGTGCCTCGGCCGCTGCTGCAGCAGGTAGTGCACCAGGGCCAGGTCGCCCCGCTCCGCTGCAGCCGTCAGCACTCCTTCTGCGTCCCAGTCCCTGCACCCCGCCTCGCCCACCAGCAGCTGCACCGCCTGCAGCAGGCCCCGGCTGTGGGCTGGCATGTCGCTGGGCCACATACGGATAAAGTCTGGCAGGTTTAGCCCGGCCACGGACACCCGTGCCTCACGAGCCAGCCAGCCCACCATTGCGACGATGTCGCCGCTATCCTGTGTGTCGTAATCCTTGTCAAAAACCCCGTGAGCAAGACTCCAGGTGTATGCATGATGACCGATAGTCGCGCCAACCTGGATCAGAGCCTCCGCAGTTGGGATGCTGCCTGACTCGACCGCAGACCTGACGGCGCCCTGAGCTGCTTCCCGTGCTGCAACTGTCTCCAAACCCGGCAGCAGGTGACGCACCACCTCCACACGCCCCGCCTCCGCGGCTGAACGCACTAACCCCCTAAGGACCCCGCTGTTTCCACGCACCGGCGGCGCGCCCCGCTCCCGCAGCCACTGCAGCTTTGGCACGCTGTCAGGGCTCTTTGCTGCTGCGTCCAGGAGGATCGCCCACCGTCCTTCCTCCCCTGCCGCCGCTGGCAGCTCGCACCCCGCCTCGTCCACCAGCCACTGCGCCATGGCCAGGTCAGCGTGCTGCAGTGCGGACGCAAGTGTGTGCACACCCACAGGGCAGCCCCGGTTGCGCAGCCACCGCAGCCGACCCAAGTCCCCCAAGCGGGCGGCGGCCGCAGCAGTGCTCTTCTGCAGTCTGCAGCTGCCCTCGGCCAGGACCCACTCCATCTTGGCCTCTGCGTCTACGGGGGAGGCTGCAACCACCGCCAAGAGCTCCTCACCTATGAGCGGAGGGTAGGCGCGATACTCGCCGCAGCCCAGGGCCGCCCACGCCGCTTGCATCCCCGCCAGGTCGCAGTGCTGCGCAGCAGCGCTGAGGATAGCATGCATGCTGTCCTCTTCCATGAGCAAGGTCAGGCAGTGGTGCACCAGCCAGCCCAGCAGCTGCGGGTGGCCCGCCCTAACCGCCACGACGCCCGGGTTTGAGTAAGCTGGGTAGGCCCACGTATGATGCATCTGATGCAACAGCTGCGCGAAGATGTTTGGTCGATACAGTGCCCACGCCACCTCCAGGTTCGCCTCGCTCCCGCTGGCGGCGGCCGTGCACAGTAGCTGAAACTTCTGCCGGAAGGGCAGCTGCCGCACGTGCTGCTGACCAGCCTCCACGGCCCAGGGCACGGCGTGGGGCGGCAGCGGCTGGGACAGGCAGGCGGTGCAGTGCTGGGGCTCGCTGAGGCCGGCGGCTGCGTCCGGGGACACCAGTCGGCCGCTGAGCGCGCGGTCGTTGGGGGGCAGCAGCGACAGGATGTGCAGCTGGAGCGCGGGGGGCAGCTGCTGTGGGCTGCGGCAGCTACCACTGCAGCTGCTGGTGCCGTGTGACGCCATTGCCAGGAGGAAGCACCGCCTGAGCGTCTGCAGCGCAAGGGCACTGAGACGGATCAGGAAGGGGGAACCGGAAGGGGATGGACACGGGGTCGCAGGAGTGCCGCAGTCTTGAGGCCCTTACTTTGTTCCGATGCGCTATGGGCAAGACACAAAGCTCTTCGTGAGCCCGGAGCTTCTCGTGAGCGCGGAAATATGTACAGGAGCTGCGCTTACAGGTGCTGGTCCACCGTGCCATGCGTTCAACGACCTATGTCACCAAGGCAGTTTGTAAAGAGTTGTGAAGAATACGAGATTGTAACTACACGTTGTATGCTTACAGGCGCTCGAGGACCTTGGGCAGGGCTTGTTGAAGATAGATATATACAGATACCTTTTACCCTATGTTGCCGACTTGCACAGGAGGAGCTCTCCCACTACCACCCATCTCTCTACTCTTAAGACTCGATACTTACCAACGTACCTACAGTACATTTGTCAGGTTGTGGCAACAACCTTTTTAAATTCTTGACTCGAAATTCTTCCAAGCGACACGCGAGGTCGTGAGACCACTACGTTTATGCTACTTGGTTACTTCATATTAGCTCGCTCGCGTTACATTGCTTCGCTAGGCTCTGTCAGGGCAGGACAGCTTGGCCATGACAACAAGGCCGTCGCGGGTCCTGTCTCACCAGGCAGCCGAGGCAGTGTTATGGGAGAATGTCCAACGTGCAGCTCAGGCTGATGAGCAGGCTGATGAGCAGGCTGCTGCTCGGCTTGCTTCGCTGCGCTGGAGCGTGCAGCGGGGCCTTGCGACGGACAAGGTGCGCACAGCCGGTCCCCTTTCTCGCTTCCAGCATCGCCCAAGGGCGTACCAGGTTTGCGGGTCAGCGGTACTCTATGAAAAGGCAGTGGGCAAATGGACTCTTCCTACTGTTGTAATGTTAGCAGGACATAATTCAGGAACCTAAGTGTCGGGCTGGACACCATGCAGCTGCACCAGGGGAGCTCCCCTGCATTGCACTATGGGCAGCAGGGCAAGGCTCTACTTCTGCTCCATCAAAAGCTGCTCTCTTGCAAGCACACGTGTGGATGCCGCTATGCCTACTGGAGTTGTGGCCAGTGTATAGGTTGAGCAAGTTTGATGTGCCATTGCCCTGTGGGCGTTCGGGCTGAGCCCAGGGGAGCCTGAGTGACCGACACTCCCCTGTGCCCCTGCGCCTGCCTGCTCCTGCACCACGCCCTGCACAGCTGCACTGGCAAATTGCGGGAGCTCCCCTAGTGACAGGATCTGGCATGCAAAAACAATGCTTCAGGAAGTCCCGTCCGAGCGTCCGTTCCTCTGTACGGGCAGGAGCCATCGACCCCAGTAGTATGGCCTGGCGAGCCCTACAGGACCATCCGGTCTTCAGTGCTTGCCCATCATGGTCGCGCCCCCATAAATCTCTTTCCATTACACGCGCCTGCACGCGCCAACTGAAGGCAAGCAGCGCCCGGCAGCTGCGGGCCCACCACGCTTGCTTCACACAATCGCCGCTAACAACACGCAACGTATGGCACGCATAGCGCCAAATGCACCTAAGCGCTACCTGCACAGCCAGGTGCCCGGAAGGCACGTGTCCACGCGTGCAACCTCCAGGTCGCCATCGCCTCCTCCTCCGTGCCACCCACGTTTGCTGCTGCAGGGCCCCTTGCTTGCCGCCCATCAGCACCCCGTGCCCGCAGCGCAGAGACACAAAAGATCAAGGCGCACACAGCACCAGCATACGTACAGCAGCCCACAGCAGCCCCACACCTAACACCCGGCAGATACGGATCCCCGCCTTGTGCCCCCCAGGCCACGCCCATCCACCACCGACAACCGCTGCCGCAGCCCAGCGCACCTCGCACACCTTGCCACCTACCGCACGGCCACCGTCCCGGCCACCTTTACCAGGCTCGGCTGCTCGGCTGACCACTGCAGGGCGGCCTGCTTCACCGCAGTATCAGTCCCTGCCTACCAAGCTACGTGCTGTGCACGCATAGCGCGTCGTCCTAACCGACCCTAGCCTCCGCCTGCCCCTCGCTCTCAACAGCAGCGCCTCGCAGCCGCCCTCGGCCGCATCCACCAGCACCTCCCAGCGCGGCTAGGCTTGCGCTGCAGCAGCTACTGCAGCAGGCCCACCAGGTCACCACGCCTCACTGCCCCAGGCCCACCAGGTCACCACGCGTCACTGCCCCAGGCCCACCAGGCCACCACGCCTCACTGCCCCAGGCCCACCAGGTCACCACGCCTCACTGCCCCAGGCCCACCAGGTCACCACGCCTCACTGCAGCAGGCCCACCAGGTCACCACGCCTCACTGCCCCAGGCCCACCAGGTCACCACGCCTCACTGCCCCAGGCCCACCAGGTCACCACGCCTCACTGCCCCAGGCCCACCAGGTCACCACGCCTCACTGCAGCAGGCCCACCAGGTCACCACGCCTCACTGCCCCAGGCCCACCAGGCCACCACGCCTCACTGCCCCAGGCCCACCAGGCCACCACGCCTCACTGCCCCAGGCCACCAGGCCACCACGCCTCACTGCCCCAGGCCCACCAGGTCACCACGCCTCACTGCAGCAGGCCCACCAGGTCACCACGCCTCACTGCCCCAGGCCACCAGGTCACCACGCCTCACTGCCCCAGGCCCACCAGGCCACCACGCCTCACTGCCCCAGGCCCACCAGGTCACCACGCCTCACTGCCCCAGGCCCACCAGGCCACCACGCCTCACTGCCCCAGGCCCACCAGGCCACCACGCCTCACTGCCCCAGGCCACCAGGTCACCACGCCTCACTGCCCCAGGCCCACCAGGTCACCACGCCTCACTGCCCCAGGCCCACCAGGTCACCACGCCTCACTGCCCCAGGCCCACCAGGTCACCACGCCTCACTGCCCCAGGCCCACCAGGCCACCACGCCTCACTGCCCCAGGCCACCAGGCCACCACGCCTCACTGCCCCAGGCCCACCAGGCCACCACGCCTCACTGCCCCAGGCCACCAGGTCACCACGCCTCACTGCATCTGCGACGTGCGAGCACCACCTTCGCGCTCCAGCATCTGCACTTCGCCTCACCCGCCAGCCAAAGCCATCATCCACAACAGCCGCCGGTAGCAGCACAGCCACAGCCCTACGCACCGGCACGGGTCCAGCCCTGCGGCAGGCACCCCAGCCTCCCGCGCCAGCCACCAGACAACGCCCTCCCTGCCCTCCCTGGCTGCTCCCTCGTCGGACCCCAACGGCCCGCCCAGGCTGCTTCCTGGGCGATGGCCGGCAATGACACTTAACCCACAGTGCGACCTACTGTGCTGTGCTGAGCCCCAAGCAGCCTTGGCCTCCACCAGACCTACAACGCTACAAGCCACTCTGCCCTATCTGCGTGACCCACGTGCGCCTCTGCCGCGCGCGACCGCCGCCTCCTCCCTGCTGCCCACCGGCGTCCCCTGCTCCGCCAGCCACCGCAGCACCGGCAGCCTGCAGCCCACGCACACCACCTCTACCAACAAGCTCTTGCTGCCCCACGACACGCCCAGCCGCAGGGCCGCCAGCGTGTCCCAGTCACCACGCTGGGCCGCAACATTGTATGGCAGGGCTGGCCCCGGCCTTGCTAGGCATCCCGGGTGTTCCGTCACCAGCGACTCCAGCAGCGCCTCGCAGCCGCCCTGAGCTGCATCCACAAGGACCTCGCCGTCCGGTAGGCACTCCGGCCGCTGCTGCTGCAGGTGCTGCACCAGGACTAGCTTGACCTGCACTGCAGCGTGCGAAATGCAGCGTTGGCATCCCAGCCCCTGCACCCCGCCTCGCCCGCCAGCAGCTGCACCGCCTGCAGCTTGCCCCGACTGTGGACGGGTGCGCCGCTGCCGGTCCAGTAAAGGTTCATAGAACGCTCCGCGCTCCACACTCCACTCTCAGCGCCACCTCCCAATACCCAAGCTGCCCCTTGCCAACTGCACCGCCTAAGCCACCTCCTTGTTGCTACCGGTACCGCCCGGCGCTCCATGCTCCGCCAGCCAACGCAGGGCATGCTCTCCTGCCCCACACGTGACGGCCTGCGACAGAACGTTCTCCGCACCCCACGGCACGCCCAGCCGCCGCAGGGCGGTCAGCGTGCCCAGGTCGCCACGTGCTGCCACTGGCGCGTAGGGAGACTCACCCGTGCCAGGGCCCTCCAGGCATCCCGGGTGCTCAGTCACCAGCCACTCCAGCAGCGCCTCGCAGCCACCCTCAGATGCTGCAACAAGCAGCGCCCAGTCCGGCGGGAACCCCGGCCGCTGCTGCAGCAGGTACTGCATCCACTTGGGGAAAAGTCGGTTCATTCTGGGCATTCATTCTTGGAGGCGGCTTTTTTCATTTCCGAGAATGGGGACGAATCAGGGCCAGCTCGCCTCTCCCTGCTGCAGCATAAAGCGCCAGCATAGCATCCACTGGGGACAGCTCGTCCCCCTCATCCAGCCTACACTCGCCCAACAGCAGCTGCACCACGTGTAGCAGGTCCCGGCTATCGGCGGGCGTATCCTTGGGCCAATCCACCAGCAGCTCCAGCAGGTCAAACCCAGCGACCGGGACCCCCGCCTCCTGCGCAAGCCACCGGAACATCGCAACATCGTCGCCACCAATGAGGTCGTCCCTGTTAGCAGCGGCCTGGGCAGCGATCTCGTACGCCTCATGGCTGACCGCGCAACCAGCCTGGCGCAGGAACTCCGCCGTTGGGATGCTGCCCGATGCTACTGCGCAGTGGAACAGCTCGGGGTCTGCCAGAAGCCGCTGCCTTGCAAGGGGAGTCACAAGCGACAGCAGGTGCCGCACCACCTCCAGGCGACCCCACCCTGCAGCTGAGTGCAGCAGACGCTGTACCAGGTCGCTGTCGGTGTCCCTGCCCAGTGGCGGCGCACCCCTCTCCTGCAGCCACTGCAGCTTTGGCACGCCGTCTGCGCTCCTTGCTGCTGCATCTAGCAGAGGTCCCCACGGTCCTGCCGATCCCCCCGCAGTTGGCAGCTGGCACCCCGCCCCTTCCACCAGCCACTGCGCCACGGCCTGGTCGGCGTGCTGTAGGGCGCACAAGAGCACCCACTCCCTGTCCACGGGGCAGACCCGCTCCCGCAGCCACTGCAGCCGGCCCAGGTCCCCCGAGCGGGCGGCGGCCGCAGCAGTGTACTCTTGAAGGCTGCAGCTGCCCCTGCCCTCGGCCAGGACCCACTCCATCTTGGCCTCTGCGTCAACGGGGGATGCTGCAGCCTCCGCCAGCAAGTCCTGGTTCATGAGCGGAGGGTTGGCTCTGCTGTTGGCGCAGTCCAGAGCCGCCCACGCCGCCTGCAGCCCCGCCAGGTCGCAGTGCCGCGCAGCCGCCATGAGGACCGCACGACGGCCAGAGAGCAAGGCCGGGCAGTGGCGCAGCAGCCAGCCCAGCAGCTGCGGGTGGCCTGCCTCCACCGCAGCCACGCCGGGATTTGAATACTCACTGCTTCTTTTCAACTTCCCATGAAGCAGCTCCGGAAAGATGCTGGGCTGCAGCAGCGCCAGAGCCACCTCCAGGTTCACCTCGCTCCCGCTGGCGGCAGCCGTGCTCAGCAGCTGCACCTTGCGCCGGAAGGGCAACTGCCGCACGTGCTGCTGCCCTGCTTCCACGGCCCAGGGCACGGCGTGGGGCGGCAGCGGCTGGGAAAGGGAGGCGGTGCAGTGGCCCGGGCCTGTGCAGGCGGCAGCTGCGTTCGGAGACACCAGCCGGCCGCTGAGGGCGCGGTCGTTGCGGGGCAGGAAGGACAGGACGTGCAGCTGGAGCGCGGCAGGCAGCTGCAGCCCCGAATCCTGGCTTCGGTTATCAGCTACGTCCATGATTTACAAAGGGGACCAAGCGCGATGCGACGCAGGGCTGCGGGCCTGGGCCAGGGAAAAGGGGACGAGGACTTGAGTGAGACGGTCATGGGCACGAAAGAAGTCTTTTGCATCCATGTAATCAAAGCCAAGATCTCGTTCAGGTTATGCAAGCTGGCAAACGGCGCGCAAACACAGTGCACTTGTTGCGCAGCACCGTCTCAGTAAGGTACAACCGGTTTGAATTTGCAAGGATGATAGGCAGCAGGCAGCTTACCTTAGAAAAACTTGGCTCTTGGAACGGAGGTTGCGGCTTGCCTGCCTCTTCGCCGGCACTTACTGACAGAAACAGGTGCTTGTGTTCCGATGCTCTATCAGCAACCTGGGCCGGGGACGTGTGTTCGCGCAAAGCTGCAAGCAATGAGCCAGCAAGTAGCCAAGTGCGTCGTCACAGATGACGACGGGAGGCCGTACGGCGTGGTGAAGCGGTGCCATTTTGGGCTCTGGTGCCATGCCTGCCTGACCCAGGGGATGCCACCCACAACCCTTTGCCCCACCTCAAGCGCCATGTGCACATGGCTGCGAGGGACGCCTGAAGGTAGTGCTGCTACAGTACGGTAGTTTGCCCGCAAGCCGGCAAAGCCTGCGTGCGTTGCTTTGGTACCCTGGTACCGTATGCTGCAGAACAGAGCGCTAGTTCCGTGCGTGCAATCACGGCACCACTTCGTCCATGCTGGCCAGTGTTCATTCCTTCAGGTCTGCTGCTCCTGCCTTTTCGCACGCCTCCGTAGCACCCTTGGCCGGCCCTAGCCGCCAGGCCAGGCGATTCCCAGCACTGAACACAGGAGCACAGCAGCAACCCTCAAGTCAACAAGTCGTACCAACGTTGGGCGAGCTTGGGTCGCCAGGTGCCGTACAACAGCGCAAGGTGTTAAACTGCCACGTCTACCGTTAACACCAACTCGTGCCGAAGAGGTGTCTTGCGACCACGTGATTGGAGCCAACCGATAGACGTAGCAACGCTGCATTCCGTTTGGTGCGGCCACACGAAACGTGCCTATCCTGACTACAGCTGTCAGGAACACGTGTCTTCCCAGCGACGCGTCGCGGCTGTACGATTCGCAGATGCAGGCCGAAAAGTGTATCTGTTATCCTTCACCTTCCAACCGGTACCAGGCCTGCACCTATCCTGCGCGTGTCTATCACTACAAACGGACGACACAGCAACCTCCCTACCCTGGACGCCCCCATGGCATCTGCCAACCGAGCACAGCGGCGCTGCGAGCTGCCACCAAGGCCTATGCAACGAAGGCCCCCCGCCGCCAAAGGCCAGCCTGTTGCCATGCGTGGGCCTCTCCGCAGGACACCACCCAACGTTAGTTGCTCGTGCGCGTCCCCTCACACCGTGCAGTGTTTTAACGCCTACTCCCAGAAGGTGGGGGGAAGCTGGCAGGCCTCCAGCCCCTGTTGCTGCTGCCACCCGCCCCGCTCCTCCCTGCCGCTGGTTCCGGGGCTGCGCCAGCAGCTGCCGCACTCCTGCCGGGTGGGTGGTGGGTGCTTGTCGCGTGTAGCCCTGGCAACCGAAGGTCCTGGCAGGAACTGCGGGGCGTGCCGGCACAGGGCGGAGAACAGCGGGCCTCAGCGGGTGCTTGTGGCTTTCGGTGTTACGCGTTGCTTGAGGAGCCTGACAATTGAGCCACCGCACGCTGTACCAGCTGCCAACGCACTGCCGCCTCTGCAAGCCGCAACCATCCCGAGGGCACAAACACAGGTCCAACCAACTACACCAACCACAACCCAATAGCAACCCGCCCAAGCACCCCCAACGCTATCCTGGTGCCCGCAGTTACCACAAAGCATGCCAAGTCTCACGCATACCCGTACACAACAAAACCCACCTTCCGCAGCCGCCTCCCTGCGTTAACCACCGCCACCCTGCCGCAGCCCCGCCGCCTGCCGTACGCCGTCACCATGTCGTACGCCGCCGGGTTCCTGTCCGCCCACCATGCGCCGTCCCGTGGGTCGGTGGGGTCCACCAGCAGTACGAAATGGCTCCGGTGCCAGGGGCCGAGGTAGGCGGACAACCGGGCGGGCGTGGCGGGGGCGCTCGGCCGGCCGGCAACGAGTACCTGCATGGTGGGAGGACGATGGGAGCGTTTAGCAGTGCCGGTAGTGGCAGGCTGTGACAGGGCGTTAATGTGCCCAATCAGGGACGCCTTCAGTGCAAGGTACCGTGCCGGAGTGAGTAGGCGTACCGGCACGCAGGTCAGTGGCAGGACTTCCGCGAGCGAAGACCGACACACTGCTCCCGACTTGGCAATCTGCCAGCCCAACTACTACGTCCCGTGGGTCGGTGCCATCCCATGCAGGCTTTACTGCCACGCTCCGAGAGAGCCACGAGCGGCCAGTCCTTACCCGGCTTCAAGCCAGCCGGCACCCACCTGGTGCAGTCACCTTGTCCTAGTCGCATCGCCCCGTGCCAAGGGGTCGGTCGGGTCTTCGGGGCGCGGTGCCCAGGAGCCGGGGCATGGTCACGGTACGGGCTTGCGAGTCCAAGCAGGTCTTAGCGCTCGCCACCATGCAGTACCTCACTGTCAATGCATCCTTGTCGCAGCACCACCATGTGCCACTGTGCATCCGCGTTCGCCATGAGCATGCCCGGGATGAAGCATCGTTGCAGGATCATGCAAGGGGGGTCCGGCATTCGCGGTGACAACCCATTCCCAAGTCGGCCTCGTCAATGCTGTCCAAAACCAGGCCATACGAACCGCATGCCAACAGCACTGCCCACGCTTGCCGCACCAACAGCTTGCGCCATGCGATGCCATGCATGCACACCAATTTGAGAGAATCTGTGTGCCAAATAACAACCTCATACCCATGATGCCTTCCGCTCAAACAAGGGCCCAACATCACAACAGACCCACCAGTAAACCGGTGGATCTCCCCGTCAGCGGACAACAGGCACGCTCCTCCACAGCGATCCTCCACGCAGTTGCCCTTCGCCCACTGCACTGCCTAGTCCTCCCCTTCGCGCCTGCCTACCGGCGCCCCCTGCTCCTTTAGCCACCGCAGGGCTGGTATGCTGTATCCTCATCCGCGCCTCACCACCTTCGCCACCACGTCCTCAGCGCCCCACGGCACGCCCAGCCGCCGCAGGGCGGTCAGCGTGCCCAGATCGCCACGTGCCACTGCAGACACGTAGGGAGACACACCCGAGCCAGCGCCCTCCATGCAGCCCGGGCGCTGCTGCACCAGCCACTCCAGCAGCGCCTCGCAACCGCCCTCGGCCGCAGACACCAGGACCACCCAGCCCGGTTGGTGCCTCGGCCGCTGCCTCAGCAGGTACTGCACCAGGGCCAGCTCGCCGCTCGCTGCTGCGGCGGTGAGCCCACCCGTTGCGTTCCATTTCCTGCACCCCGCCTTGCCCACCAGCAGCTGCACCACCTCCAGCAGGCCCCGGCTCTTGGCGGGCGTGTTGCCGGGCCACATACGGATGAAATGCGGCAGGTCCAGCCTAGCTGCGGAGGCCCGTGCCTCACGCGCCAGCCAGCGCACCATTGCGACACCAAAACCATCTGCATGGCGGTCCTGGTACATCGTCCTATGAGCAGAAGCAGCATACCAAGTGTATGCCCGGTGGCTACCTGTCGCGCCGGCCTGGACCAGAGCCTCCGCTGTCGGGATGCTGCCTGACCCAACCGCCTGACCCAAACTCGAAGACGCTCTGAGCTGCATCCCGTGCTGCAGCTGGCTCCAAAACCGACAGCACGTGCCGTACCGCCTCCGCCTGCCCCGCCTCTGCAGCAAAGCGCACCAGTTTCTTAAGGACCCCGCTGTCCCCCTCCAGCGCCGGCGCGCCCCGCTCCTGCAGCCACTGCAGCTTTGCAACGCAGTCAGGGCTCTTCACTGCTTCCGCCAGGAGCCTCTCCCACTGTACTTCCCGCCCTGCAGGTGCCGGCAGCCTGCACCCCGCCTCGTCCACCAGCCACTGCACCACAGCCAGGTCAGCGTGCTGCAGGGCACACCAAACGACCTCCTTTTCGCCCACGGGGCAACCCCGCTCTCGCATCCAGCGCAGCCGGCTGAGATCCCCAAGCGCACAGCCGCTGCGGTGGTCTCGCTGTCCCGCAGGCTGCACCGCTCGCTGCCTCTCACCGTCAGAAGCCACTCCATCTTGGCCGCGGCGTCCGGGCTGCGGACCCAGCAGCTGCCGGCCAAGTGCTTTGACAAACAGTGGGCCCTTGGTGCTGTCCACGCCTGCCATCGGCGCGCCCTTCTCCAGGGCCCTGCTGCCGCAAAGCCTCATATGCAGCTTGCAGCCCCGCCAGGTCGCAGTGCCGTGCTGCAGCGTCCAGCACATGCCTTGCGCTGACCATGCCCGGGCAGTGTCGCACAAGCCACGTAAGCAGTACCGGCCCAGGTCCCCCGACCGGGCGGCGGCCGCAGCGGTGCTCTCCTGCAGGCTGCAGCTGCCCCTGCCCTCGGCCAGGACCCACTCCATCTTGGCCTTTCCATTAACGTGGGACGCTGCAAACCCGTCCAGGAACGTTTGGTCGAAGAACGAGGTGGAAGACGTGCTGTTGCTGCAGTCCAGGGCCACCCACGCAGCCTGCAGCCCCGCCAGGTCGCAGTGCTTCGCAGCCGCCATGAGGATGGCACGACGGTCAGCGAGCCGCGCCGGGCAGTGACGCAGCAGCCAGCCAAGCAGCTGCGGGTGGCCCTCCTCCACTGCAGCCACGCCGGGGTTCGGATACTCAATGCCTTTCTGCACGTCCTGATACAACAGCTGGGGGAACACGCTGGGCTGCAGCAGCACCAGCGCCACCTCTAGGTTAGCCTCGCTTCCAGTTTCGGCGGCCGTGCACAGCAGCTGCAGCTTGTGCCGGAAGGGCAGCTGCCGCACGTGCTGCTGCCCTGCCTCCACGGCCCAGGGTATGGCGTGGGTTGGTAGCGGCTTGCACAGGCGGGCGGTGCAGTGTTGCGGCCCGCTGAGGTCGGCGGCTGCATCCGGGGACACCAGGCGGCCGCTGAGGGCGCGGTCGTTGGGCGGCAGGAGGGACAGGATGTACAGCTGGAGCGCGGGGGGCAGCTGCAGCCCCATATCCTGGCTGCTGCGGTGGCGCACCGACATCATTGCTGTAATGAACGACCAGCGTCCTGGGCTGCGGGCCAGGAGGAAGGGGCCCTACAGTGAGACGCCAAGGCTGAGGACAGCCACGAGGGCTGAAGTCGACAAGGAAACCGTGGCATACATATCATTACTCGCGTCAACACTTACCAGTTGATGTAATAGCGCGCAAGCGAGGCGAGCACGATTATTTTCCCTTGATGAGGCTCCTCACAAGTGGCTTGTTGCAAGCGTAGATATATTGCTAACTCCTGTCAATGACGAGCAGCTGGTAAACTGCCCCTCAGGACTGGGCGACGCAAGTTGTCCGGTCGAACTTTGCCCGGTGTCGATGCATAGCCAGCTCTAGTTTATGACAATGCTGTATAACACCTTGTGGCTTGACGTAGCCATGCCATGTTTCTGGTACCGGCTTTGACAGGGGCGCAACGCGCAAGAGCGCTCTTTGCGGGAGCAACCTGTGTGCTGTGACCCGCGTGCTGAGCTCCCGTGTCACGCGTCTCCTATGGTTAGGGCCTTGCCGCACCGCACACGTGGCAACGGGTCTTCCCTCGGGCATGTCAAATCTGTCCGTTGACATGAATGGTTGCACGCTTGGTGTAACAACAGTGTGTGTACGCGCGATCGGCATATTGCGCGCCCACTGCCCACTCATTTACCACTGCACACGTGGTACCGATACGTTTTGGTGATGAGGCCCCAGATGTTGGACCGCGTGCTTACGGTACAACACACATCATTATGGCGTTCTTTAGGCTGGTCTAGGTCTCCTGCTCCATTGCCTCACGCAGCACTTGCACGTGGGCCCTAGGCCAGCCAGCTGCCGACACCCCGACCGAAGGGGTCCCCTGTAAAAACCTAACCTAAGCTGCAGCTACAGCTACCAGCAGCTGTGGCGATGTATGGCTGAGCTGAGCGAGCTGTAAAAGCTCAGGTGACAATTCCGGGGTCGCCACACCCCTTCGACAGCAGCTGCACAAGTGCCCAGGCGACACCCCGCGAAAGAAGAACGCGTGTTAGGTGCTAGTTCCGTTTGGGCACACCAGAGGCATTGTAGGGCCAGGTAGAGCCATGCGGCCATCGCACACCGCCAGCCAGTTTGAACCCCATCCGTCCGCCCCACCAAACAGCAGTCCGCGCACCGCTTTCCCTTCACAAGAGCAAATTTGCAACACCTAAAACGCAATACGGCAGCCTTGGCCAGCCATCAATGAACCCCGGTAACGCCCGCGCTTGGTGCCCCTCGCAACTGCTCCCATCCACAGCTCCCCTTAACCTCTCCCGCTTCCAGCCTGACTGGGGTGCCACGCATTTTCGACCAACCCTGCCGTACCCGGTGCCACAGCCACAGCATCCGCTCCACCCCACGCCGGCGCCACATTTCGCCCCATCCTAGCTTCCGTGACTCCAGGCAACTTCACGCGCTGGACCCCTGCCCCTACCGCTACTCAAAACCACAGCCCCTGCCCCAACACTGCTCCCAGTGCGTTTCAGCGCTGCCGACTGGCCTCCCACCTGTATGCACAGACATACGACAGCTCTCCATCATCATGCGCTGCGCCCCAGAAGCAACCGAATGCGCACAACACCAGGGACCTGCGTGTCAACAGACTACCTCACGTGCTGCCCGCTCAAGGCAAGGGCCCAAATGACAAAGCACACCACTTGCGTCGCCCCCGGCCGGGCACCGCCGTGCGCCTCCCAGTCCAAGAACGCAAAGCGCTTCCAAAGTTGCCCATTTATTCGTTCGTACATGCTCCCTCCAAAACAACCCATCACACACCCACTACACAAGGGATGCGCATGTCGAGACGCCACCTCGCCGTCTCCAATGAAGGCAACGGCCCACGTGACCATGCCAACCGCGTCATTTGCGCCGCCCACAGCCCGGCACAGCCGCACCCCAGCAAGTCAACACAAAGAAGCAATTCCAAAGGCGGCAACGGTGGAGGGTACGTCTCGCATGCGCGACTCGACTGCATGCAGCGCAACCTGTCGTACACAGTGCTCAGCGACCGCAGTGCAGCGGAGGGTCAAGTCGGCGCGAGGTGCAACACCGGCGACAAACATCAGTGGCATGCTTACGGTTCTGTGCAGGGGAGCTCCCCTGGCTCCGTGCAGGGTCAGCGCGGCAGAGCGCTGAGATCAGTGCCCTTCCATGCGCGTCATACGCAAGGACGCTCCGATGTGGACCTGCCGCAGCGTACGGGTGATCCCCGAACGTCAACGTGTCACCTAGGGAAACCACCCGCTCTCTTTATGCCAGCCACTCAATTGGTACAGTAAAAGCTGAGCAGGTGCGGTACTGGTGCTCCTGCACCGGCCGCCGCCTCACCCCCACAACACGTTCTTGTTGCACTTCAGGACCGGTTCGTTGCTGCCACCGCTGCTGCTGCTGCTGCTGCCACCAGATCCCGCAGCCACTCCTCGACATCAGCGCGGAGCAAATGATGTGAAAACCAAATATTTGGATTAACATGGCCCACAGGCGCGCCCTGATCTGCTAGCCAGCGCAGGGCCGGCAGCGCGGCGGCCTTGCCCGCCGCCTGTAACACAACCTCCCCCGCGCCCCATGGCACGCCCAGCTGCCGCAGGGCAGCCAGCGTGCCCAGGTCGCCATTCACAGCGGCAAGCGTGTAGGGTGATACCCCGCGCAATGGGCCCTGCAAACCAACGACCTTCACGCATCCCGGGTGCTGCTCCACCAGCCACTCCAGCAGCGCTTCGCAGCCGCTTTCGGCCGCAGCCACCAGCACCTCCCAGCCCGGTTGGTACTCCGGCGTCTGCTGCAGCAGGTACTGCACCAGGGCCAGGTCGCCCCGCCTTGCTGCAGCCGTGAGCACTTCCTTGGCTCTCCAGCGCCTGCACCCCGCCTCCCCCACCAGCAGCTGCAAGGCCTGCAGCAGGCCCCGGCTGTGGGCAGGGCCCGCTCTTGGCCAGTAGCCTATCAGGAGCCGCATGTCGATGCCCTCCACAGGCGCCCTGGCCTCGTCCACCAGCCACCGGACCATCTCCACACTGCCGGGCCTGGCTGCTGCCTCATAGGCCTCGGGCCCGAACATGAAGCCAGCCTGGTGCAGGCACTCAACCAACTCGATCCTGCCCGACGCGGCAGCTGCTTGCCAGGCAATATCCTGCCCGAAATAGTCCGCCCCAAAGGTCGACAACACGTGTTGCACCAGCTCCAGGCGCCCTGCCTCTGCAGCTGTCTGCGCCAGAACTTGCCAGTCGCGGCCGGCTATCGGCGGCGCACCCCGCTGCTGCAGCCACTGCAGCTTTGCCAGACCGTCGGCGCCCTTTGCTGCTGCATCCAAGACGTCAAGCCACGCCTGAGTTAGCTGCGGCTCACCATCCTCGTCAAACTCCGTTGCGGGCGGCAGGTCAACCCCCGCCTCGTCCACCAGCCACTGCACCACAGGCAGGCCTGCGTGCTCCAGCGCAGACCACAGCAGGGGCGGAGGCCCGTCCAGGGGGTTCTGTTCGCCGCCAAAGTCCTCCCAGTCCATCGGGCAACCCTGCTGCTGCAGCCGCCGCAGCTGGCTCAGGTCCCCCGAGCAGGCAGCGGCCGCCGCCTGCCGCCACAGCTGGGTGCAGTTGCCCCTTCCCGTGTCCAGCATCCACTCAACCCGAGCATTTGTGTCAGGCGTCGCTAAACGACGGGCCTCGTCCAGTAGCGAGTAATCGCCGTCTTTCACGCTGTCCAGTGCGTGCATGGCAACTGCGAGGCCTGCGTTGTCGCAGTGCAGTGCGGCGGCTTCCAGCACGTCGTGTGGATCCACCATCCACGGGCAGCGGCGTAGCAGCCAGCCCAGCAGCTGCGGGTGCCCCGCCTTTACCGCCGCCATGGCAGGGTGAACAGTGCTTGTCACATTCATGTGTGCCCGTACGTCCCTCAAGCCCTGCAGCAGCTCAGGGAAGATGCTGGGCTGCAGCAGCGCCCACGCCACCTCCAGGTTCACCTCGCTACCGCTGGCGGCGGCCGTGCACAGCAGCTGCAGCTTGTGCCGGAAGGGCAGCTGTCGCACGTGCTGCTGCCCCGCCTCCACGGCCCAGGGCACGGCGTGGGGCGGCAGCAGCTGGGACAGGGAGGCGGTGCAGTGCTGGGGCCCGGTAAGGCCGGCGGCTGCGTCTTTACTGGCTAGGCGGCCGCTGAGGGCGCGGTCGTTGGGAGGCAGGAAGGACAGGATGTGCAGCTGCATCGTGATGGGCAGCTGCCGCTCCGAGGCCCGGCTGGTGCTGGGAAGCGCTGCCATGCTCAGGCCTGCGGGTAATGCTTGGGTGAAGGAAAGGAAGCCCAGAGTTAGAAGTCGTATTCTACATGACCAGCAGTCATGTCGCACTCAGTTTGGTCTCCGTCAGGCAAAAGCCGTGTGACAAACAAGAGTCACAGGCTACCAGGAAGCACTCCGGTCGGTCTCGAGTATGACCAGTGGCTTGCAGGGCATACAGACTGTTTCATATGTCAACATGATGAGCAGGAGCCTACTCACATCGCGGGAGCTGGGCAAGAAAGAGGGTATCGCGCCTGTGCGGGAGCTGGTGCCGGTTCGAGCGGAAGAAGCACGGGTTGTATGTTTGTTTGTGGAAGGTCAAGGTCTATGGGAAATCACAAGTAAAGATGCAGGCGTCTGCCTCTTGCAAGTGGGTACCGCTGCTGCTGGGCCTCCAGTCTCGTGCCAGGCTGCATGGGAAGCCACATCCGAACCCATGTGAGCCCTCCAGAAGAGAACGGGAGTCAAGAGGAATGGTCAAAGCCCTCATACCGGCAAAGCTGTTCATTCATGCCATTGCATCTGATGCCCCGGCCCCTTGCCAACCATTTGAGCGACCACGTGGCTACGAGCGAGGGGATGAGCTGCTGCTGCAGCACGGTACGGTAATGTGCAACCAGGCGGTCGGTAGCAGCAGGTAGCAGTGTATTGGCATGCTTGCAGCTGCTACGGCTACACAGCTACGCTACCGTAGAACCGTACACTGTCTGTGCACAACGCAGCGCACATACTTACCAGCCTGCTCCCACGGGTCCTCAGTGAAACGGCACCCACACGCCAGCCCCAGCCGGCTCCCTGCACACAGACTAAACTGAAGGTGGGCTCTACCGAATAGGCACCGCTCTAGCCTGGTTTGGCTGTTTACAGTGCACCCCGTCCGGCCATGCTGCTGCACCGCACGGAGGGCAACGACACAGTCCTCCCAAAGCACAAGGAGTCGCTACTACCACCACCTGGTCACGACCGTGAAATCACACCGCGTAGCCCCTAGCACAAGCAGTCCAGAAGCGCGCGTCAGGATACAGGGCAAAGCAATGCCGTGGCGTCCGGACAGCAGCAAGCGCCACCGAGGGCAATAACATCGCAACAGAGTATCCAGGTGAAGCACCCAGCAACCCTGCACTTGTCTGACCCGTTCCCCCACACACACCAGGGAGTACCGCCAACCAGGCTTTGGTGTGCGATTGCAGCTGTACGGCCACGAGGGAACGTAAGCTTCCGAGATGCACGTTGCCATGGCCTGACCCCACCCTGCCCTTTGTATCCACAGCCACGGCCAACGCAACACAACTCCTAGTCCTCAGAGTACGCCAAGCGCAAGACCCGCCTGCCCGCAGGACGCCATGCACGGACACTCCTACGGTCCCTTTGAGGCCGCGCATGGCTGTGTCTGGGATGCGCAACCATGTGCTGGGCAGCGCGGGCCTTCCGAGGCAACAACGACATGGGCACCAACTTACGCTGGGCAGCCTGTGCGACAATTCCCACCGCCGGACCTGTTAACACCTGGTCCTTGCGCAGGCGTGATGACATCCAAGACCCATCCCGCAACACACCTGTAGTAAGCCGCCACCAGCAAACCTCGCTGCCGCACCTTCAGCGCCAAGCCCCCATGTCACACATCAGCCGGCACAACACACGCTGCACTATTCACAGGACACGTAGTACGAGCCTGCTCGAACTCAGGGCCTCCGCAGCACTAGACCCACCGCTCAGCCAGTTCACCAAACCCGCCTGCTGTCCGGCCCCGCTGCCAGGCTCGCCGATGCCCCGCAGCCACGCCGCATCCTCTGCGTCCTCCATCCAGTTGCCTATGGCCCACTCCACCGCCTCTGGACCTCTGCGCGGCTGCCGTACGGCGCCCCCTCCTCCACCAGCCACTGCAGGGCCGGCACCCCAGCCCACTTCCCCCTCGCCCACGCCCACGCCACCGCCTCCGCCCACTGGCCCTCCTGCTCCCTCAGCCATCGCCGCTGCAGCACATGCGCCCAAGGGGCACGCCCTGACCAACTCCCAACTGCCAACTCCCAGGCAGCCCTCCGCCCTAGCCAACCCCGGTAGGCGCTCCGTCCCCGCCGCCAAGCCTCCTTCCAGTCACCATCCGGCCTATCAAAGCCCCGGCTCCGCATCGTCCCCCTCGTCCTCCGATACCTCCTCCGAGCCCACGACGTCCGCCAGCCACCCCTGCTCACTCATCCACCTCAGCACCGGTACGGAATGGTCCTCGTCCCTCGCCGCCTCCTCCATCTCCTGCTCGCTGCCCAGCGGTGCGCCCTGTTCCATTAGCCACCAAAGGGCCGGCACCTGAGCCCCCCACAACACCGCCTGCGCCATCACGTCCTCCCCGCCCCACGGCGCGCCTAGCCGCCGCAGGGTGACCAGCGTGCCAAGGTCGCCACGTGCCGCTGCAAACACTTAGGGAGACTCACTCGCGCCCGCGCCCTGCAAGCACCCCGGGTGCTGCTCCACCAGCCACTCCAGCAGTGCCTCGCAGCCGCCCTCGGCCGCAGCTACCAGCACCTCCCAGCCCGGTTGGTACTCCGGGCGCTGCTGCAGCAGGTACTGCACCAGGGCCAGGTCGCCCCGCCGTGCTGCAAGGGCCATCGCCTCGCCTGAGTCCCAGCCCGCGCACCCCGCCTCGCCCACCAGCAGCTGCACCGCCTCCAGCAGGTCCCGGCTGCGGGCGGGTGATTCCTTGGGCCAGCCCGTCAGCAACTCCACTAGGTCAAAGCCATCGGGCGACACCCGCGCCTCTTGCACCAGCCACCGGAACATGGCGACACTGCCGCCTTTGGCTAGGGAGCGTTCGCAGAAAGTGGCCTCAACGAACATCTTAATGGCCATGGACCCGGGCGTGCAGCCAGCCTGGCGCAGGAACTCCATCATGGGGATGCTGCCAGAGGCCGCCGCACCGTGGAGCAGCTCTGGGTCTACCAATAGCTGCTGCCTTGCAGCGGGCGCCGTAACCGACAGCAGGTGCTGCGCCACCTCCAAGCGGCCTCCCTCTGCAGCTGCGCGCAGTAGGCGCAGCGCCAGGTGGCTGTCATTGCCCAGCGGCGGCGCGCCCCTCTCCCGCAGCCACTGCAGCTTTGGCACGCCGTCGGGGCTCGTTGCTGATGCGACAAGGAATCTGACCCAATGATCGGCCTGACCTGTCGCCGCTGGCAGCTCCACCCCCGCCTCATCCACCAGCCACTGCGCCACGGCAAGGTCGGCGTCCCGCAGGGCAGACAAGAGCGACCACGTGTCCAGGGGGCAGCCGCGGCCTCGCAGCCACCGCAGCCGGCACAGGTCTCCCGAGCGGGCGGCGGCCGCGGCAGTGCAGATGTCGAGCCTGCAGTTGCTCATGCACTCTGCTAGGATCCACTCAAGCTTAGCCTCTGCGTCAATGGGGGACGCTGCAGCCTCAGACAATAAAGCTTCAATCATCCACCGGGGGAAAGCTGTGCCGTCGCCGTAGCCAAGAGTCGCCCATGCCGCCTGCAGCCCCGCCAGGTCGCAGTGCTTCGCGTGCGCCAAGGATCTAGGCTAGTAGTGGCGCTGCTTCTATACCAGCATTCTACAGTGCGCAGGTTGAGGGCCAAGGGGGACTGGGGGGCAACAAGCAGTGGAGGCCCCGGGCGCCGAGGCGTCTCAAGGCATGAAGCGCCACGCCCGGGTCCGGGTCCGTACATATGTAGTAGCACGTCTCCGCCCCAACACATCTGCCCCTGCGTTCAAGCGCTGCAGACTGGCCGCCTAGCCGTATGCGCCAACGTGCGACATCTCTCCATCATGCCCTGCGCCCAAAAGCAACTGATTAAGCACGCTGACACAAGGAGTGTGCGTGTCAAGCAGGGGAGAGTGACCACCTCGCTTGCTGCTGCCCCCCGAATGTAACGACTCACACGACCAAGTCAATCGCACCATATACCCAGCCAAGCTCCGATGTGCCCGTGCCAGCACAAGCACACAAGACAAGCACTTCCAAAGGCGTCAGCGGAGGGAAGCATCCGCGACTCGCCCACATGCAACACAGTCTCTCCTCCACAGTGCTCAGCGACTGCATGGGAGCGGAGGGTCATCGGGATGCAAGGTGCAAACGCAAAGATAAAGATCAACAATGCATGCGCAACAGGTTTGGCACTTTAGGGCTGACACGTTGCTGCTGCTGCTGCTGCTGCTGCCAGAACCCGCAGCCACGCCTCAACATCGGCACGGACCAAACATCGTGAAAACCAAAACAAAACAAAAAGAATCGTGAAAACCAAAACATCCGGATCAGCAAGGCCCACAGGCGCGCCCCGCTCTGCTAGCCAGCGCAGGGCCGGCACCCCAGTCCCCTGCCCCCTCGCCCACGCCGCCGCCTCCGCCCACTGGCCCTCAGCCAGCGCAGCTCCAGCACATGCACCCAAGTGGCACCCAAGGGGCACGCCCTACCCAACTCCCAGGCAGCCCTCCGTCCTTGCCCCTGCGGCAGGCGCTCCGTCCCCGCCGCCAAGCCTCCTTCCAGCCACCATCCGGCCTATTAAAGCCCCTGCCCCACCTCGTCCCCCTCGTCCTCCGATGCCTCCTCGGAGCTCAACTCGCCCACCGGCCACCCCTGCTCACCCATCCACATGCGCACCGGTAACGAGCACTCCTCGTCCCTCGCCGCCTCCTCCATCTCCTGCTCGCGGCCCACCGGCGCCCCCTGCTCCACCAACCACTGCAGCGCCGGCACGCTGCACCCGTCCCTCACCGCCTGCGCCACCACGTCTTCCGCGCCCCACGGCACACCAAGCCGTCGCAGGGTATTCAGCGTGCCCAGGTCGCTGCTGGCAGCTGCAAAGACGTAGGCAGACACACCCATGCCATCGCCATCCAGGCAGCTCGGGTGCTGCTCCACCAGCCACTCCAGCAGCGCCTCGCAGCCGCCCTCGACCGCAGCCACCAACACCCGCCAGCCCGGTCGGTAGTCCGGGCGCTGCTGCAGCAGGTACCGCATAAGGGCCAGGGCTCCGCATTCTGCAGCAAGCCGACCACATCCCCCGCATCCCAGTCCCTGCACCCTGCCTCGCCCACCAGCAGCTGCACTGCCTGCAGAAGGTCCCAGCTGTCGGCGGGTGCCTCCTTGGGCCACTCCCGTAACACAGAAAGCAAGTTGCAGTCAGCTGCCGGCACAGCCGCCTCTCGCACAAGCCACCGGATCATTGCGACAAGGCCTCCATCGGCGGGGTGGTCCTTGGTGACAGCGGCAGCAACGGCAAAATCGTAGGCCTCATGGCCGACTGTGAAACCAGCCTGGTGAAGGAACTCCGCCGTGGGAATGCTGCCAGAGGTCGCTGCGCAGAGGCACAGGTCCGAGTCTGCGGCAAGCTGCTGCATTGCCGTGGGCGGCACAAGCGACAGCAGGTGCAGCACCACCTCCGCACGACCCGCCAGTGCAGCCGAGCGCAACGCGCAGAACCGCAGGTCATCGCTGTCGCTGCTGCCGCCCAGAGGCGGTGATCCCCGTTCCCGCAGTCACTGCAGCTTTGCAACGCCGTCGTTGCTCTTTGCTGCTGCCTCCACCAGCTCCACCCAACCGCTTGCCTCCCACCCATTCACATTTTTAGCCTGTGCTGGCAGCTCGACCCCCGCCTCGTCCACCAGCCACTGCGCCACGGCCAGGTCGGCGTGCTCCAGGGCACTAAGTAGGACCGTCTGCCCACGCATAGGGCAGCCCCGCTCCCGCAGCCACCGCAGCCGGGCCAGATCCCCCGAGCGGGCGGCGGCCGCAGCGGTGCTCTCCTGCAGGCTGCAGCTGCCCCTGCCCTCGGCCAGGACCCACTCCATCTTGGCCTCTGCGTCAAGTGCGGACGCTGCAACCTCTGCCAGAAAGTGCTGTCTTCTGAGCGGACGATAGGCTGCGCCGTCGCCGCCCACGCCACCTGCAGCCCCGCCAGGTCGCAGTGCCTCACCGTAGCCCTTAGCGTAGCATACTGAGGAAGTAAGGCTGGGCAATGGCGCACCAGCCAGCCCAGCAGCTGCGGGTGGTCCGCCTCCAATGGAGCCAATCCCGGGTTCGGGTACTCGGTGTTGTCCCGTGTCTGATGCAGCAGCTCCGGGGACACGCTGGGCTGCAGCAGCGCCAGCGCCACCTCAAGGTTCACCTCGCTCCCGCTGGCGGCAGCCGTGCACAGCAGCTGCAGCTTGTGCTAGAAGGGCAGCTGCCGCACGTGCTGCTGCCCCGCCTCCACGGCTCAGGGCATGGCGTGGGGTGGCAGCGGCTGGGACAGGGAGGCGCTGCAGTGCTGGGGCCCGCTTAGGCCGGCTGCCGCATCTGGGGACACCAGGCGGCCGCTGAGGGCGCGGTCCATGGGTGGCAGATAGGACAAGATGTGCAGCTGGAGTGCGGGGGCAGTTGGAACCCCATGGTCCGGCTGCTGCTGTATTGCACTGCCATAGCGAAGAGAGAGCGATCCAACGTGGGCTACGGGTGAGGGCCAGGGAGCAGGTAAAGAGGGGACAGGAATTAGCGTGAGACGCAGAGAGGAGGATTGCGCCAAATCAAGCCGAATCAATTGATCATGGGATACACGTTGACTCTGTTGCCGGCTGCCCAAGGCCTGCCAAGGCAACAGTGTCTGGCGTGACAGCCTCGGCCTGAAAAGACCCCCGCAAACGGTTATGGTTGCTGCCTGTATCGACTGACAAGCAGCAGGCAACTTATTGTCGTTGCAACTGAACAAAAGAAGGCTCCGCGTTCCCGCGCGTCAGTTCAAAGTGGAAATGCACAGGCAAGGTGGCGTTCATACAGCATACACACACTCGTCAATGCATCTACTAGTAAGTGTGATAAGCCGTTCCAACCCGATCGTGCAGACCGTGGGGCCAGGTTGGGCAAGCCTTTGGGTACCATTTGGCAACCCATGGCCCCAAACCCCCGCACAGCTTGCAGCGCACCGCCCTTTCCAGCCATACCGTAGCATCCCAAACCAATAGTAAGCAGACATGTAAGTCGTTCGGTACCGCACTCCGTATGGAACATGATGATCCGCTCACCACGTGCAGCGGTTTGCAGCCCAACACCCCTGCGCGCCCCCGCAAGGCGAGCCTGGCCCGGCTCAGAAGGCCCGGCTCACGTCACCCTGGCTCACAACGGCTCGCCACAACTTGACCTCACCACCCTTGCGACGTTGGCCTGTGGGAGCAGCTGTGCACCCCTTGGTTCTGCTCCATGCTTCATCCCTGTCATGCGCTTGCGCCCGCCGGCAACATACGTTGGAAAAACCTTGGGAAACCCTCAAGCAACTTGATGCATGCCGCCTTGCAGCACCGTAACACGGTGGCTGCTCTCATTGCAACAGCGAGCCTGAGCGAGCTGATCTGTGTCAAAGTTTTACATGCCGAGCTCCGCATGCCATCACCGCACGCACGCGGACTCCCAATTATTCTGCAGGTATCGCAAGGCTGTCGCTTGACGCGTCTGCCTTTGACCAAGCCAACACCAACCACCCAGGCGTGCGCGACTGCCGCTTGCCGCTTGCCGTTTGCCGCTTGCCGCCTGCCGCCTGTGCCTTGCACCACAGCACAAGTCTCGGTCCGATTATGGATCCCCGACTTTTGCCCACATTGTAACACTGGATCACAGCACCAGCTCACGCTGCCACACATGCTCTCACAGCCTGACCCCGTGGGTGCGCGGCTGTCATCACACTCGACCTGATGCGAGCAAAGGAAACCGCCCACGCTCCCGCACTCCCCTCTACAGCTTGACCCCCGGCGTGCGCGGCTGCCACACAAAGGTCATCTTGGTGATCTTCCCTGCCTCCAGGTCGCACACGTAGGTGGCCATGCAGTCGGCCTCGCCGCCGTCAGGCAGCCCCGTGATGATCTCCCTGTGGACAACCAAGTATAAAACAGTTTCAGTAAGAAGGATATGAAGGGACCATTTGGTTGCCTGCATGGGGCCATGCACGCCGCCTCGCCGCCTAGGCAGCTCTGTGAGCATCTCACTCTGGGCCAGTGAGTACGGAACGGCGGAAGGACGCGAAGGACGTGAAGGGACCATTCTCAGATCACGTACGGTTGTTCGGTCATGCAGTCGGCCACCGTCTGAAAGCCCCGCGATGCACCTCCCTTGCGCCGCTGACGCGCCGAAATACACACGGCTCGCTAATACACACGCACCTGTCCACCACCACGTTGCCCAGCACCAGCCGCCCCAGCAGCTCGCAGTGCACGGGGGTCTTGAAGCGCTCGACGTAGCGGGGCCTGGTGGGGTAGGGCCAGGCAACGTCACATTCAGCAGGCGTTTCAAGTGTAAGGCTGCGGCATCCACGTGCCAGAGGGGGTCTTGATCCGGTAAGAGCAGCTCGGCCTGACTGGGTTGGGATATAAGAGTGGAGATTGCGTGTACAACAAACTTCCGCGCCCTGCGCGCAGCACCAGCATCACCAAATACCACACGCTTAATTCGCCTCGATGCGCCGTGGCAAGCCGTTTCCCTTGCCACGTCCCCGACATCCGCGCCCCACACTTAGCACCTCCACCCCACCACCCCGCTAATACCCCTCCTCTAGATCAACACGTGCCCAACACGACACTCCCACCCCTCGCCGTCACTGGTCTACGAGCTGACCCTTGCCCAACGCCTCGCGCAACCCAGTCCGTGATGGTGCGCCCACAGCCCCACAGCCCCTGCTCCCCGCCCCGCGGCACCACGGGGCCTGATACCCCAGCCACCATTGATGAGCTAGCAGCTGCTGTTCCACTCAGTGCAACACAACGATCGACGGTATGCTGTGCAGGCCCGCACCTGAGCTGCCCCTTGCCCGTCACCAGCACGGGCCGCGCTAACCCATTAATGGTGATGGGAGAGCAGCGGCTTCTCGCACACAAGAGCAACACGGTGGATCGCAATTGTAAGAAGTGTTGTGTACGCCCCGCACCTGAGCTGCTCCTTGCCCTGCGCCAGCACGGCCCCCGTCACTCCGTCCATGACCAACACGTCGTCAGCCACAATGGACATGAAGGCGTCAACGTCGCGAGAGTTGTACAGCTCCAGCTGCCGGTTCACCTGAGAAAGGATTACGAGGATTGAGTGAGTCAGCGAAAGGTGGCCGTCAGTTGCTATGAAGCGATCTGCCAGTACACCGCCGACAGATGGACACGAGTAGGGTAGGTGGACTGGACATGTTGTGGGTTGCCACCGGCATCGTACAGGTTAGTTTGGCTACAACATGGTGAACGGTAGCATTCAAGGAGTGCGACTGTGTGACAAGACAGTGCTGAGGCGGTGCAGGACTGAGTTGGGACCCTTGCTGGTGTACTGATGTGCGGAGTGGTCGCAAGGGCACGTGGTAGTGGTCAGCGCCCAGGTCAAGCCGCGACATATTTGCAGTCAAAATTATACGTATGAAGAGTACGTCATAGTCTGCCTGCTTTGTTCTCACCAGCGCTGCGGCTTGCTGTGCGGTGCCCATCGCCGCGCGACAGACGGTAGACCCAGCAGAGAGACGCTGCTGGAGAGTCTCCTGACCGATGAATTGCTTCTGAGTGCTGCTATGGGCAGTTGAAAACGCGACGCCGATCGGACGGCAGGGCTGAAGGTGCACCCGCGAGATGAACGCGCGGCTGGAGGCAGCGCTGTGCGTCGTGAGGCGGACAGCCATCAGCCGTTATGCTATAATAGGAACACAGCTGCTCGCAGTTACTAGGCGCCGTAGTCCTTCGTGCAGTGCGCGGTTGCGCGCAACACAGGCGAGTCCGTCCGGGTGCCGTACCATAGCGGGCTACACAAGTACAAGAAGCGCCCCTGCTGTGACCTCGTCACGGTTTAGTTCACGCCCTGCCTGTCGTGAGGACCTCCAATGCGTGCTTTTTCTTGCGCCTTTGCACTGTGCACAAGGCGGGCTGTGTCAGCGCCACTGAGCGGCACCGCCATCTGGCAGCTGGACAGCTGCAAGGCGCCGGTTGCACCTCCCTGCCCCCTGGCCAAAAGCCTGTACATGCTGCAGTCCCTATGGTCCCTGCTGTGCCGCTCGACTGGCCAGCTATGGAGCCCAGTTGGACAGCAAAAACCAATCGGGCTCGGTGCCTTGCCGGCTGCACGGCCAACTGCCAGCGACAGGACCCCTGCTGCCAGACCCTCAGGTCGAGCAAGCCTTTCCGTTCGGATCGGGAACAAGGGAGCACCTCTTTCCTGATCACGAGTGCCCTTGCGCCATTACGCGTCGGAGCTGCGGAGTTCCGGAGGCTAGCCGCAAGTCCCGCCTTGTACAACTCCTACCTCTTGCATGCAGGGAAGCCAACAAAACCCGCTCCCGTCCCACCAAGCACCAACCTACACCCGCCGCACGCCCAGCATGTACGGCGCAGCGACATGCAAGTCCCTAACTACGAACAGCCATAGTACAACAATACAACGCTGTACAGTGTAGGCACATCGGCCCAACACAACCTGACACAACCAACGACCACCGTATAGGATACAACGCTGTACCGTGTACGGCACAACGGTCGGCCAGTTGCAACCAACGAGTGAACAACGCTGTGCCCGTACCGTGTGCGGTACTAAGGCAAGCCAGCTCTCCCTGAATCCAAATCAAATCCAAGGGGCACCACGGCCTCCTGTATAGTAGGACGGAATGCAGGCATGACTGAAATTGTGGCACAGCAGGCGCAGAAGGACCGGCGCCCTCACGCGTGTGCACTCAAGTGCCACGCCAAGTGCCGCGTCCCCCGTGTCACAGAGCGTCCATGAAGGTGGGTGCCAGCTGCGATCACAGCAGCATATGGTCGCGCTCGCAGGGTCCCTGGTATGTCATAGGTCCCAGGTGAGAGGCAACAGCTGCCTTCGCCTGCAGGCTCGGCTACGGGGTCCTGAGGCCCCGCACACCAACGGTCCAACGCCCTGTACCCCTCGTTTCTCCCAGCCTACGCCAGGCACCCCGTATGCCCACGACTGGTCTTCCACAACACTGGATATCCGCAGCGCCCCCTAGGTCCTCGTGCCAGCGCTGTTAGTCACTCGGAGTACTGGCTTGTCAGGAGTCGACCGGGCATAAGGCCTGACGCGTGACGCCTGAACCGTAAACAAGCGCCGCCAGCCAGTAAGCCAGTTGGAATGCACATGTCAAACACGCGTAGTGAAGTTTAAGAAGCAGACGCGGGAGCCAGAAGCGAAACAAAAAGTCTGCATACGTCCATAATGCACGTCGCGCTCGGCAGCACGAAGCGGTAAGTGCAGTCGCTGCTCTCTGGCAGTGGTCGTATGAAAGGTTTACTGCGAGTGTTGGTTAATCGGGGGCATTTGACCGTGCCCGGACTGGGTGCCGTACGCATTTGGAGCGACGGCGGCTCTATCACAGAGACTCAGGCCTGCCCTAGCCCTCTCTTGGGCGCGTCGTCGTTACCGGAGGCAGCAAAAATGCCGTCCAACAAGTCTTTCAAGATTAAGCAGAAGCTGGCCAAGAAGGCCAAGCAGAACCGCCCCATCCCCCACTGGATCCGTTTCCGCACGGACAACACCATCCGCTACAACGCCAAGCGGCGGCACTGGCGCCGCACCAAGCTGGGCCTGTAAACTGGAGGGCCTGGTGATGCTGCTCTGCTATGGGACAGCCCTTGGGGGGCATTGATGTAAGCCTGAAGACGAAAGACTCCGGCCCGGCTCTTATCGTGTACGTATCCTGCAGTTGCATGAATCGGGGCCAGCCAGCCAGCCACAGCTCTGTTCTCGCGGGTAGCCGGCAGACCGGCCGCCGGGCATTTGCAGCAGCGGCAAGGGCGCGAAGCAGCATACGGAGTTGTCAGCCAGCAAATTATACAAAGGTGAGTGCTCTGGGGTTGGGGTAGCTTCGTGGAGGACCGGTTGCAACTCTTTGGGGGCGCGTCCGTGCGGGACCTGGTCCGCGTCCCACGTCGTTTGGGCGAGCCAGGCAGCCCCTGCGTCTGCCCCACGGGTTGCCTTGCGCACTGTCATGCCTTGGCGCCCCATGGGGTGGTGGGTTGGGGAGGGAAGGGTTGATAGGGGCGACAGGGTGCGGCAGCAGTGGCTGCACGGGGGAACCGCCGCGGCCCAGGAGGCGCGCCGCGGTATCAAGCGGTTCGGAGGGCAGCCGCATGCAGCTTCGAGCAGCTGCTCTGGCGTATGGCAGCAGCAACGCGTCAGCTTCTCTCAGCTCGGGCGCGCCAGGCGCAGGCCCCGCCCGCACCCTGGCCCCGTGGTCGGGCGGGGCGGCATCCCCTTGCACACGGTAAATGCCGTCAGCCATACACCGCTTCGGCAGTGTGTGAGCCTGCAGCGCAGCGCTGAGCAGGCCCCAGGCAGAGGACGGGGAGGACTGAGCAGGCTGCAGTCCAGAAGCAGGCAGGGCGGCGCTTGCCAGCCCACCAGATCAAATGGCGGGCCTGGTCAGTGCAGGGCGGCGTGCATCATACAGCGGGAGCAGCGCAGCTGCGGCCTGGGGGGGCGCGTGTGTGGGGTTTAGTGGCGTTGGGGCACCTGCTTGCTTGCTAGGTTGTGGCTGCTTTGCTAGCGATTGCGGGCGTTTGGTTCGGGTGCGCTAACGGCGCGCTTGTCGCGGGCCGACTGGGCTGGACTCCGTCCGACTGCCGGCGTGGACGTCTGCCGAGGAGCGAGCACACGTACAGCATCGTGGAGGACCGCGCCTGCGCAGCGGTGGATCGGCTGGATGGCTGACGGGCTGGACTGGAGGGCCTATGCAGCGGCTTGGGCATTCGCCCGCCGTATCAAGTGAGGCGAGGGTGCACATGGCGGGCAGGGGAGGCATGCGGGGTAGCAGGTGCAGGGGCTTGCATCCAGGCGTGCGTGGGTGGATGGAGGTTGGACATTGGGGCGTGTCATGGGCATTTCGCGGGGAAGGGCACACGGAAAGGCAGGGTGGCTTCTATGGATCACGTAGAAGAATGCGGAGAGGGGAGGTACAAGCGCGTACTCCAGAGCAAAGACGGTGTAGGTTATAGGCGGGTCCTGTTGGGAGGGTTGCAGTGCGTGCGGATGCATGTGGATGGAGGGGGCCGCACGGAGGCGTGATGGGCGCAATGTGTGATGCACAGCAGTGTGCATACGTGTCTGTTACGTAGCCAGGGCGGGCTTGGGATGCATGGGGAGGGGGTGCCGGGGGAGTGATATTGGCGGGAGAATTCTTGGATTCCTGAGGTGAGGTCTAGAGCACGTGCCAGTAGGGTACTGTTAAGACGGCTGACGCAAGGCGGAGGGTGGGAGTTCCAAATGGCAGAGTAATGAACTGGTGATAGGTCTGGGCCTGCGGGATGGATGGACCCATGTGGCCATGCCTGGAGTTCGTGCCGCACTGCTGCTGGCCTGGCGCTTAGGGCTGCGACACCGCGTGGCAACAGGTTTGGTGTGATGTCTTGCAAGATGGACTTGCTGGGTTGCGTTACGAGCGCTAGGCAGCTACTGAAGCGCCTCGGGACGGTGGTGTGGATCCCAGCTGCAAGTCGGAGGCGGGGTAGCCGGTACTTGTCGTGCGAGCGGCATCAACGTGATCAGTCGGAATGGCGTTGAAGCGGGTCAAGTGAGGTTTTGAGGTCAGCGGTTGCGAACTGCCCCCGGGGTGGGCACGGGCGTTCTGCGTCGCTGCGTGCTATATGGTGGGGTGCAGCATGCCCTGCGGACAGTGGCGGCGCTGTGTCCAGGCGCAAACGCCTGGCCTGCGTTGCTGTGCGGTGCCTTGTTGTGCAGCTCATGCGTCGACAATACAGCTTCCAGACACAAGAGCCGCACTGCAATGTGATGCAGACTCGCATGCAATGCGGCTGCCTGCCAACGTGTTTTGGCCCTGATCCAAGCCGCAGCTGCATGGTACCAGTCAGAGCATTGCCCATCCTGGCCCAGAGTCGCTTCCAAACCCTGCTAAACCGTGAATACAGAGCACATGACTGGCAAAGATAGCGATACAGACCAGTGGAATTGCAGGTGCGCGGACAGCGTCAGTTGCAGCAGCAACACCGAAGATTAAGAATGGTACGAGTAAGGAACGTCGTGGTACTAGTATGTTTTGGTGTGCCACAATGCATATCACGCCAGGCCGAGACAGGGCACTATTGCATGTGTGTGTACGGGTCGACAGGTTCTCTAGCTCACGTGCACGTACAGTAGCCGGTAACGGTGGCTCAGGGTGGCTCAATGCGGAGACCTAGGGATGCCACGGTGTGCCGCATGTCACTGGAAACAACTCTGTCCTGCATTTGCAACACCTAATAGCTCGAAGTGCATAGCACCGATCACCACCGTTCCATCAGTCCGGAAATGCAAACGTCATATACTCGATGATGAAGAGCAGAATATCACGACCAACCACAGGGGAGACCCACCACGCAAGACGCCCGTGCTCACATCACGTCATCCGACAGGAACCCAGGAACCCTCGACCGTGACGCTCGGCCGCACCAAGGCGCCGTGCAAGACCCTAGGACTCCCAACGAACACATGCGGTGCAGACCGCGCATGCCACCGCAAGTCCCGAAGACCCGACCCCCTTAGGGTCCTGACGCCCTGCCACATATGGCACGGCTCATCCTGGCTCATCGCCCCCAGTCGTACACCCGCGGCCCAGCTCTCCGCGCAACCCCCGCCTCCGCCTCCGCCTCCACCCCAGCCCGGAGCCCTCCCCCGAGACCCGCTTCAGCACCAGCCCCAACCTCAGGGTGGGGCGTGACATGCGCCTCTCTGGAGTTGTCACTGCCACGCCCATCAGCCCTGCTCCCCGGCCCCTCTGCTGCCCCCGCTGCTCTCCACTCCTCAACCTGCCCCCCACCCCCGCCCCCCGCACGCCGCCCCAGCGGCCGCAGCGCCTTCCGCATCACAAATTCCCGCCCCCGCCTTCGCCTCCTGCCCAGTGCGATCGGCCGCACAGCCGCCTGCCCCTGCCCCTGTTGCTGCTGCTGCTGCTGCTGCGCAGGCCCCATCACTTCCCACGCGCTGAACTGCCCCTGCCCCGGCACCACTCTACCTGCAGTGGTCCGCCATGGCCCAGGGAGCAACCGCCCCAAGCCCCCGCCGCAGCAGCTGTCAGGCCGCCCAGTCCCCGGCCCCAGCCCCAATCCAGGCCGGCCCCCACGTGTTGTACGACACGTGCCACGCCGTACCCTCTGTCGCTGTACAGCTGTACGGCAGGGGCGTTGTCGGAATCCACGTGGAGCCACAGGGAGCTGCCGCCCCACCTGGGGTGGGGGTCGGCAGGGGGAAGGGTTCAAAGTGCTCCAAGGAATGAGTGCACAGGTAGTGCAGCATTACGCCGTGCTGTTTGGGTTCCGCCGATGCTTGCCGTACCCGGAACGCCTTTGGTTTGGTGCTCTCACGTACCCCACCGCCCCTTATTGCAACCAGCCTGGCTGCCAGTGCTCCGCGGCTCTGCGCTTTGCTCATCCAGGCCTTCGGTAAGCGTTGATTACTCCCTGTCCTCGATATCCCTGGGCCAGCCAGCTGGCCGCCAGCTGCTCCGTACGTTATGCGCGCCCCTGCCCTTCGCGCGACACCCGGTGCCCTGCCGTTACTACCGCGCTCCCAGGCAACCCCCAACCCACCTGGCCGCCAGCTGCTCCGCGGCCCCCAGCAGTGCAGCCCCCACGCCCCGCCGCCTTGCCGTTGGGCCCACAGCCAGGGCGTCCACGTGCACCTGGGGAGGGGAGCGGCTGCGCCGTGCCGCGAGAGGGGGAGAAGGCGGGTCATGTATTTTGGGTAGCAAACGAGAGTAGGGCGGGAAAGGTGCCATACACGTTTGCTGCGTTGCTCACCGCCAGGGCATCCACGTGCACCTGGGGAGGGTTGCGGCTGGGAGAGGCAAGAGATGGAGGCGAGAGGGAGAGAAAGGGGCCATGCCTTTTGGGGCAACAGAGGAGAGAGGGGCGGTCAAGGTACACGTTGATTAAGGACAAACGGGATAAATGCGGCTGGAAATGCGGGCAAACATGGGCCGGTGGCAGTGCGTGAGGGGAAATGCACCGTGGGAGTCCTGGTGCACTCACATGAGCGCACGCCGGAACACCCACAGGGCCGTGTGATTGCACCCTGCTACACACAAGGGTAGCAAGGGCCCAAACCATGCGCACGAGGTGCTCCCTAACTTAGGTGCGTCACAGAGCAGCTGGGCTCGCCTACGCACGGCCGTACCACCGGTACGCACGACCACCACGCTGCCCACCTCGGGAAGGGCGGCGGCAGCAGAGCCATGGGCTGCGAGAGAGACACCAGCACATAGCCCAACACGGCCTCCTGCTCCACCTCCTGTTCCATCTGTTGCATCTCCTCCTGCCCGGCATCCCCAGGGCCGCCCTGGCTGGAGCCCTGCGCCTGGTCATGTTCGTGGCGCGTTCGTTCCGCAGCGGACTGCTGCTGTGCGGACGAGTCCGGCCCACTCGGCGCCGCAACGGCGAGCCCTGCGGCCTGCCCTACCCGTCCCAGCGACGCACGCGCCTCCTCCTGGTCCGGGGTTGGCTGGCCGGCCTCCCCCTCCCGGTGCGGGCTGGGAGCTGCCGGGCCGCCGACGGCGGTAGGCTGTGGCGCGAGGGTCAAGGTGGAGGTGGTGGAGCCTGCTCCCCGCCGTTCCTGCTGCTGCTGCTGCTGCTGCTGCTGTGTTCCCACGTTCACGGACGCTGTATCGCGTCCAGTATCAGGTTCTGCCCCCGGCGCTGCCGCCACGGCTACCAGGCAGGCCCACATGCGGCGGCGGCGGGCTCGGCGCAGCGCGCGCCTGCGAACAGGTCAACGAAGCAAGGCAAATGTGAGAGTGGTAAAGAGTGACAGACAGCTACTTGGGCCGGAGATGCGGCAAGGAAGGGGATGGCATCACGCATCATTCGTCCTGGTCTTCAGGCGCTCCAAAGACTGCCCACACACTCACATCAGTCCTGCTTGAGCATAGAGTATATTATAAGTGCAACACCCGTGTGCAAACCACTTTTCACGAATGCTTTGCACGTGGGCTACCCCTGAACCTATCATTTACCTCATTTTACCTCATTTTCCTATCATTTTACCTCATTTTCCTATCATTTACCTCATTTTACCCCATTAGGCGTGGTAGGGACCAATGGGGATTGTGTGGCCACACCACCTGGGATGTAACACAAATGCCGTCCAAAGAAAATACATCTCCCTGGCCCACCTGACCGCCTCCAGCTGCCGCCTGACTGCAGCCACCTCCAGCGCAATGAGGCCCCGCCCGGGCCCCGAGGAGCCGCCGTGCGGGGCGTGATGGCCGTGGGTCGACTGGTGTGGGTTAGCGTGGTGCTGGTGCTGCTGGTGGTGCAGCTGCCGCAGCAGGGCCTGGCCGCGCATGCGCAGCTGCCGGGATTCGGCGGCAGCCTGCGGCCATAGGGGTGCGTGCGCAGGCGACACCACACACACCCAACTAGGTTGCCGACAGGTTGGGGCTGGATATTTGTTGTACTTCTTCTTGTTGGGCCAAATAACAATTTCCACGCAATTCGGGACTACAGGCTGCGCCTGCCAACCTACCTCCTACCCCGGCTCTCCCATGCCGTCTGCCGTAACCCGTAAGCTCACAGCTCCGCTTCCCCCACCTGTCCCAAGCTGCGAGCCCACCTACCTGCAGCTTCCGCGCGTGCGCCTCCCTCAGCCGCTGCGCCACAGCCTTGCGTGCTTCCAGCACCGCTGGGTGGAGGCGTAGGTCGGTGCCAGGATGGGGCGGGTGCTGGTGTTGCCGAGGGAGCGTGTCGGTGGTGGGATGAGGGGTGGAGGGGGTGCAGGCGCAGGGGGGCTCGAACTCTGTATGGCCGGGCAGCAGCAGCGCCTGCACAGCACAGCATGCAACGCACATGATTATGATACCCAGTTACTGATGCATTGAAATACCCCGTGATTTGGTTGAGGCGTGGACTAAGCCGTCGGCGGTGGTGGGGGCAGGGCGGGGCGTGGAGGTGGTGTGCAGGACACTTCGTGCAGTTATGTGTTAGCGGCAGGCAGGTAGCATACGAACAGAGCGTCTATACTGCACGGGCGTTCCCCTGAATCGAGGAGATTGCAATGATAAGCTGTGGCCCTGCGCCGTGTGTGGGTCAGGTGCATGGAGCCAGTCTCAACACACAGACCAGTGGACAGGTTGCGGCAGGGGACCACGTAGCCCTGTTCCAAGCCTCCCACCAACTGCAATGCCCACCTCAACCCAAAGTTCCGCCACTTTCTCGTAGTCCGTTGCGGAGCGCGCCATGCGAATGCAGACGGGCGGCAGCGCAGGCCCAGCAGTGCTGGTGCTGCTGATGCCGACCGGCGTGTGCGATGAGCACGCCGTCTGGCGCTGCCGCGGGCCTGTCGAGGCTATCCTTGCCGGACATGATCGTGGTATGGTATGTAAGCTACTGTGAACGCTGCTCAGCATCGACTTGTCGGTTCTTGGGTGCGAGTCAGCAAGGATGTTGTGCGCCAAGCCACTCAGTGACTGTCCTCGCGACGTCGATTAGGCCCAGTGCATAGATAAACTTGCACCTGGCGAAGTATGTGCCCAGGTTCATGTCTGTGCCTGAGCAATGTGCGTGGTGCGACCTCCCGAGGGTTGTTTCTGTTGCCCCATTCCGGCCCAAGGGAGGCATCGCGACAGGGCCGAGTGTGGCGTTGCGGGCTAGCAAAGCAAGAGCACGGTGTTTTGCTGACAATTATTGTACTGAAGGGTGACAGCACTTGCTGGCCCAGGCGACTACGCCTGTCCTCAACGCTCTAGTTAGATCTTTACTGACAGTCCCAGAGAAGGGAATCTAACTATTTCCGTTTAGCAGATTGAGGCTGAATGCTAGGGGCAAGCTTGGGGCAGCCCGCAGGCTTGCGGCCACAAGGCGCCACACGGTGCCCTAGCCGGGGCTGCCATGGGCGATCACGCCTAGTAGTCAATGCACGGGCCGCACGCTATGATCGGAGGAAGCCTCCCCCACCCGACCTGCCGTCGCTGCTGTTCGACCAGCGAATTGTCTATTTGGGCATGCCGGTGCGAGGACAGGCATCGCAGCAAACATACAGCTCGCTGGAGCAGCCGCTCTGCGTTTGATTGCATCTGATGTACAACCTGCAACTGGCTGCTTACACGCGCAGCTGGTGCCGGCCGTGACGGAGCTGATGGTGGCTGAGCTTCTTTACCTGGAGAAGCAGGGCGCGACGCTACCTATTGAGATGCTCATCAACTCCTCGGGGACAACGCGTCAGGATGGAGAGATTGTAAGCCTTATTATCGAAGAGCTAGGGCTGCCTGCCGGCCTGGGCGCTGGGTGCTGGGTGCGCTCCGACGGTGCTGTTCTCTGCGCAGCCCTCGTTGCGTTTCGTTGACCGGTCAAGCCCCTGCCCCCCGTGCTCTCCCCCTGCAGCTCGCGTTCGACAGTGAGGGTGTGGCCCTGACCTCCACCATGGGTTTCATCAAGAACCCGGTGAGGGCGGGGCTGGGGACTGGAGGAATGGCGCATGCGGGGTGCTACGGGCTGATTGGCATACGATCAGCTTGCTGCAAGTGTATGCTTCCTAATACGAGCTTTGGAGCAGGGAGCCCCTTAAGTGGCACGCCAGATGATCGCTGCCACCCACCAAGGACGAAGCAGCGGCGAGGTGGTGGCGCGGCGTGGCTGGATTTTGCTGGCACAGCTTTCCACATCAGCGCAGAAGAGGGCACCCCCCCCCCGCTCCAGGCCTTGCAGCGGGGCTGGAGTTGTTGTGCTTTGGGGAACAGGGAGGCGGAGACGAGGAAGCGAGAGGAGGGATCCGGGTTCGCAGGAGAGGGGCTGCACCGGGCGCCACTTGACGGGCGGTGCAAGCTGGGTGCAGCATATGGCGGTGGGACGTGCACCCACAGCAAGCCGCCGCCGGCCAGGGATGTGTGCTGGGCTGCCGGCTGCAGCCCGGTGGGGTTGCTGCGCTTGCGCACGATTGCAGCAGCAGGGCGGAGGCCAAACTCAACGAGGCGGCGGCAGCAGCAGCAGCAAAAGCGGCAGCAGCGGACAGGAGCGCTGCACTGCGGGTGCTGCAGGCTGCCGGCGTGTGCGGGCTGTCAGGGCATGGCGAAGGGCCGCCCCAGCCGGGGCTGACAACGCCCCGCCGTGGGGGTACACTGTGGTCGTGTGGGAGCAGGCGAGAGCAGGGGAGCTCCTTTGGGCTGCAGGGTGCCGCCGTACGGGGCCCGCCTCCCCATCAGCAGGCACGGGGCGGCACCAGCAGGCAGCACCACAGCTGGCCCTGCACCCATCAGCTCTCGTGGAGCAGCAGCAGCCACCTGGCTCCCTGGCCCAGAGCTCTATGCCGCCGGGCGGCGGCTGGGGTGGTGCCCAGTGCCCGGTGCCCAGTGCGTTACTCCTGTCTCTCTCGTTTGCCCCTCCCCTGCCGCGCCACGCATGCCTCCCAACCGGCTTGCCCTCTCCTCCCCGCCCCCACCACCTCACCCCCAGATCTCCACCGTCAACATGGGCCTGGCCGTGGGCTGGTCCTGCGTGGTGCTGTCGTTCGGCAAGAAGGGGTGGCGTAAGAGCCTGCCGCACTCGCTGGGTGAGGGGGGCGGGAGGCATGGGGGTTTCTTGTTGGTTTCACAAATTGGGAATGTGTGTGGTATTGCATTTTCTGATGCGTTAGCAGTACAGAGTGGGAATGTCCCATCGCACTCTGGGTGCACACTGGGTGCATGGGGTGCGCGGAAGGAGGGTTCCGTGGTGCGATGCTGAGCTGGGCGTGGAGGTGCTGGCGAGGGCCCGTGGCGCACGCCGGGCGTGTGAGGGCAGGGGCAGGCAGTGAATGGACAGTGGTGCCCCGGCGCGTGTGGGCTTGGTTCGTGGAAGGCATGTATGGGCAGGGCGTGAGGGCCACTGTGCTACGTGTCCAGGGCACGTATGGGGGCGCGGGGTGCGGATAGAGCGGTGATGTGCTGTGTTGGGCAAGGAGGGCGTTCGCTGTGGTACTGCAGCACGGGGAGGCCGTGGTGGTGGCAACAGACAGCCGATCTCATTGGATGGCTTGGGCGTCGGGGGATGGGGGAATGGAGGAGTGGGGCAGTCGGGCTCAGTAATGGCCCAACGTGGGCTCCAACCCCAGTGTTTGACACCGTGCCCCTTGGTTGCCCCTTGCAGCCATGATCCAGCAGCCGCGCGTGCCGCCCACGGGCCAGCGCCAGGCCATCGAGGTGCACATCAAGTGGCGCGAGGTGCTGGACTACAAGCGCGAGCTGTTGCGCTGCCTGTCCATCGGCACCGGCCTGCCAGTGGAAAAGCTGGACGCGGTGAGAGGCTTATTAGTTATCACATTGCACTGATTCTTATTACTGTATCACTGATCACTTGCTTACAAGGCTGGACTGCGCTGCACGCTACATGTATTCTTATACGCGCTGTGCGTGAAGGTGGTCGTGCGTCTGTCCATGAGTCTCAGAGACTCATACCACACGGAGGGGTGGGTTAATGCTGCGCCTGTCGCATGGCACGGGGCTGTCAGCGGAGAGGCCGGGGCAGGAACCTGAAAGCCTCAGGGCTTTAGCTGCACGTTTCTGTGCCCGCACGCGCACGAGCCGGAAGGCACCTCGCTGTCCGTACGCAACACCGCTACCCGCCATCGGCTGACCGCCACCCGCGCCCGGCTGTCCCTCATCCTGGGTTCCACAAGACATGCAACGCCCGCTGTTCACGCATGCCCTTGAAGTATCAACCATTGGGCTCTGACCCCGGGGTGTCCCTGCGCTTGTTACTTCTCCCCCGTTACACGCAGGACATGCAACGCCCGCTGTACATGCAGGCCCATGACCTGCCAAACACTATAGCCTATGAACCCGGGATGTCCTTGCTGAGTTGCTGTTGCCTTTTTTGCACACTACGCAGGACATGCAACGCCCGCTGTACATGCGGCCTCGTGATGCCCTGGAGTACGGCATCATCGACGAGATCATCGAGCCCGACCAGGACAAGAAGGTGGGGCAAGGGGACTTCCTTGGATGTGGGGTGTGTGGGGGCAGCAACGCACGTTGACCGTGCAGCGGACGTGAATGGCAGGTGAGGAACGGGCGGCCGCAATGAACGGGACCAGGAAAAAAAGGTGCGGGCCTGGGACTGGGGACCGCGGACCTTATGAAGGTGAGGCTGGGGCTGGGGGCCCAGTGGCTATAATACGGCTGCGGGGGAGGGGACTTCTCCCGCCACCATGTAGGTACGGTGGTGGGAGTTGTGGGTGGTTGTCGTACGGGTTACCACCGCCATCGCGGAGCCGGCTCACAGCACGGAGCAGCTTTCTTGACCATCCAGCGGACGTGAACGGCAGGTCAGAATTGGCCGGCCGCAAAGCAGCAGGCACTTTTCTTCGCCCACATGACTCTGCCCGGAGTCTCGGACGCACTCTACTGGACGGTGAATGCAGTAGTAGTTGCGTACCGTACCTGCGTAAGGAACGGGTTCTGGCTTCACGGCAGCAGCTGCTCGAGGGACTCACAGCGCAAGGGAGCATGAAGAGGGCAGGTGGGAGGGGGGCCTGCGGACGGCGGGGCAAGTCCTTGGGATGTGGAGAACGGTTGAGGGTTCGGGGCCACAACCACAGCGGCAGCTAGCCAACCTGCTCCTTTTGCGCTCGTGACTCGCACCCGCGCAGGAGAAGGCGGTGCAGTACTGGATCAAGTCGGGGCGCGCCGAGTCGGAGGGGCGCCTGGAGCAGTGGAACGAGTTCCTGTCGCTGCAGGAGGAGTACGCGCTGCGGGACAGCTTCAGGAAGGTGGTGGCGCAGGTGAGGCGCACCAGCTTTAATACACGTATGCACATAGTGAATGCATACATGTGCCAAAACAGCCAGGTAGACGCAGGCCGGGCGCCTCAGGCGAGTCTGTCCGGGTGAAGGGTGGTGGGTGGGTTGTAGGGATGCCTAGTGTGCCCAGGGTGCGGACCCCTGTAAGCCAGGTCGGGTGTGGGAAGGCGAGCTAGGGGCCGCTGAGCTGGCGTAGTGTTACGCCCCTGAAACCCACGCGTGCTTTCCCACGTGCTGCTGGCTTCCGCTGCACCATTGACGTGCTGCCCTGCTGACCCACTGAGGCACAGTGACGTACAAGTGCGCAACACAGTAGGCACGCAGCCAAATACGCCCTGTCGGATGTACCGCCCTTCCTTTCTTACGTGGTGTCCTTATCGCATGCTCTCACCTCTCACCTGCTTTCTCCCTGCACAGGACTACCGCGCCGCCGTTCTCGGCCACGGTTGCCGTGCAAGTATACCACGAGATTGCTGTCGGCCAACTCTCGTTTCTTGTGTCCCCTTGCCCACAGGACTACCGCGCCGCCCACCGCGAGACGGCCTCCAAGCTGCTGGGGTCCGCCCCGCAGACGGCGCAGAAGCTGGCCGGCTTCGTGGAGCGCCTGGAGCCGGACGTGCTGGTGGGAGGCAAGGTGAGGACATGTGTATTAACTGGGATGTGTACCAAGTAGGCTTGTGTATTAGCACGGGGTACGTGGGTGCAGCTGGCCGGCTTCGTGGAGCGCCTGGAGAAGGACGTGCTGGTGGGAGGCAAGGTGAGCACTCGTGTGTATTAGCAAAAGGGATGTGCACTAAGTGGGCGTGTGCATTAGCATGGGATGTGTGGGTGCAGCTGGAGCCGGAGCGCCTGGAGCCGGACGAGCTGGTGGGCGGCATGGTGAGGGCGTGTGGATTAACTGGGATATGCACTAAGTGGGCGTGTGTATTTGCATGGGGTGTGTGGGTGCAGCTGGAGCCGGAGCGCCTGGAGCCGGACGTTCGGGTGGGCGGCAAGGTGAGGACATATAGCGATGCAGTTGCGGGGTGGCGAGGAGAAGGTGCGTGTGCAACGTCTGGGATTGCTGCGTGCCGGTGGGTTGGGCATGTTGTGGCGGGTAGCTTGGTAAGGCGGAGGTGGCAGCGGGTGGCCGGACAGCAAGCAGTATGCTTTTGGGCCGCACAGCGGGGGAATGGGCACTGAAAGGCCGCAGTCCCAGTCCCGGGGGCCCTGGGGCCTGAGGTGGACGCTCACGGGGGGTTCCTCCCTCTCTCGTGGATGACAGGAAATGGTGGCGCCGAGAGGGGGTTGCTGTTTGTGGAAGCGTCACCGGCAGCAGCGCTGCCGGGATGTTGGGTTGCGTTAGCGCAAGGGCTGGACCCCATCGGAGTGAGGCCAGTGCCTGCTCGCACACAGCTGCCCAACCGTCGTTCATGAACTTGTGTCATACCATGCCCACCTCGTTTGTTCGGAACTTGCGCCTGTCTGATCGGAACTTGCACCTGATTGCTCCCTCCCGTGCCAGCCGCTTACCCGCTCCCTTGCACCCCACACCTCGCACATCTGCCCCCGCCTCCCGCCGAGGTGCGCCTGCCCTTCTCCCAGCAGCCCCTTACCCTGCCCTCCCCCTCCCTCCCTGCCTTCCCCCCTCCCCAGGACGACCCCGCCTCCGCCGAGGTGCGCCTGCCCTTCTCCAAGGACGGCCTCAAGATGGCGCTCCTCAACGCGGAGCGCTACGCCGACCGCAACGTGGAGCGCTTCGTCAAGTCAGGGCAGGTGAGAGTTCGATCAAGTACACGAACGTTCATGCCGACGGGCAGTCGGGGGGTGCTATCCACCGCCTGGAGAGGGCGAGGCGTGGCTGTGTACCTGCATCCAGCCGGATGGGCAGTGCCGGGGGAGCGCTTGGGTGGGGCAGGGCAGGCAAGGGGTGTCGGGGGGCAGTGCGTACGCCAAACAACTGTGCAGACTGGTGGGATTAACGGCGGACTGCGGGTACGCATCGCGGAAAAGCCCGCGCGGGATGGACCTGTGGGTAAGCGGTGGGGTTAGCACTTCAAAGGTCGGGAGTCGACGTCAACCCGTCCACGTGGTCACATCCATATCCAGGCGCATGCTCACCGTGGCCGCTGCATCCCGTGGTCGCTCCCTTCCCTGCACAGGTGGCTGTGCCCAGCCGTGGAGGTTGGCCCGCACTCTCATTTCTCACCCCCTGGCCCCCGCCCCCCGCCTGCTGGTCCTCCCCTGCGCAGGTGGCTGTGCCAGACAACTGGCGCGAGACGATCGCCAAGAACACGGCTGGCGCGCCCCCGCCCACCGAGGTGGACTACGACGCGCTGCTGCGGCGTGTGGAGGCCATGGGCGAGCAGGAGTTCCTGGCCACGGACCTGGACAAGCTGGTGGAGCAGTTCAAGGTGCGGCCGGGTGTCTTTGTGGTGTAACTAGAGTGATACTGTGGCTCTGGCAGTCTGGGTAGGTACAACAGACGCCACGGACCTGGGCATGCTGGTTGCGAGCTACCGGTGTTTGCACCGTACCATGAGAATGGCGCACGCAACGAGGGGCGTTTGGTACGTGGTTGGCAGGGGCGAGCAGCAGCAGCAATAGCAGAAGCAGCAGGATGACGACATGGACCAGGCGGTGGAGCAAGCCATTGGTCCAAGGCGGTGCGGATGCAAACCTCCCTGAGTGCCGCAAACCTGACGGCTTTATTCAGCCCTTGGTCGCAAAAATCACCACAAGCAAGAAGCCCTTACTTTAACCAAGTGAATGCAGTGGCCCGCAACGTGTCAATGCGCATGTTCCCTGCCGCTCTGCTGTTTCGCAGGTGCCCGTGTAAGGAGGCTGCGTGCGGAAGCGGCGTCATGGACGCGGGGTGTGGGTAGGGATGGGGCGAGGTGATCGGCGGGCTGCGCTGGGAGGGCGGCAGTGGGCCCACTGCACGGGCCGCTTGGCTGGTAGCTGTAGCAATAGCAGCGGTGCTAGCCGTCCCGTATGCGCAGGTCTGCAGGTGAAGGGCTGGCCGCAGCACCAGGCGGTGGGAGGGGGGAAAGGGAGAGGGGATATGGAGCCAGGCAGGAGTCTGTTGGGTAGGGCGGAGTGTGGGGTCTGAAAACATGTCGGCGTACCTCGGAGTTGATTGGTCAAGGGTTCATGGTCAACGTGGGACCCACGTAGGCGGCGTGTGGTGGCTGAGAACGGCTCGGGCATAAGGCACATGCGTGGGCGTGGCAGCTGTGCAGTGTAAAGGTGTTGGCGCTGCTGCTATGGGGGCTTGTGGGGACAGGTGTGCGGCCGTTACCGTACTTGCCGTACTTTGTTCAAGGGCACAGCACACAGGCATGCACGTCTCGAGGCATTGGCGTGTCGGACCATGGGCCTGACCCTGTGACCTGACCTGGACACGCTTTGGTGGCCGTTGTGGGGCGGTGCGGTAGCTGCCTGGTGGGTACATGTGACTGTACGGCATCGTTGTAACAAGTCTAATGTGTTGCTGCTGCACGGCCCATGCGGCGGCTGTCGAACCTAGCCCTCAGGTCAGTCGGTTTGCATGTCGCGGCCTGGCCTGCAGGTGTAGTAGAAGTGCGCAATTGGCTTACCCCGAGTTGCCAGGAACGCACCCCTTATGGAGAGCACGGTGTGCGACCTAGCCAGGAGTGCCTGGCACACGGCGCCCTGGGCTACAGGCACGGCGCCCCTTCATACAGGGCCACAGCCTAGTTCAAGCTTTTGGTAGTAGCAGCCAGCGGCAGGGTTACAACACACACAGCTGGAGGGCGGAGCACAACCCTGCAATCCTGCAGTCCTGTGTCAGACAGGAGGACAGCGAGCATGTCAAATCGCGTCCACCAGCGTCCACATTTCTTCCATCTTGTCCGACCCGCATGGCTCGGCTGCCCGCGGGTATCCACGTGCCAAGCACATCCCAACGTAAGCCTCATACAAAGACGGTATGCGGTACCTCTCCCACCCGGGCCCAGGTTGATCATGTTCATTCCTGCTGTGCTTATCATCCAACAGTGCTGCTCCCCTTTCAGAGCCCAGACCCGTCCCAACCAGGACACAAGGCTAGTCCCGGCAGCCAGGTGCATGGGGTTTCCCACCCCTAACCCCGGTGGCCATGCCGCCTTGTCCTCCCCTCCTGCACTCTCCCCTCCCCCCACACCGTGGCCCCGTCAGCCCGAGCGTAGCACACATCGCCGGTAGTCATTTGACCGTATTAGTCAAGTAATCGCTTCTTCCAGTCGCCCGCTACTAACCTCGCTCGCTTCTTGGCCTCCATCTGTGTTGCTTTGCCGCTCTAAGTAGCCCCGTGCCTTACAGGCTCAGCATCCGGCACCGCAGCAGTGCTCGTTTGCAACCTGATGTGAGACACTGGCACAGGCCTGACAATCAGAAACTCCACCCACTAGGTTCCCCGCTAGTTTCATCAGGCCCACGACACCACTAGCGGCCCGTAGCCTGCGCGCCACACTCCACGCTCGCCATCACACCGGCTTATTAAAGTCTCATCGGAAGACCGGGGCCTTGACGCCCTCATCCGCCTCGTAAGTCCGTCCGGCATGCGCCACGCTCCCCCCTACACCCGCCACGTGTTGCTCCTTCAGGCCATGGCGCCCTTCACCCCTGCTGCCCAGCTCCTGCCCCCTACTGCCCCGCACTCCGCTCCTCCCTCCTGGACCCTCCCCCCAGGCTCAGCAGCCGACTGCCCAGCGACACCGCGGCAGCCCACGCCACAGCCGTGGGCGACGTGGCGCCACCGGCCCCCTGGCCCCCTGACCCAGCCCCGCCCTGCTGCTGCTGCCCCTGCCCGCCACCAATCGTCTCAGGATCCCCTCCTGCGCCGCCTGCCCCTCTGGTGTCCCCCGAATCCAGCCGCAACACGTCGCCCAGCCCCTCCGCGTTGGCCCCCACCGCCGTGTCTATTCCAAGGCCTACGCCGCCCGCCGCTAGCCGTGAACGCGGCTGGTGCGCCAGGGGCTGCTGGTGCTGTTGCGGCACCAGGGGAGTCCCTTCAGAGCTGCGCCGCGCCGTCCTGTTGCTGACCCGCGGGTCGGGCGCACGGACTGCCATGATTGTCCCGCCGTTGTCCGGGCCCACGCTGGGGCCGTTGGGGCTGTGCCGCACCTGCTGCTGCTGCCAGTGCTGGTGCAGCGCCTGCAGCTGCTGCTGTGGCGTGTGTGAGCCACCGGCTCCCCCCTCGTCCCCCACGTGCGATTGCGAGAAGGAGTGGAACTGGCTGCTGGCGGGGCTTCCGCCGTGGGAGGCGTCCTCATCGGGGCCGCCTGTGGCAGCAGTGGAGGGCGGGGCAGTACGGCAGGGCCAGGGTCGGTGCGTTGAACAGTGGCCGGTAAGGATTACGGGAGAGGTGCAGCACTTCGTACGCAGTCTACAGCTGGCTGGAAACGAGCACCTGTGTGGTGCACATGTGGTAGAACTCCTTCTGTCGCGCAGTGCCGTAAAACAACATCAAGCTGCGTACCCTAAAAACGGCAGTTGTCAGAACGCGGTGCACTGCAACAGGTTCCCACTGCACGCGCGCCCACCTGCGCCCGCGAAGCTCTTCCGCACCGTTGTAGCCGAGGTCCGGGAAGACCGCGGCGGCCCGGCCCCCATCGCCCCTGCCCCCGCCAACCCCGCACTGATCCTGTACCCCTGGCCCGTCCTCCTGTCCCCCAATCCGGGACTCCCCACACCCCCGCCCGGGCTGCGCCCCTCCGGCCCGCCCGCGCTGCCCGGCCGCGACCTCCGCCCTGCAGGGGCACGCGGCGGCGTCCCTGGCACCTCCTTGGCACCCGGCCCCGCCCCTGCGCCTGCCCATGCCCCCAGCCCCGCCGTCCCTGCACTGCCGTCCGCCCGTCCGCCCCACGTCAGCCGCCCACCGCCGCCAACGGCCCCAACCGTGTTCCGCACACTGGACGTGCTGCTCCCAGTGCTGGGCCGGGGGCCCAGCTCCTGCCCCCGCTCCTGCACCCGGTCCGCTGTTGAGCCAGCAGAGGGAGGACGGCTCTTGGCATATACCCCCGTCCCGCTACGTGCCTGGACGGACGCGCGCGTCGGCCGCTCGGAGGGCCCCGGATCGCCGCCGCCGCCGTCGCCGTCGAACCCCGCCGCGGCCGCTGCCACCGCCTGCCAGCCCGCGCCATGGACGCTGCTGCTGCAGCTCCTGCCTTCCCCTCCTCCGCCTGCTTCTGCTCGCACGTCGGACAACACGGCGCACTCCGGGGGTTCCTGCGGCTGGTGCCCATCAAAGGCGGGTTGCTGCTCTGGGTCATGCTGCTGCTGCCATGCGCGCTGCTGCTGCAGCTGCACCGCGGCCCTGGCCATGCTACCCCCAGTGACGCTGCCACATGCCACCAGCGCCGGCGGGTACACACCCGCGGACGCCCCCGCCGCACCCTCAACCCCCGCTGCCGCCTCGGCTTCCGCACCTGACGGCGAGAAGGCGGGATTGCGCCGCGTCCGGTGGGGATCGAACGGCGAGCCTGGGCCTGCGTCAACAGACGCAGCTGCCCCTCCCGTGGGCGTGCCTACGCGGCTGCTGCCGCCAGCAGTTCCTCCAATCCCGCCGCCACCGCCAGCGCCACCACGTGGCGTGCCCCTCGCCGTGTTGCTGCCACGTGAATCCAAAGGGGCAGGGAGTACCATTGTGGCACTGCCCTGGGGACCTGCTGCTGCGAGGTCGTTGGCTGCACCACCTGCCAGCGGGGTCCCCGGCCGACCACTGACCGCAGCGGTGATGGTGGCGGAGTAGGCGCGCCCCGCGCCCTTGGGGCTGGAGATGGATCCCGGGGTGGATGGCAGGGGGTCCGCATGAGCGGTGGAGAGGGTGAGGGCTGCGAGGGGTTGTCGGGCCGCGGACGGGGGACGGGGAGGGGAGGATGAGGGGGCGGAGGGGGCCCGGGGGCCGTTGGCGGCGCTGGCGGGCCGGGGACGAGCGCTACCGGGGCGAGACTGCGAGGCAGGGCATTGGGAGATTGATGTCAGCGTGTGGTTGAGGGACGGAATGGTGCGTACTAGCGGTGTGCACCAGCATGGTAACGGGTGGTGTGCAAGGGATGCGGCATGGAGTGCCGCACGAAAGGTGCAATGGCTTGCATCGGGCCCAAAGGCGACACGCACACAAGGAGGTTGGTAGTTTGACTCCAGTCTAACCCACACACGCATCCAGCAACGCTGGCATGCCCAGGCAGCAAGAAGCGATGCTCTGCTAACAAGTGTTCATGGATATCATGTATCGTACCTTTGCCTCGGCCTGTACTGCTGCTAAGTCAAGGAACACAAGTGTCTTCCGCTCTGGGGGCTGCAAGTACACAGGGGGACGTTCAGCGTGACTGTGACACTGATGGCACTATGCCAGGCCAGCTGAGGGAAGCAATAGCACTTACGATGCCTCCCAGACAGCATTGCCGCAGCGGTGTCCCATATCGACGGTGAATGAAGACCAAGAAGCCCACGACGAGGATGACTCCCCCGGCGACTCCCAGCGCTATGCCCACATACTTGCCTACGTTCTCTTCTGGGGCTGTATCTGCTTGATTATTGCCAGTCGTTTGCAACAAAAGGCGCATTTAGGTCCGGTTCTGCAGACTCAAAAGTCACAAACCGCATGGCCGCATGTGTGGAGGTGTGGTACCTCGAAGTCGCAGGCAAGCGACGGCACCGGTAAGGCATGCGGGTTGCTGGATATGGCTTTAAGTGTAAGGGTTATGCTCTGCCAAGAAGACGGCAAGCGTCGGCAGTTAGCGGCGGGTTTGGAGCCCATGCAAAACCCCGACTGACAAGCAGCCGTTGGCAAGGTATGTCCATGCGAATAAGGAGCAACGATATACTGTTTGATGTGCCTTACGACGCCAGCCCTTGCCTTTACAGTTTTGCGACAGGCTGACGACAGCTTGTCACCCGGTAACCAGGTTACGCTTCCTGAATGCCTCGACTTTGTCACAGTACTCTAGCATAAATTCAATTGCCATATGCTTGCGTCTCCTGGGCGCCACGGCGCCATCTCTGTCGGACAGCCTTGCGACACCGCACCGTCGCGAGCCCCGTGCCGCTGTTTCGCCCCCCGGCGCATGGGCCCATTGTCTCAACTTTACGCCTCATATACTAGATCCCTGACTGGCTGGGCGCGCCTGGCTGCGGGTCTTCCGCCTGCCGACCGGTCAACGAACTCGGTGGACGCAACGGTGCCTGTGTCTTCCCAAGGGACCGCCGGCCCAGCTCTTGCCGTAAGCCCCCTTCGCGGCACCTCTACTTCAGTTCACCCTGGGCCCTCCTCACGAACCTCAACGCTTTGCGGAGCCTTCGTCAGCAGCCGTCGCTGCTACAGCTCGTCGGCACCGCAAGGCCCAACCTGCGCCCACACCCCTTCACCCCTGGGCCCCGCCGCCCCCTCCTACCTCCTCAGTTCCCTCCGCCGAACCTGGCCCCCCGGCATCCGCCCCTGGAGCGGCATGCCCGATCTCTGCAACACCCCACCCCGCTCAGCCGCCACGCCTCCTAATGCTGCAGGGGGGGCAGAGCCGGGCCCTGACGATGGGTCGAGCCCAGACGCTAGACAAGGGGGGCCCTCCAACATCAGCAGTAACAGCGGTAGCGGGAGGGGGAGCGGGGATGCGGCTGCCACTGCAACTGGGGCTGAGGCTGGCGCCGGGGGCGCGACCTCTGCCAGGGCGGGTCGGCCGCACGGCGCGGCGCACGGCCACCTGCCCCACAGCCCAGGGCGGCCTGCGGGCAACCGCCTGGCGGACGAGAAGTCGCCCTACCTGCTGCAACACGCACACAACCCGGTGCGTGCCAATATACATAATGCGCACACTAGGCTCTCACGGTGTTGCACCGCTGGTCCGTGGTGTGCGTGAGAAACACGATGTCGGCACGACAGGACTGGGGCTTCGTGCGTCCTGGCGTCTGCATGCACACCTTGGGACGGGACGTGGAACGAGCTGCAGCCCCCACTCGCATCCCCACAGGCCAGCGAGTCGGTGACGTAATGACACGTGTCACGATGCTATTCCTCACGCGCTTCACGTGTGCTCCTGCAGGTTGACTGGTACCCGTGGGGCGAGGAGGCGTTTGCCCGGGCACGGGCGGAGGACAAGCCCATCTTCCTCAGCGTGGGATACGCCACGTGCCACTGGTGCGTGGGTGGGGCACACGTGTCAGAGTGGGGTTGTTGCGGCACGGAAGTGTGAAGCCGAGGCCGTGCTTCATGGGACACGCCACGTGCCACTGGTGGGGCCTGGGGCCTGGGGCCTGGTGGGTTAGGGTCTCAAGAGTGCAGGTAGGCCGGTTGGTAAGACCTGCTGTCCGCGTCTAGTAGAGGCGTGCATATGCACCTCTCCTGTGCAGGTGCCACGTGATGGAGCGCATTACTTGAATAATATTTCTGACCAGTCACATGGACGGTACCTCATCTTCCCTGTCCCGTTGTACCTGCCCCCCTTCCCTGTGCAGGTGCCACGTGATGGAGCGGGAGTCGTTTGAGAGCGAGGAGGTGGCGCACATCCTCAACAGCAACTTCATATCCATCAAGGTGCGCGGAGTGGGGTGGGGCGGGGGCTGCACAGAGCGGCACAAGGAAGGCTAGTGGAGGTTCCCGAGTGAGGGGTGGACGGGGCGGCGTCGCTGAGACGTGGCATGCAGCCGACCGACTGGGGGCGGGGACGGGGAGTGCAGATACGTGTGGACTAGTAGTGGGCTTGCGTCGTCAGCACGAGTGAGCGGATTACAGGCAGCAAAAAAGCAAGGCGGACAAGTTTTCGTGCTGCCAGGGATGCAGCATGGAGGGTAGGCAGGCACGGCCAGGAGTCGGAGTTTTTAGGGGCAAGCTATGACTTGCCAGGGCACCCAAACTTCCGCGTGTTGCGCCTTGAAAGCCAGCGTTTACAGTTCGTTCACGGCAAACACGTGCGGCTGCCGTAGGGGTTGGGTGCCGCTTGGAATGCGGTCGGCTGCGCGTCGGGGCAGGCAAGGACAGGGGAACTGGTCAACCGCTGTAGGTGGCGTTAAACGCCCAGCGGGTGCCAGGGTCCAGGCCAGCACGGGGCAGGGGTCACACGCAGATCAAGCTGCACACTGCAGCCACAACAGGCTTGGATACCGAAGTCGATGTTTCGTCGTTTTGGCCCCATTGACTCCTCGGATGCGCCCAAATGGGCCTGTACATGTAACTGTTAGACAGGTGCCGATCCGGCAACCGCCGCTGGACTGGTGTGCTGTGGGCGCCCTGCCCCGTTGACCGTTTGACTGACCGACCGTTGGCCGTTGACCGTTGACCCGCAGGTTGACCGCGAAGAGCGGCCGGACGTGGACCGCGTGTACGTGAGTGCTGGGGGCTGCGGGCTGGGGGCTGGGCAGAGAGCGCCAGTAGCTGTTGAGAGTGTGGCAGAGGTTGTTGGGGAGGGAAACAAAAACTTGATAACGACGAGATAGGAAGGGAGAGGACGCCATTTGCCTCAAAATGCGTGGATGGCAGGCTGCGATCGCTCGTAAGCACAACACGTTCCCTGCAAGGCCTTCCTTGCTCACAACGCCGTGCAGGCGGTGTCAGGTGCAGGCGGTGTCAGGTGCGGCAGCCAGCTTGGCAAAACCCACAGCCCACATGAACGGTCGCCAGGCTGCAACGTGTTACAAAGTTACCTGTAACCCGTACCCCGCTTCCGCTCCTCCTCGGCCTCGCCTCTTTTCCCTCCCCCTCCCTCTCCCCCTCCCTCTCCGCAGATGACGTACGTGCAGGCGGTGTCGGGTCGCGGCGGGTGGCCCATGAGCGTGTGGCTCACGCCGCAGCTGGAGCCCTTCTACGGGGGGACCTACTACCCGCCGCAGGTGGGGCGGGGCGTGAAGTCTGCAATCAATCAACTGAAATTGCCAGCCTACGTAAGAATTGTTGCTGTAACCGTTCTGTCTTCAACCCCCTCAGGACCGCTTCATTAGCCAGCCGGCCAGCTGGCTAAAAAAGTGCAGACCGTCAACTGCTTTTGCGCGCCAGCCGATTTAACCATGTTGTGATTCTACTTCAACAAACGTGCCTTCAAACCTCCCAGGACCGCTTCATGGGCGGCCAGCTGGCCTTGCCTGGCTTCGGCACGGTGCTGCGGCGCATCGCCCAGCTGTGGCGCAGCAACAGGGGGGAGCTGCAGGAGAAGGTGTGTGGGTTGGACAGGGGGGATAGCAGTGGGAGGACCGACGAAGTCTTTAGGTTGACTTGATTGATGATGAGGCGTGGAACTGTCTTTCCCAGCCCAACCCTTTGCTCACGGAAAGGGACGGGCAAGGCGTCGGAGGGAGGGGGCGATGGGCGGGGGAGGAGCAACAACAGGAAGAAGCTGCAGAAGTTGCGGGAGTGAGTGGGGGCAGGAGGGGCATGCGGGGGTGGCGCGTAAACAAGGGAGACCTGCAGGAGAAGGTGGGGACGGGACTGACGCGGAGATGAGCTGCCCATGTGGGCTACGGATGTAGGTTAGCGTGCGGGTGGGGGTTGCGTGCCCACCGGTGCCACCTGCAGGGGGTACGAAGTGCGGGTGCGGGGCAGGTGAGGGGCGTGGTACATGTGGCCGGGGGCTGTATAGGAACCCCCCACCTGCCTCACTGGCCCCCATGCCAGGCCGCCCCAGCGCCGCCCCGGCGTATGACACGTGCCCTCGACACCCCCTCTTGCCGCAGGCCACCACCACCCTGTCCCAGCTGCTGGACGCCCTGCAACCCTTCCAAGAGCAACACTTTTCAGTAACACCCGTGTCTCACTTTGGGTACAGGATATGATAAGACAGGATATGGTAACACTTCCGTGCCGCAGGCCACCACCACCCTGGCCCAGCTGCTGGACGCCCTGTAGCCCTTCCCTGAGCAATCCTGTCCAATAACACCCGTGTTGCGGTTTGAATAAATGATATGATACACACCTGTCTTTCCGTGCCGCAGGCCACCACCACGCTGGCCCAGCTGCTGGACGCGCTGCAGCCCGAGGCGCCCCCTGCCGCCCCCCTGGCCGCAGACAGGGCGGGCAGGGCGGTGGACGCGTGCGCGGACGACCTGGCCCGGAGGTGCGTGTGTAAGGGTGGGAAAAGGGTAAGCGGTGGGGCAGAGACGTGTGAGGGGCTGAAGGGTGAATACACGGCAGGGGGAGGCCGACAGGGTGCGCGGACGACCTGGCCCGGAGGTGCGTGGGTAACAAGGGGACGAGGGTAAGCGGTAGGGACCAAGCACATAGTCAGTGGTCATAATATGATCAGGTGCAGGGGAAGTATGCGATGGCACACGATGGTGGATATGCAAGGGCGCCTTTGCTTGGTGGTGTGTGGTTGTGGGCCGTAAGAGGGCTGATTGGACGGGGTGGACTGTGGTGGCTGCTGCTCAGCGGACGCACCCGCCATTGCCGTACAGCTACCCACCTTCGTCCCATGCAGGTTCGACGCGGATTACGGCGGCTTCGGCGGGCCGCCCAAGTTCCCGCGGCCGTGTGAGATCCAGCTGCTGCTGCGGGCGCAGGACAGGCTGAGGGTGAGGGGGGAGGTTGCGGGGTCTTGAGTGACCGGCGTGAGTTTACAGGGTCCGCTATGCGGTTTGGGCGGCAAAGGGTTTTGGGCGCACCCACGCCGATGTGCAGCCGTGTAGGCGGAGGTTGAGGCTGGGGGGCGCGGGGCACAAGCTTTCAAGGCTCTGCTCCTACAGCAGTCGTCTCTCAACTCTTACAGCGTTACGGGTGCCACTCGTCTGCTTGTCCCAGCCCCAGCACCAGCAAGCTGCCCAGTCAAGTCACCCTCCTATGCGCGCATGAAGTAGGGACATGGCTGAGCTGCTAAGAGGCTATCCTGGGTAATCAGAGTAGGTCTTGATTATTTTTTTCATCTCCTTCTCCGTCCCTAGAAGCCTTGGGACACACACAGGGCGCGACCGGCTGTCCTCCGCGGCTCCTCTTAGTCCGTGCCGGAACCTAGTATCTAGTATCTACACACACAACAGGGTCCTGTCAGGAGTCTGGTGACACGCTAGGGCCCGATCGGCTGCGGCACATTGGCCCTCTTAAACCGTGCCGGAGCCTAGTATCTATACAAAACAGGGTTCTCACTGTTGGCTTCTGTCCATCTTCAGGAGTCTGGCGACACGCTGGGCGCCGACCGGCTGCGCTCCATGGCGCTGCACTCGCTGTCCGCCATGGCCGCGGGCGGCATGTGCGACCAGCTGGGCGGCGGCTTCCACCGCTACAGCGTGGACGAGCTGTGGTGGGTTGAGGCGTCCGTGTGCGTGTGCGTGTGGGTGGTGCGTGGTGGGAGGCGGATGGGGGTGGAGGGAAGTGGGCGGCGGCTTCGACAGGTACAGCGTGGACTGGGTTGGTGGGGTGTCCGTGTGCGTGAGTGGGCGGCGTGTGCGAAATGGATCAACAACAGGTGCGAGACGTTAACTGTAGTGGGTCTGCCTTGTGTGGTGCGGGGGGATGCCAGCAAGGTGGAGACGTGGACGCGCTGTGGTGGGTCTGCCTCTTGTTGCGGCGTAGGAGCTTTCACAGGCCAGGGGGCAGGGCAGGGGTGCCTCGGGTTCGGTAGTCAGCGACGCAAGATGACGCAGACGGCCTGGTGCCATCATGCGGCCTGGTGCCATCATGCGGCCTGGTGCCATCATGCGGCCTGGTGCCATCATGCGGCCTGGTGCCATCATGCGGCCTGGTGCCATCATGCGGCCTGGTGCCATCATGCGGCCTGGTGCCATCATGCGGCCTGGTGCCATCATGCGGGCACCGTATGCCGTACGCTGGTTTGCTGCCGCCGCAAAGCACGCACCTGGCCCTTCCGCACGTGTGTGCCCCACGCTGTTGTCGTAGTAACCACCTTTATACACCTGCGCCCGTGGCCCTGCCCACCCCGCAACCTGGCGCCCAATGTACGGCAGGCACGTGCCGCACTTTGAGAAGATGCTGTACGACAACCCCCAGCTGGCGGCAGCCTACCTGGCGGCCTTCCAACTGACGGGGGAGCAACAGTACGCCACGGTGGGTACGGATTGTACGGCAGCAAGTTGGCGGCATGTGGATGATGCAGTACGGGGCAGTACGCATGAGGCGGTGGGCCGTTGTCATGCCGACAACTGCAGCTGAACGCTGGATATGACTGACATATTCCGGGCGTTGATTTTGATCTGGGGTTCAGTGGGTCAGGATAGGAGAGTGATTGCCTTCCCTCTCTTGCCACAACAATGCAGTACCACTCTAGGTGCTTACACACATGCGCCCTTTCCTCCGGCGCAGGTGGCCCGGGGCATTCTCGACTACCTTCTGCGCGACATGGTGCACCCCCTGGGGGGCTTCTACTCGGCAGAGGACGCAGACAGCGTGGACCCAAAAGGTGGGCAACCGCACCTTCTTTTATTTTTGGTGTTCTCTGAATGTTTATATTATTTTATTGATGATTTACCACGCTCTGTGGGGGACGCAGACAGCGTGAACCCAAAAGGTGGGTCGCCCCAGGTTACAAACACCCCCAGCCTGGTTGCCCCCCACAGCGCCCCAACCTTCTTGGGTGAGGTTCTGAATTTGCGGACATCAATTTTTTTGTCCTCACTATTTTCACCACCCTGAACGTTCACCTGCTGCCTCCAAGCGGCGACAGTCATACACTGCTGTTTGGCTGGGTCGGGAGGGCATGTGTTGGCTGTACTGCTTCCCACCACGTTTTGTGTACAATGACATGCAGCGCAAATCCTCGCCCCCACCGCCGCAGACGTGCTGGCTGCCCCCAGCTACGAGGGCGCGGGCAGCGCCTCCCTTGACGGGGGCCTGGCGCCCGGGGTGGGGGAGAAGAAGGAGGGGGCGTTCTACGTTTGGGAGGCAGCAGAGGTGGGTGGGTGTGGTGCTGGGGTTGGTCGCGGAACTGGTAGCAGGCAGGCAGGGCAGGGCGGAGCCGTGTGGACTCTCCGCGTGGGAAACACAAGAGGGAGGGGGCGTTATACGTATGGGAGGCAGCGGAGGTGGGTCGCGCTGTGGGATGGATTCGAGGTAGTTGAGTTGGGTCAGGACGAGGCACGTGCTGCAAAGCGGTTCTGATTGCCCATGGCGCCACATCTATGCCCTTCCCCTACAGGCTGACTGTTTCCGTTTGCCACTTTGCCGCTCCGCGGTTGAACCCCTTTCAGGTCCGCGCTGTGCTGGGCCCCGAGCTGGGCCCCCTGTTCTGCATGGTGTACGGCATCGATGATGAAGGTGGGGTGCCGTACACCCAGGGCTGAGGCCCCAATCAGCGATGCGACGTGCGGCGCTCATGCGCCGAGTGGAGAGCAGAGACTACCGGTACCTTCGCCGATCATGACCTCAGCCCCGCCAGGACAACAGTGCAACAGCACTTTCCCCCCTGCCAAACTTGGCCATGGTATCATCCATCCACCTGCTCGCCAACGTCCCGTCCATTCGAACCTGTTTAAAAGCAAGCCCCGAAAATTGCTGCACCCACTCTTGCACTCTTCCTTGTGAACCGCCTCTGCCACCACCACGCCTTTTCCACCCCCAATGACAGGCAACTGCTCTCGCTCCGAGGCCAGCGACCCACACGAAGAATTCGGAGGCAAGAACGTGCCGTACGTGGCCGTACAGCCCGCAGAGGCCGCCGTACAGCTGGGCCTGTCGTACGCGGGCGACGTACGGGAGTTGGAGCGGCGGCTGGCGGGCGCACGGGAGGCGCTGCACCGGGCGAGGGCGCAGAGGCCGCGGCCCTCTCTGGACGACAAGGTGGGGGTTGGGTGATGCAGGTGGGGGCGCGCACGCCCACGTGCATGGAGGGGAGACCGCTACCGCTCATGCTCACGCTCACGCTCCCGCTCCTGTCCGGATGCAGATCGTGACGCCCACCCCTGCCTCGGCCCCCTCGCTAGACTTTTCCAGCACCCATGATGTCACCTCCCATCCCCACCTCCCCGCCCCGATCCCCGCCCCGATCCCCGCCCCGTTAACACCATGCGCCCGTGCTCTCTCTTTTGCCCAAACGTAGATTGTGACGGCGTGGAACGGCATGGCCATCGGCGCCCTGGCCCTGGCCTCGAGGGTGCTGGAGTCGGAGCAGCAGGTGTGTGATGTAGTATCTTCGGCACAGCTTCGACCCTTTTGCACACGCACTAGTATCGGCACTAGTGCACGTGCAAAAGGGTCGAAGCAGTGCCGACCCTGCTGGGTGGGTTCGTGGGCAGCCGCACCGTGCTGTACATGCAAACCTCAAAGCAGTGAGGCAGCTTGACGACAGGCAAACGCCGACGTCACAGTGGTTGGCGTCGTACTCCGTGCACAGCCTCTGTGCTTCCCTTGCTGTCCAGTGCCAGTGCGCGCTTGTGCCCTCCGTCCTCCGTCCTGCCCCCAAGGTACGCGTGTCTGCAGGGGAGGACCTAGTTTGCTCTGCCGCTTGGGGCGCCGCCCTTCTGCTCGAAACCCATTTCACGCATGCTCCCTTGTCAACCCGACCGGATGTGGCCCGTTGCGGGCCCTCACATTTGAACGACCTTTCCCACCTAACCACTATAGATATGCTAATCCACACGTTGCCAACACTCTCATACTCATATCACTCCCCACTCCACAGCCCCCCGAGCGGCTGTTCCCCGTGGAGGGCCGCCCGCCATCCGCCTACCTGGCGGCAGCCGTACGCGCCGCGGAGTTCGTACGGGACAACCTGTACGACGAGGCCAGCGGGCAGCTGCGGAGAAGCTACTGCAAGGGGCCCAGCGCCGTACCAGGTGGGAGCCCAGAGGCAGGGATGCAGGGAGGGTCAAGCCCTCAAACGCGTAGCAATATTCTGTGGTAAACCAGCTCGCTATATGTGCACCTACAAGTACGGCTTGGCAGGCTTGCTCGCAGTACCGGCTTAGTTTCGCTAGTAATGCTGGACGCGTGCCAGTTGGCACGACGGACGTGTGCACGGCATTCGGCGGTTTCCACGAGAACGACGCATGCCCGACATGCCAACGCCGTGTGGACACAACACCGGGAATGACGAACAAACTGTAAAAATGCCGATGCCAGCCTGACGCAACACCTGCGTGCCGTACTGACACAGCCCCCATCGCTGCCGTACACCGTTCTAACCCTCAGGCTTTGCCGACGACTACGCGTTCCTCATCTCTGGGCTGCTGGACCTGTTTGAGGCGGGAGGGGGCAGGCAGTGGCTGGAGTGGGCGGTGCGCCTGCAGGTGGGGATGTGTAGGTAGGGTTGTCTAGAGGGGACCCCTTCCGGCCGGGTGTCGTACCACACCCGCCACCCCGAGAGGGCAGCAAGGCAGCCCTGGGGTGGGTCGATCTTCCTGCTGTGTATTAGTGCACAGGCTAACGTAAGCAAGGCGGCAGGCATCCTGTTGACAGCCTTCCACGCATCTAAGTACCCTCTTTGAAGTGCGCAGCCAGTATATCAAAGGTTGCAGTCTATTTCTCATACAAGAGTTGATTCTGTTGCGTGTGTTCTGTTCCTAACCCGCAGGCCACCCAGGACGCGCTGTTCTGGGACCGCGAGGCCGGGGGCTACTACGGCACCGCGGACCCAGCCACCGCGCCCCCGGGGGCGGCCGACCCGTCCATCCGCATCCGCATCAAGGTGGGGCTTGGGAATGCATGTTGGGTGGGGTGGGGATCGCAGTGGGGTGATGGCGATGGCGTACCGGGGAGGGGAAAGGGCGGAGCGGGGTGGAGGGGTAAGGGTGCATCAGGGCGGAGGGGGAGGGGCGGAGAAGGGGTACAGCTGCGTGTAGAGAGTACCTTGACTTGGGGTTCAATCTAAACGGGGAGCCAGCTGGTGGGTAACCGCAAAGCGGCGGGCAGGGCCGGCTGGTGGGTATTCGCAGGTGCGTCGGTGGTCACGCCGGGCGGCAGCAGCACGTTGTAAATAGGCACGTCGACCTCAGTGAAGCATGCACGGTACGCGATGCACAAAGCCACCGGACCCACCGGACCACTGCTCATCATTCAGGACACACCTCCTTTGTTTTGCGTACGTATGTAGTCTGCGTGTGCCCTTCCACCCATTATCCCACCAGGCAACTATGACGGTACAGAGCCCACCGCTTCCTCCGTAGCCCAACTGCAATGCACATTTGACGCGCTATCCAGTGGTGCCCGTGTGTATGCCTCTTTCTTCGCCCTCAGGACGACTACGACGGTGCCGAGCCCACCGCCTCCTCGGTGTCCGCCTCCAACCTGCTGCGCCTGGACGGCCTCATGCCGGGGTGGGGCAGCGGCGGGAGGAGCCCTGAGCAGGAAGGGGGGGACGCGGCAACCGATGGTGAGAGTGCAATCTAAGCGGTGATTTGGGCTGTGGCTTAACGGGCTGATGCCGGGGTGGGGCAGCGGGGGGAGGGCGCAGGAGCACGAGCAGGAGCAGGAGGGGCAGGACGCGCAAAAGGATGGTGAGGGCACAAGGGAGGCGGGGTTGTTGTGGCTTAGAGTGTGGATTGGTGGGCTGATGCCGGGATGGGGCAGCGGGGCCAGGGCGCAGGAGCAGGACGGAGGAGCGAGGGCGGGAGGTGACGGAGGACGGTGAGTCTGGATGTGCCTGGAGGGGCAGGGAAGGACTGCTGGAGGGAGAGGTGGCAGCATGCCCCGTACAGCCGCTTGATCCGTCAACACCATTGAACTCCTCCTTCCCAACAGGCCTGCCCTCCACCTATGCGATTGCGGCCGAGCGCACCCTGTCCGCCTTCGCCACCCGTCTGGGGAGCACACCCCTGGCGCTGCCAGCGCTGTGCTGCGCCGCACACACCTTCAGCGAGGGACCGCTGAGGCAGGCGAGTTCTCATACCACCTGAACCACCGTTAGTTTCCATTGCATGGCTGTTGGTAACCGTACCGGCAGGGTGAGGCGAGCGGCAGCAGCATGGCATGCGCACAACGTGAAGCCACACTGTGAGGCGGGCGGTCCAGTCGGTGAACATTGCGCATATGACATACGTAGAATCACTGACGCATCGGAGCATATGAAGCATGACGGCCGGACGAGGCCGCGGCAGATGTGCAGAGGTAGTCGCGTAGTCCCTATCAAGCCACCCGCCGCCCTCCCCCCACACACGCAGGTCATCATTGCCGGCCGCCCTGCCTCCCCCGACACCCTGGCCCTGCTGTCCGCCTGCCACGGCCCCTGGCGGCCGGACCGCGTGGTGCTGCTAATAGACCCCACCGACCCACGGGACGGAGCATGGTGGGCGGACCGGAACCCGGCGGCGTACGACATGGTGACGGCGCACTGGAGGAGGCAGGGGGAGGCGGCGGCGGGGGGAGCGACGGCGGAAGGTGGGTTTGTTACGCGAAAGACTGCTGTGGCGTGCGTGGGGCTTCGTATGCTGCGGATGCGGTGCGGGGGTGGGATATATAGGAGCCCGGACAAGCAAACAAAAGGAAGCTCGGCCCGCCTGGTCTTGCTGAATGCTGCTTGCTACACCATCTGTGTCGGTGCTATACCATCTGTGTGGGGCTTGGTGTGCGTTGGAGGTAAGAGAGAGGAGCGGAGCATTTGTGAAGTGGGTAGCCGGGTGTATTGGAGTTGCAGTGGATATAGTAACGCCATGCCGCAAGTTGGCAAGCCGCTGAGGCCCCCTGTTCTCCGCCCTGCCCCGGTGTGCCCCGCAGTTCCCGCCACGGCCTTCGTGTGCCAGAACTACACGTGTCAGGCACCCACCACCGACCCGGCACGTGTACGGCAGCTGCTGGCACAACCCCGGAACCAGCAGCGGCAGGGCGGGCAGCAGCAGGGGCTAGAGGCCTTCCAGCTTCCACCCACCTTCCAGCGGTAGGCCGTCTCCCCGGGCAACCGGGATGATGTATGGTACTTTTGCATGTCGTTGGGCGGGCCCGCACGGAGCCTCATGGAGTTGGCCGGGTTTGCGGGGCGTTGGGGCATGTAGGGGCTGCGTGTTGAGTTGGTACGTGCGTCTTGGCATCCCTGTACCGGTACCGCTGTACAGCAGAAGCATTTCGTTGGATGCGGGAGTTGAAACACTGGCTGATAGTTGTTTCAGTTAGGTTGGCGCAGGTCAAGTACGCGCCGTGCAGGATCTTGGCTGCCCCGCCTGGATGTTTGATGGTTAATGTGTACCTGACGCTATCGGACAAGCACACCAGCACTTTGGTCCAGACGCCCCCGTTGGTAGGGGTCGGCCTTGACGGTCTGACTATCTGCGGCAGCGCTTAAGCTGGGATACTGGCGTCTGAAGGACTGACCCGTAGCTAGTACGTACTACGTAGCACGTGCACAGCGCCACAATGCGGGATGCTGCGGCGTGCGGTTGCGAGTGTGCGTTTGCAAGTGTCCAAACTCCAAAGTTGCATCGGGCGCACTTGGCTGGCGGGCGCTTGTGCAGTACGTTGTATGCAAGGAGCTGGCCAGGGCTGGCATGCGATGGGGAGGGGGCGCGGAGCAGGAGGCCTGAATTGGACGTGGTGCCGTGTAGCGGATACGTTGCGGGAGCTGCTGTGCCTGAAACCTGGGTTTGCTGGCGAGAAAGTTGGTACCGTACACGCAAAGGAGCACAGCCAACAGAGGACAGCAAAGAGACTTGCGCGACCTGACTTTGACCTGCGCAAACCGCCCATGGCTGCCGGGTGCCGGCCCACCGGGCCTAGGCAGTCAGATGCAGGGTCCCTGCTGATTGGCGACCGTTGTGTGCAACAGCGCTCTGAGCAGCAGGCTCCAATTCCTTTCCTATCCGTTCACAGCTCCACACTGCTCCAAACATACCAGTCTGTGGCACGAGGACGACACTGGGCGTCGTCTCCTTACTAAACGGTGCGATCTGGGACCATGGCAGCAGTCTGTGGCACCCCACCGGGGCTCATCTGTGAGGGAGGGCCTTGGACATCGGGAGGTCCCCTGCTGGGCGTGCTTTGGCGCTTCTGGGTGGCCTCCTGGCCCACCGCAGAGCTACCAGCGTCACATAATTATGTAGCGCATTTAGATACATGTCTAGAATCAGTTTGGGTTCAGTCCTTAGCCAGTGGCATGCGTGGCAGTGGCGGGGGCACAGCCAGGGCAGTGCACCTGGGTGGGGCTCCCATGGGCAAACTGGCATGCCTGAACCACCAACCGCCCAAACGTATGTGTCTTGTATACAGCGATGCCTGTCCACGTAGTTGTGGCCTTGCGTGTCCAGCGGCCTACGGCAGGGCAGGTGCACAGTCAAGGTGGAATATCAGAGCCCGCGCGTACGTGCCTCCCCCATGTACACTGTGGCATTGTAAGCTGGAGCAGTCACGGTATCGGCTTCTTTGCAGAGCTTGCACACTTACTTCCTTTTGCATTCTGACGTGCAGTATAGTCACCATTAAAAGAACTGAAGAACTCGTCTGTGGATCTCTTGTTTGGTTGAAGCGGGCCGGGCCGGGGCCGGCGCAGAGCGAGCTCCTTCTTTTTGCTCAGTTCTCGCAGCAGTAAGTTGCCTCCAGCTCATTGTGCATGCTTAACATGCCGTATGTCGCACTCCGGTCAGCCAGTCTGGTAACTTGTGAACCGTCGATAGTGTGCAGTCAGTGCCAGTGAGCCGATATGGCCAGTCAGCCAGCCCCTGACCTTGCCCCTGACCCCTGTTTCCTTGGCCTCTGTGTGCGCCTTCGCTGCTTTGGGACAGGTGGCGAGAATGGAGGACACGCGGGCCACTACGAGTGTCTGCTTCCGACAACTCCCCACAGCGCTCCAGCTGCACATCCTGTCCTTCCTGGCCCCCAACGAGCGCGCCCTCAGCGGCCGCCTTGTGTTCCCCAACGCAGCCTCCGGACCAGACTACTGCACCGCCTCCCTGTCCCAGCTGCTGCCGCCCCACGCCGTGCCCTGGGCCGTGGAGGCAGGGCGGCAGCACGCGCGGCAGCTGCCCTTCAGGCACAAGCTGCAGCTGATGTGCACGGCCGCCGCCAGCGGAAGCGAGATTAACCTGGAGTTGGCATGGGCAGTGCTACAGCCATGCGCCTTCCTAGAAGTGCAGCACACCTGGAGGGACTGGTGGTCACGCGAAAGTGTGATAAGCAATGTCCGTCCTGGCGTCTCTGCAGTGGAGGCGGGCCACCCACAGCTGCTGGGCTGGCTACTGCGCCGTTGACCGCCGTTGGTGGAGCCGCACGCGGTGTTGGCAGCTGCCACACTGAACTGCGACAGTGCGCACCTCGCTGTAGCCCTGCACGCTCTGGACAGCGTCAAAGACGTCAATGACTCGTATTTGGACGTGGCGAAATGGTCAGCAACGGATGACACCAAGGATCGGGTTGCGTGGGTGCTGGACAAAGGGAGGGACAGCTGCAGCCAGCTGTGGAGGCAGGCGGCAGCCGCTGCCCGCTGGGGTTTGATTGGCGTTGTGATGCCCCTTGGCCTGATGCCCGCAGCCGTATCCACTCAAGCACTGCGTCTTGCAATCCGTAGGCTTTTTAAAGTCCCAACAGCACGTCATAGCCATGGAACAGCCCAGCTGCGTTGCACTCCGGCTTTCCTGCCCTCTTCTTTTACCTCACGTTACGGCGTACTTTGTCTCCCCTGCCACATCTGCAGGCCATCATCGTCGGTCGGTGGCCACGCCCGCCTCATTGTCGACCTGCCCAGGCGCCCGGGCCGCGTGGTGCTGCCCATGGTGGGCGGCCAGGCACCCGGCCGGCGTACGACATGGCGACCGCACATGGCGGGCGGCGGGCGGCGGCGAGGGAAGGGAGGCAGCGGCGGCGGAGGGTGGGTTGGTACTTGGTAGCGGAGGCACTTGCCGTTGGATGCATTGGCTCGGTGTGCGTTCAGGGGGAGAGAGGGGAGTGGAGCATTGTTGAAGTTGGTAGATGAGTACGCAGGGGTGGGCTGGTGCCGGGGCTGTGCCTTCTGGGTGGGGCAGCTGGTCCGGGGTAGGTGCTGCTGGGGGGCTGCTATCGGGACTGTGCCTGCGCGGGGGAGCTGGGGCCCTGGGTCCAGGAGGGCTACTGGCAACAGCAGCCGGTACAGGTCGGGACTGGTGGCCCATGCTGCTGGGTGCAGTAGCGCCATGCCGCAGGTGGGCAACCCGCTGAGCCCCGTTGTGGTCCGCCCTGTTCCCCACCTCCCGCAGTTCCCGCCACGGCCTTCGTGTGCCAGAACTACACGTGTCAGGCGCCCACCACCGACCCGGCACGTGTACGGCAGCTGCTGGCGCAGCCCCGGAACCAGCAGCAGCGGCAGGGCGGGCTGTAGCAGGGGCTGGAGGCGTTCCAGCTTCCACCCACCTTCCAGCGGTAGGCTGTCTCCACGCGCAGCCGGGATGAAGTAGGTATTTGTTCATGTCGTTGGGCGGGCTCGCGCACGCACGGAGCCGCATGGAGTTACAGTTGGCCGGCGTTGCGGATTGTAGGGGTGGGGTTGGGACTGAGTTAGTCAACACATGCACCTTTGGCACCTCTTGACCGGTACCGCTGTACAGCGGCGGCGTCTAGTTGGCAGTTGGTGTTTCAGGGCTAGGGCTGGACGAGGCTAGGTCCTGGTGGGTGTGTGCAGGTCCACCAAGCATCGTGCAGGGCTGGATCTTTGACGGTTGCGGCATTGCTGTGCCTAGGGGTTTACATCGGCGCAAACTGCCAGGATCCCCGTTGACGGTTGCTTCTTGTTATGCCTGACGAGGTCGGACAAATACACCTGGACTTGGGTTGAGACCTGTTTCAGCCTGTTCAGACCCCCGTTGGTAGGGGTCGGCCTGGACAGGCCTGGACTGTTGAACTTACGGTTGCGCTGCTGTTGGTGACTGGCGTTTATACTTGCCTGAAGCTAGGACGAAGCGTCACCACGCCGGATACTGTTGTGTACAGTTGTGTATGTGCCTTACTAAGTGTGCAAAACTGCACCGGCCGCACTGGGCTGGCGGGAGCATGAGCAGCAAGCTGTGTGCAGGGAGTCGGCTAGGGCAGGCATGCGATGGGGAGGAGGCGCGGGAGCAGGGCGCTAGAGTTGACGTGACACTGTGTGCCGTCGTATAACCGTGGTACCGTGGCACTGATGAGTGCAGATACGGTGTGCCTGCACCCTTTTATAGTCCGACTTTATACAAACCGTTGATGCAGCAGTACACTTTCAACGACCGAGCCCTGGCAACCACCAGCACGTGTGCCATAGGGGCAGGGGGTCATGGGGGACTGGTTCCTACCACCATACAACCAAACTCCTACCGGTATTGCCAAGCACTAATCACCCGTTGAGCATCAACCAGTGTCCCGGTCTTCCAGGATTATCATGATTCTGACGGCCATTTGAACTGCTGTCAGGATTTTTTGAGGCAGAATTCTGACCGAATCAGGATTTTCAAGAGGTTTTGCCCCCAGGTTTCGCCCAGAAATCCTGGAAAATGTACGATTGTCAGGATTTCCAGACTCGAAGGCTCCAAAATTATGAATGGTCAGAATTTTCCACCAAAGAAGACCGGAACACTGGCATCAACCCACGGAAAAGTACCCACCAGTCATATGCAGAACGTGGCCATCTTTCTTCACGCAAACAGTGGCTTAGCCGGGCGAAACATGCATGCAACGCTCCGTACTCTGCTGTCGTACTCTGCAACCCAACGGCATCCTGCTTTGTGGGCTTTGGCCCTTCGCAAGAGCACCTGTTGAACATGTCTGGCATTCTTCTTCTGCTGAACAGTACCCCGCGACAAAGTTTGTCTGGCAAAGTTGAGCATCTCACAACGATCAAGCGCCTGCTGTGTGCTCTGACCTTCACGGTGAGCAGCACAAGCCTACATTTATACAGGTCTTAAAAACGCATCATGATACCGGTTGGCAAGTGTCGCACTGTGCTCCTGACACGCGCAACCTCGGAACCGCAACTGTCTGCGGTCGCTGCCGTTACAGCACTCAACTACACGACGGTACCTGAAACGTTGAAAACATAAAATAGCCGATTGACCCATTTGCATTCGAATCTAGGCTTCGCCCCACGCCGTGCCACACCCCTAGGCCCTCTTCGCGTCCTTCACCCCCGGGCCCTCCACATTACGCCGGCACCGCATCCTGCTGCACTGCGTCCTGATTCGACCTTGGCCTGACCATTATCCTCTCCTCGCTTTCTGTAGAATCGGAGCTGTGCAGCTTCAGTAGGCTACGACCCGTCCATCCACCCAACGTGCTGCTGTGGACCCCAGCCTGTGTCTTGTGGTGGCTGCGGCATGGAGAGTCCACGTAGCACCCCAAACAGCTCCTTGGCACCGCGACTGGCGACAGCATTGCAGCTAATCCGCTACCATGCGCTGCTGACTCCTAATGAGCTTGCTCTCAGCTGCCGATTCGTGTGTCGAGATGCTGCTGTCGTCCTCGGCGAGCCTCCGTGCTGCACCGCCTCCCTGTCCCAGCCGCTACCAGCCCACGCCGTGCCCTGGGCCGTGGCGGCAGGGCAGCAGCACGTGCGGCAGCTGCCCTTCCGGCACAAGCTGCAGCTGCTGTGCACTGCCGCTGCCAGCGGGAGCGAGGCGAACCTGGAGGTGGCGCTGGCGCTGCTGCAGCCCAGCGTGTTTCCCGAGCTGCTGCATGGCACGCGGAGCAACAGTACGTATTCATTCCCGGGCGTGGCTGCAGTGGAGGCGGGCCACCCGCGGCTGCTGGGCTGGCTGGTGCGCCACTGCCCGGCGTTGCTCGCTGATCGTGCTACCCTGAGAGCTGCTGCGAAGTATTGCGACCTGGCGGGGCTGCAGGCGGTCTGGGCGGCCCTGGGCTGCTATGAGCACTCGCGGGACTTTTACCAGGCGCTACTGGCGGCAGCCGCAGCATCCTCCTTTGAAGCAGTGACCAAGGTGGAGTGGGTTCTGGCCGAGGGCAGGGGCAGGGCCACGGGCGAGTCCAGCCTACTGGAGAGTAAGACCGCTGCGGCCGCCGCCCGCTCGGGGGACCTGGGCCGGCTGCGGTGGCTGCGTGAGCGGGGCTGCCCCATGGACCTGAGCACGCTGGAGTCCGCCCTGCAGCACGCCGACCTGTCCGTGGCGCAGTGGCTGGTGGGGGAGGCGGGGGTTGAGCTCCCAGCGGCGGGAGGGAGGCATGGCGGTGGAAATCCTTGATCGCCTCAGCGGCAAGGAGCCCTGACGGCGTGCCAAAGCTGCAGTGGCTGACGGGACGGGGCGCGCCCCAGTTGGGCAAGGATCTGATACGCAGCCTGTTGTGCTCAGCTGCACAGGCGGGGCAGGTGGACGTGGTGCGGTATTTGCTGTCGCTCATTGAGGCGCCCATGGCAAGGCAGCAGCTCTTGACAGACCCAGAGCTGTCGCACTCCGCAGTGGCCTCAGGCAGCACCTACATGGTGGAATTCCTGCGCCAGGCTGGGTGCACACCCCAGTGCTCGGCCTTTGAATGGGCTGCTCGGGCCGCTGTCGGCAAGGACTCGCTAGCCGGTGGCGGTAATGCTGCAATGGTCATGTGGCTTGCGCGAACGGCGAGGGTGTCGGCTGATGGCTTCAACCTGGTGACGCTGCTTGAGCACTGGCCCAACGACAATCCCGCCCACACCCGGGACCTGCTGCAGGCGGTGCAGCTGCTGGTGGGCGAGGCGGGGTGCGCAGTTTGGGATGCCGATGCAGCGCTCCAGACGGCAGCACGGCGGGGCGACCTGGCCCTGGTGCAGTACCTGCTGCAGCAGACACCGGTTTACCAGCCGGGCTGGGAGGTGCTGGTAGCTGCGGCCGAGGGCGGCTGCGAGGCACTGCTGGAGTGGCTAGTGGAGCAGCACCCAGGCTGCCTGGAGGGCGCGGGCGCGCGTGTGTCTCCATACGTCATTGCAGCCGCTAACGGCGACCTGGGCACGCTGACCACTCTGCAGCAGCTGGGCGTGCCGTGGGGTGCGGGGGACGTGGTGGCGCAGGCGGTGCGGAGGAAGAGTGGGGCGTCAGCCCTACGGTGGCTGGAGGAGCAGGGGGCGCCGGCGGGTGGCGCCTAGAAGGCTGAGTAGGCGATGCAGCGGACGGAGGCCAACGGGGCAGCGAACGCTAAGGAGGTGGTGTGGTGAGCTGCCTTGGCTTCCGGGCGGATGAGATTGAGGTGTGGTGCGAAGGAAGGGTTGAACAATGTGTCACATGCGGTGACGCCCGTGTGTCCGAACGGAGGGTGATCATCTGTTGCTTGCACAGTGCGGTGTGTGGAGTGCCGTCTGGCAGGTTGCGCCGGGGGCCCTGGCGCCAGCGGTGTGGGTGTCAAGGTGCTAGTGGCGGACGTTCTTGCGCGTTTCAGCGGTGGGTCTTGCACTTTGGGCTCGTGTGTTCAAGTTGAAATGAGAGGCTGGGTTAGTTGTGCTGACACAGAGCGGTTGCAAGGTTATATATTGCCGTGACGCCTGGCGTAGGAGCCTCGTGCCGGAAGTGTCAGGTAGGCGGCAGTGCACAAGGCATTTCAGGGGTGGGTCCTGAACTGATGGGCCCGCGCGGCCAAGCGGAGCAATTCAGAGTACGGTACGGTATGACCATTCTGTGGCGCGACGCGTTTGCCAGGTTGATGTGCAGGCATGGCATCTGGAATGGGGTTACGGATGTACGTTGTGTGTTGGCTGGATGGCCCAGGTGATCCAAGTGTTACACGGTGGGCAAAAGCCGAGGGTCCGTAACCAGACCGAGACACAGCGACGGCCATTAGGGGCCTTGGTATCATGGCCCATGGCAGCTGAGGTGCTGGGGCCGTTCGCGTGAGATGGGAAAGGTTGGGGGCATCTGCGCAAGGCAAGCAATGTGCACGTCCTGCGCGGCACTGTACACTACCGCTGCGATGAACGGTTACTGGCTAACGTAGCGCCGCCCTGCACTACCTACCCACTGGTCCACTCAGCTGACTCAGGTCCACTGTTGCGGACAAGGGACACATAAGCATTCGTGCTGAGGGTTGGTGCAGGCGCCTCTGGAGGGCTCCGGGGCAAAGGTAACAGAGCGTGCAACAGCGTGGCCGTACAGGTGGCATTTATGGTACTGTCGCTGTCGCTGGCACGGTGGTTGAGTGAAACGGCGTAGGCAGGCGGAGACGGCCAAACCCTGCGCTGCCCTTGAAACCACCTGTGGCGACACAACGTCAGGTCTCGTGGCAACGGGTGTGTGTGCATGGAAAGGAGGTGCTTCTCAGGGGACTGCCCCGGTGCTGCTGGGACCTGGAAGCATGGAAGGGTCGGCGCGAGCTCATCCTATATATGATGCACCCAGGCTGCTGGGACCAAGGCTACGACGTAGCAACCAGCCAGTGCGGGTGGAGTAGTGGGGCGGCATCCGCTCACGGACCATGTTTGCGTACATGTTCGGCAAAGGTGCTGCAGGGCGCAGGCCCCCTGCAGTCCTTGCATGCATTGCCGGCGGGTTTCGATAGGGGAGGAGCGAAAGCAGCAACCGGGGGCCGAGACTGGCTAATTCCTCCGTACAGCTGCCTCGTATCCGATTCCTCCTGGGCAGAAGGGTGGTTGGGATCTGCGACAGGGGTGCTGCGTGTGCTCTGTGGGTGCGTCTTGTGGAGAAGGTACGTGGGGGCGGGACCAGGCTGTGGTAGGGTGAACTTGAGGCCCGCGCATCGTGGCCTGTACCTCATGGAGCTTGTCGCTCCTTTCCGTACAGCAAGAGGGGTGGGAAACCCCATGTCCCTAATGGCCGGGACCAGCTCTGTGTGTCGAGCGGGATGGGGCTGGGCTCTGGAAGGGGACCAAAACTGTAAAACCATACATACATACCGGTAGCGCGCACGGGTTCACAAGACAGTGTAGGCCCAACGGCCGCTTGTAACGGTCAGCCCTCCCGTGCTGACAGAGAAGCTGATACAGGCTGGCCAGGGCTGGTTTCATCCTGTGCCGCCATACGCACTAAGGTGCTTAATACCGTTCTGTAGATGACAATGCACAGGGTACGCTGCAGGGGAGCAACACAGCCAGGGTCCCCTGAACACAGCCGTGGAAGCGGGTGTGGGTCACTCGCTGCAAAGCATGCAGGGGAGCTCCTGTAAGGTGCGTCCTGAGGGCCGTTTCCTGGCAACGCTCGCATGTTATCTACTAGGTGGAGTGCTCCTACCGTATCTTTGCACCATTGTGATAGCCCCCATCTGTGGCCTCCCATCGCCCGTCTTTCCTCTGGTGCCTGTTACGTCCGGCATTCGGCCTATTACGGAATGCTCGTACATGTGAGTAACCAATTCTGAAAGGATTAGTGTTTGCGGTTTGCGGAGGACCTCGGGACTGGTTTCCCTGGCTGAGCAAGGCAGCATGTAGTTCGACGTTTGCAGCTGCAGCCTCGCCCAAAGCGTGGCCCTTGTCCTTCACCTGTGATTCCATGTTACTGATGTTTTTTGGTGGCGCCTGATCCAATGGGCCGATGAGTCTCCGATTCCGGTGTCATAATTTTGATGCCTCGTCACCCGGTGTATGTGTCCCCTAAATCTTACCGCACCTTTCAGAATGGACATGTCTGATGCACCGGGGAGCTCCGGCGGCGGTGGGCCCAGCAGCCACAACCAGCGGGTGCAGCTGCCAGCCGCGCTCCAGCTGCACATCCTGTCCTTCCTGGCCCCCAACGACCGCGTCCTCAGCGGCCGCTTGGCATGTCGGGAACTCCGCGACGCCCTGAGCCAAGACTCCGACTGCGTCGCGTATATGCTCCAGCCCCTACCAGCCCACGCGGTGGCCTGGGCCAAGGAGGGCTGGCAGCACCAAGCCAAGGTACTGCCCTTCCAGCACAAGCTGAAGCTGCTGTGTGCAGCCGCGAGCAGCGGTTGTGAGGCCAACCTGGAGGTGGCTTGGTCGTTTCTGCAGTCAAGCCTTTTCCCAGAGGCACTGAGTGGGGGTTGGAACTTTGCGTACCCAGACCCGGGTGCGGCTGCTGTTGAGGCAGGCCACCCGCAGCTGCTGCCTTGGCTGCTGCAACGCTGCCCGGGGCTGGTGCGTCCGGACAGGGTGCTGCCAGCAGCTGCATGGGGCTGCGACCTGGCGGGGATGGAATTGGCCTGGGAGGCGCTTCAAGCTCACCGCCCTTCTGACAGCAACGGGCACTTTGCGATCATACGCCTTGACGCGGACGTGATGGAGGCAGCAGCTCAGTCCGACGCCCCAGATGCAGAAGACAAGATGGAGTGGGCCCTAGCCGAGGGCGCCCGTCTGCACGAGACTGCTGGCTGGATGGCTACCTGCTCGGGGGACGTGGGACGGCTGCAGTGGCTGCAGGACCAGGGTGTCCGTATGAGTGTCGACACGCTGAAGTGTGCCCTGCAGGACGCAGACCTGGCCATGGCGCAGTGGCTAGTGGACGAGGCGGGGGTGGAGCTGCCAGCGGCGGCAGGGGAGGAATGGAAGTGGAAAGAGCTGCTCCTAGGAGCAGCGAAGGCTGCTGACGGCGTGGAAAAGCTGCAGTGGCTGCGTGAGCTGGGCGCGCCGCCTCTGGACAGCACCAGGGACCTGACGCACAAGCTTGCACTTGCCGCCGCGTGCGCAGGGCAGGTGCAGGTGATGCGGCACCTGCTGTCGGTGTGCGGCCCCGACGCCGTGCTCCAGGCGAACCCAGGGGCCCTAGGGTGTGCAGCCGCAGAGTCAGGCAGTGTCCCTATGGCCGAGTGCCTGCGCCAGGCGGGCCTGGTGTTCACAACGGGGGCCTATGAGGGAGCAGCCAGTGCGGACAGTGGGGCGATGGTCTGGTGGCTGGCGCAGGAGGCTGGGGTGTCTGCCGCCGGGCTGGACCTGGGCCGCTTCATATGGCTGTGGCATGGCCGCAGCTGGCACCTGCAGGAGCTGGTTCAGCTGCTGGTGGAGGAGGCGGGGTGCCGGGACTGGGTCGCCGCGGCTGCGGCCGGTGGCGCGGCAACGGGGGTTGCCAGCGATGAGGTGCTGGAAGCTGCAGCGGAGCGGGGCGACCTGGCCCTGGTGCAGTACCTGCTGCAGCAGGCGCCTGAGTACCAGCCGGGCTGGGCGGTGCTGGTAGCTGCGGCCCAAAGCGGCTGCGAAGCGCTGCTGGAGTGGCTGGTGGAGCAGCACCCGGGATGCCTGGAGGGCGCTGGCGCGGACAAGTCTCCTTACTTCGTTGCGACGCGACGTGGCGACCTGGGCACGCTGACCGCCCTGCGGCGGCTGGGTGTGCCGTGGGGCGCACAGGACCTTGTCTTGAAGGCGGTGCGGCAAGGGTTCAAGGTGCCGGCCCTGCGCTGGCTGGTGGAGCAGGGGGCGCCGGTGGGCGACAGGGAAACGCTGCTGCGGGAGGTGGTCAGATATGTGCGCCATGCTCGGGTGATCAGTAAGGCGGATCAGGCATGGCTACGAAGTGTGGTAGCGGCCTTGTGAGATGGAGTTGTTGTTGGGGGGACAGGTGCTTGCGTGGCGCGTACGGCGTGGCGAGGGGAACACGGTTGGGGATTGACGGCTGTGAAGGTTGTGGGCGATGCGCGGGTTTGGTACCTAACGGTGCATCTGCCCGCACGGAGGGTGGGATCGTTTCTTTGCGTGGCGCACTCAACGTTGCGTACGGCGTGGGAAGGAGCGGTGTGCTGAACTGTGTGGGCGGCCGCACAAAGGGCCAAAGATAGAGCGCAAGCCATGCTACTGGTTTGCAGCACCGGGCCGTAGAGACATCCGCCATGTTGCGTGTTGTACATGTAGGGCAGAAGCGTGCAATCGCGCGTGGCAGGCTGTAAGCGGTTGATATGGTTGCGCAGGCAGGGCCACAAGCAGGCATCGCCGTCACAGCACGATCTTCGACCGTTTATAAGACTGAGTGCTGTTGACACTGATGTCGGCAAGCTGCCCTGCCCTGCCTAGACCGGGCCTTCGTTCGCATGTTGTGTGCTTGGGGTTGCAGGGATATGGTGTTGCTGTGCTGACATGGCTGGCTGGCTGGGGCATTGCCGTGCATGCGGTCACGTGCAGAAGCTCACGTACGCAACAACGTGTGCTGTTGCTGCCTACCGGGAAGGCGAGCAACAATAAAAGGCAGGGAGTAGCATTTGCCATGGCTGGACTTGGCAAGCTTAGGGTCGGCCCGAGACCACACACACAGGAGCTAGGCCGAGGGGCACACGGAGTGAAGTGTCAAGTGCAGAGGTGGCTTTCTCTTGTGTGAAGGTTGAGCGCAGCACGTCAGCACGTCAGCACGTTAGGGGTACCGCAAGCCCTGCTGGTGGCAGGTTTATTACGTTGATCTTCATAACGGACCGCTGCCGTGTGGTATGCACTGCGCATGGCATCGACCATAACAATGCACAGTGGGCACACGGATGCCTTGGCTATGCAAGGCTGCATGCTGCGGATTTTTGCACGCGTGTATGGGCTTTCATCAATGAAGCATATACCAGTATCCTTGAGCGTGACGCCGCACCCAATGGCTGAGAACACAACGTAACGATAAAAAAGGGGCAGCTGTGCCAGCGTGACGGGCAGTCAAGCCAAGCCAACTTCGTATGTTTCCCAGGTGCCAGCGTTTCGATCTTCATCGGTTGGGTCGAACCAGGGGCATTATTGGCTCGTTTTCTCCGAAAGTCAACGGGGCCCATATAAGAAAGACACGGGCCTGTGAGGGGTCCCGATCGGGTGAAACGGGGGGGTTTGGGGGGGCTCCGCCCCCCGAAACGCAAAGTTTGGGCCCCCCCTTCCGAAACTTGGGTTCCAGAAAGGTACCTGTTCCGACGTATCCACTGCCAGGTGCTGACGGTAATGCCGCGTGCTCTAAACCGGGCCTGCACTCCCGCAGCCAACAGCCAACCCGGTTTGAGTACGAGGCCGGCGGGCAGTTACCTAGTACAAGCGAAAGAGACAAGCAGGCACCATTGTCAGTCAGTCAGTGTTACACAGCGAGGGTTCTTCCCTCCGCAAGTGCAACGACCCATGTACGAGCCGGAGGCTCAAGGGCGGACAAACTCATTTCAAAGAATTTGACTTCGTCTCGACCAGATCTTCGATAGTAACTCAGCTAGCTTTGCCTGATTACCTTGCATCCGGTCATAACATCACGCATTGTGGCACCTTCACAGATCTCAGCAGCAACCGAGGCACCATTGCAAGGGCACCATCCGATTGCCGCACAAGCCGCCAGCTAGTCACCCACGGAGGGACGGTACGGTACTCCGTACTCTGTACTCATAGCCGTAACCATTGTGTTGATTGCGCCCGTCGAGTAATGCCCACACCGCATCGTCTGCACCGAGCGCAAGTAAGGTGTGCTACAGTACACTCCAGGCATGGTACGTACATGACACGACCGCTGCAAAAGTGAAGCACCCTCACATCCTTGTGGGTACGCGTAAACGTCCTTGTGGATCTAGCTCGTACCTTTCAGCCGCCGCCACCTTGCTTGCACTCCGTTCGGTGCCCCTGCCGCCAGCAGTCCGCCCGCTGGCAGTCCGCCCCGCAGTACTGCACGTCTGCACCGCCTTTCACCCCGCGCACAGGCTTCAGGTGCAGCCCAACCGTCGCCGTCCCCAAGACGGTGCCGCATAGCAGGCAAGGATAGCAGCAAGTGTGCGCACGAGCATCATGGGCCTATCCCTGATTCCCTGTGCCCTCCTCCTGCTCCTCCCCTCTGCCCTGGAACACCCTACAACACCGCCTCGTGTGCCCCTCAGTGCGGCCCCTGGCAAGCCTTCCCGCAGTACCACATCTCCGGCCACTGCTTGAACGGCAGCGCCAGCTCACTCGTCTATCTCCGCAAAGTTGCCACACCCGGGCTTGCCGCAGCACACGCATGGCGAGCCCTGACCGCTTGGCTGTAGCACCAGCGGCGGCGGCAGAGCTCTGGGCGGTGCCGCCGGCAGCGGCAGGTGCACCGTTGGCGCGCAGGCCTCATGCCCGGCAGCCCCGTCTAGGCCCTACAGTAAGCGGGAGGGTAAGCAGCCACCGTCTGGCTCATCAACGCCAGCGTGTGCGCTGTGCACGGCGGTACCCCGGCGTCCCCGGGTACCGTGCCCCGCACAAACGCCTGCAGCAGTGTCGCAAGGCGCCCGGCATGCTGTGCGCGTCCACATTGTGCCTGGCATCGCAACTACTACTGCTGTCGCCGCTGCTGCCATGGCCGCCGCCTCCAGGGCTGCTGCGGCCGGCGGTGGCGGCTGTTGGTGGCGGCGGCGCCAACCACGAACCACCTGCGTTTGTTTTTTTGTTTTTTCTGAGGAATTGTTTACAGGGAAAGAGACGGGAGAGGACAGGCCAGCGGGACCTCAAGGCCCGACCAGCACAGGCAAGCACCAACACCACCAACGTCCAAACCCAGCGCACCCCGGACTGCAAAAAGGGAACACCTAGAGAAGAAGAGGACCTGAAACCAAACACCACAGAACAGGGGGAAGAGAACAAGCCCAAAGGCACCAAGGGCAAGGGAAGTCCAAAAAAAGGGAAGGGAAAGGGGAAAAGGCAGCGCAAAGACAAGATAGAGCCCCAACCTCCAACCCAACCTCCCAACCACGCACAAGCGTGCGTAATCTGCTGCTGAGGGTCCGGTGGGACGTCAGGACGGGCCACATTACTTGGATGGCCTGGCAGCGCCTCCGCCAGCGCGCAAGCTGCCGCCATCAGCCGCTGCGGTTGGCAGGCCAGGAGCAGGGGCGACGGCCTCTCCCCTGGCCAGGAGCAGCATCGAACTGGGGCAGCCGGCGTGGGGTGGCGCCACTACTGCAACGCGCAAGCGCTAGAGCGCAGCACACAGCACATGACCCCACTTGCCGACGTACAGTGCTACGCACCGGGCGCCCCGCCGCCACTGCCGCCTGTCCTTGCTGGCCGGCGTGCTTGGCCGAGCGAGGGGGGACTTGGGGAACAGATGCAGGGGAGCTCCCCGGGGTAGGTGTGAGGGGCTGATGACGTTCCCTTGCAACGTTCACATGCTGCTTACTAGGAATATTCCAGTGGTTTCCTTACATAGTTGTCATTGACTCTCTCTAGCCGCCTCCATCAGAGTTCGGCTGCTTTCCTTCCGCGTTCCGGCCCCTGTAACAGCCCGGCTTCAGCCAACAAAGGAAAGCCACCATGATCAGGTACGTATAGCTGGAAGGATTTTAGGTTGCGGTTTGCGGAGGACCCTCGGGCTGAGGAGCGCTGGAGGCACGCGGGTACCACTTCAGCCACCCACTGTGTCCCTTTTGGCCCTAGCTGGCAAGGCCCAGAAACCCCCTAGAAGTGCGGTTACCAAGGACGCCACGCACACTGGCGGGTCCGCCTTGAAGCATACTATCCATTGGTGATAGTCAAAACCTTGGTAATCGTACTTCCAGGGTAGTTATGGCAGTTGGTTGCCGTACACGGGGTGTAGCAGGGCAATGCAGGGCATTACGTGGACTTCATGCAAGTTCTGCTACCTGTTACCGCACATTTATTTCATGTATATGTGATATCGCAGCAGGGCTCCCTGAAACTGGACATTCGGATGTGCTGTGTGGTAGAACTGGACAAGCCCCTAGGCGGCCCCCTCACACCCGCTGCACCCGAGGCGCTGCACCCGCTGCACCCGAGGCGCCGTGCGTCTGTACCTACGCGCAACTCTGAGCCAGCGCCAAGCCAGCCCATATACTTGTAGGATGAAATGCAAGTGGTATGGGGGCATAGAGGGCCCATTTGCTTCAGTCTAACCTCCCGCAATTGCGCGCCATGTTGACTATCAACTTCCTTGTATCAGCTCTGAGCACCCTCCCAGCATCCCAAATGGAGTCCTGTTGCAAAATAACATTGGCTCAGGGTCTTGCGGTTCAGCATACGTGCAAGGCAGCTCCAATCGGCGCAGGAAGGGTGCCGTGTTTGCAGGACGATGGCCGTGAGACGGCCCAGATATCATAAAAACACTTCCTATTGACCCATTGTAGTAATGAGAGTGGTCTGGGGCTGAATCATGGGAGTGTCACGGGGCCTCCCCTAGGACCCGCAGAAGTGGTACCCGCGTGGCTGGAGGAGGCCCCCAATATTATGTACCTTCCGTGACCAGGTGCACTTGCGTTTCGCAACCACTCTCGGCAGGAGGCAGGTTGGCATGTGGCACATGGCGGAGTCACTGCCGCTCTGGGCCCACACTCCAGACGCCCCTGAGCAAGAAGGCTCAGCCCATTTTCCCAGCTTTTGTAAAGCTAACACCGCTTGTCTGTTCTTACTATGCCTGCTCGTTCGCATTAAGCCATCGTCACCCTGTGCCCGTGCCTCCTGAATCGTTACCTCGTCAAACAGGAATGGACATGTCCAGTACATTGGGAAGCTCTGACGGCGGTAGGCCCAGCAGCCGCACACAGCTGCGGCAGGGGGTGCAGCTGCCCACCTCGCTTCAGCTGCACATCCTATCCTTCTTGCCCCACAATGACCGCGCCCTCAGCGGCCGCCTGGCATGCCGGGAACTCCGCGACGCCTTGAGCAAGGTTGTGTGCATGTTCCAGCCATTACCAGCCTACGCGGTGGTGTGGGCCACGAACGGTTCGCAGCAGCACGCCAAGCGACTGCCCTTCCGGCACAAGTTGCAGCTGCTGTGTGCAGCTGCGAGGAGCGGCTCTGAGGCCAACCTGGAGGTGGCTTGGGCATGGCTGCACCCGAGCATTTGTCCAGAGGTGCTGCGTGAGGGTCGGTCCTTCCCACGGTACCCAAACCCCGGTGAGGATGCTGTGGACGAAGGCCATGCCCACCTACTGCCCTGGCTGCTGCAGCGCTGCCCGGGGCTGTTGCGGCCGAACGAGATGCTGCGACAGGCTGCCTTAGGCTGCGACCTAGAGGGACTGGAATCGGTGTGGGAACTGAAGCGCTGTGCAGCTCCTGCCCTGCTGGCGTGGCGACACCAGCTGGAGCGGTGAAGACGTGTATGTTGACACGTGCGTGGTGGAGGGCGCTGCCCACCACGCCAGATACAGAGGTCAAGATGGAGTGGGCCCTAAGCATGGGCCCCCGCATACGTGAGGTCACTGCAGCCATGGCGGCTCGCTCTGGTGAACTGCGCCCATTGCAAGTGCTGCACAGCCACGGCTGCCCCATGGGTGAGAGCGTGGTGCTGTCCGCCCTGGAGCACGCCGGCCTGGCCGTGGCGCAGTGGCTGGTGGACGAGGCGGGGGTCGACCTGCCATGTGAGGCAGGTCAGGAGGATAACTGGGCAATCAGCGTGTGGTGGAAAGACGCGCTAGTCGCAGCAGCAAGTAGTGCGGACGGCGTGGAGAAGATTCAGTGGCTTCAGGAGCAGGGTGCGCCGCAGCTGGGCAGCGACAGGGACCTGACGTACAGGCTCATACGCGCTGCCGTAAGCACAGGGCAGGTGGAGGTGGTGCGGCACCTGCGATCGGAGTTTGGCTCCGATACCATGATCGGGGCCAAGCCGGAGCTCGCTGCTGCAGAGTCAGGCAGTGTCCCCATGGCCGAGTGCCTGCGCCAGGCGGGCCTGGTGTTCACCGCGGGGGCCTATGAGGGAGCAGCCAGTGCGGGCAGTCGGGCGATGGTCTGGTGGCTGGCGCAGGAGGCTGGGGTGTCTGCTGCTGGGCTGGACCTGGGTAGGTTTATAAAGCGGTGGCAGGGCCGTGGCCGGTACCTGCTGGAAACGGTGCAGCTGCTGGTGGAGGATGTTGGGTGCCGGGACTGGAGCGCCGCGGCTGCGCTTCATGCAGCGGCAAAGCGGGGCGACCTGGCCCTGGTGCAGTACCTGCTGCAGCAATCATCAGAGTACCAGCCGGACTGGCAGGTGCTGGTTGCTGCAGCTGAGTGCGGCTGCGAGGCGCTGTTGGAGTTGCTGGTGGGGCAGCACCGGGATGCCTGAGGAGCCCAAACCAGGGCTTGTCACCGTACATGCCCGCAGCCGCCAACGGCGACCTGGGCACGCTGGCGGTCCTGCGGCGGCTGGGCGTGCCGTGGGGCACAGGGGACGTGGTGGCGCAGGCGGTCGAGAGCGTCTGCTCCGTGGGGGCCCTGCGGTGGCTGTTGGAGCAGGGGGCTCCGGCGGGCAGTGCGGAGGCCATCCAGACGTCACTAGAGTCAATAGCACTCAACGGTATACGCCCCGAAGGTGTGGAGAGGAGACGGGCCTTGCTGGCAGCAGTGCCGCGGGCCTGACCCAATGACCCAACGGCCGGTGGGTCGTGCTGGATGTTTGGTACCGCAGGAACGGCTTTTGGGCCGCGGATTTCGGGTTGCAGAGAGGAGATGGTACTGTACGGCCGGTGTGCAGCTCTGCAGGGCAGTGGGACGCCGCTGACTTTGGTATGGCAAGAGCGTGGTGGTGAGTGGCGGAGCAGGTTGAGGGTAGATGGTGTTGTCCATTGATACGGCCGACTGGCAAGGCACCTGTTGTTGTTAACCATGGTTGGACAGGGCCCCATGCATGTTGTGGCAAACGGACCCGGTATGTGCAATGGCCGTCGGTTCTGTGCCAAACTCAGCGGCCAGCGTCTTTGCACAGTGGTCTTGCCTGTATGTAGGCGGCGGGCTGTAGCGGTTGTGGAAGTGCCTACAGGATCGGTCTCATCTTGTTGGCGGTTGTTTTGTGGTTCATCATGCGAGGTCACTGTGCGAGTCAGGCTTCGCCTGTTGCTGCAGTGCTCTCCGTTCTGACATCCATGCCGCCGCTGCGACCTTCGTCGTACCGCGGCATCCTGGTGAGGCCGGGCGACCATTGCCTCTACATCATGCTAAGCGTTGTAAAGTTCGCATGACGCACTTGTGTTCTGTATATTCGCGTACGTGTCTCTCGCTATTGTCCACGGCAATATTGGCTGGGTTTTGGTTGTGAGGGGCTAGCAATGCAGGGTACCGTGTGGCTGCCTGATGCTGGCAGCGCGCTAAATGAGAGGCATGGTAGCGAAGGTGCTCTGTGTTTGGCACGCGCGGGTGAGAGGTATGGTAGCAGGGGCAAGGGCACGAGGCCGCTGTCGTGTCGTGCAGTGTCGTGTCGTGTCGGGGCTGTGAACCGTTAAGCAGCCGCCAGGGGCACGCACGTGCGTGCTGACCATCAGTCTGCGTTCGTGCACGCATGCATGGGAGAGAGAGGTCCAAGGTGCGCTACAGCCCTTGCAGGGGCTTGGAATTCGTGCTTGGCAAGCACTGCCAAGTGCTGGAGTGTGTGGGCTGTCGTGGACACACTGAGGTTGCTTGTGGCGTGAGTACCTGGCATTCGCCATAAGGCAGTCTCGGCTGGTGTTTTCACTTCTGAGCTCCCCCGTTTCTGAGTGCCTGTTACGCACGTGCGTGGTTACCGGTACGGCGGTACTTGCCGTAGCAAATGCTGTTGTCTGTGTCACCGTAAGCTGACCCACCTGGACACAGGCGGACAGACCTGGACAGCAGACGCACAGACCTGAGGCCCGGCGTGCTGCATTCTGATCCAGTCTACACGTAAACCGTAACGGCGTGCTGCACACCGTTAACCCACAGTGGGAAGGGGGTTGTTGGTCGATGGCAACACGGTACCGGTATCGGTGACAGGCCTCAGCCGGCTCTCTTCCAAGCCATGCTGCCAAGGGGTTACAGCCTCGGCGTTACCCGCCAGGCTGGGCCAGTCGTTCCCACCTATTCCCACTTCCAAACCTCAGCAACGGTATGGCCACAAACACCGTATATGCAAAGAAAAAACATACAATAGCATTTCATACGCACACGCTAGTATCGCCAGCTTCTCACAGACATGGCAACAAGCAAAGCGGCAGGCAACAGTGTGTGCCAACGGTGGCTTAGTGCCCACTAAACCTCGCTTAGCCTTCAGGCCTCAGCCCCACACGCCCACAGCCCAACGTCCTCATCAGCAGAACGACGCGACGTCACCAGGAGTGGTGATGCACCATGGTAACGCGCACTGGTTCCAAAACCCCCCAATGCATTCGGCCAACCCACATGCACAATGGCTAAGCACGGCACCTGTTGCAACGAACCACCCTGCATGGCCAGCGTGCATGGTCAACTTCCCCAGTTGCCCAGCAGCACCGATACTGACTGCGGCTTGAGCACATATTGATTATATAGCAAATTTGCGGGTCACGGTCTCACGGACTCACGCTATCGGCAACACGATTCGTGTTCGCGCGCGCACACTCGTCCTGTCGGTCCACTGCTGGCCGCAGTGTCCTACATGTTGCGGATGCGTCAGGCTCCTCCAGCCAATGCTTCGGGATCCTCCGCAGAGATAAAGCGCCCGCACACGCATGCACCATCAGCACACACACACATTTCCTGTCCTTCCCATGCATGGCACGGATGCGGGCGCGACACCTGATGAGCCCACAACGCCCATCCTGCTGACGGCTCCATTACCCCATCGTACATGCAGCCGGGCATGCAGGATACTGGCACTGAAAGCAAAGTGTCCATGCAAGGTAAATCCACGTTCGCGGCCAACGCACCACCGCTTCACCACTGTACCAGTGCAAACCTGTGACGTTCGGCGCATTACGCCAGTGCGCAGAAGCTTGACTCCTGACCCCATGCTCCTGGCAGTGCCACAACGCCGCTTCTCGCGCCCAACCACACTAGGCCAGGTTGTCGGATGCCAAGTGCCCACGCGATACCTGCAGCCCTGCCCGCAATCAAACAGAGCCAACGCAGCCAGCAAGCCAACACAACCGTCAACCACCTGATCAAGCCCACCCACAAACCAACTCAGCCTATCAGCCAACACGGCACCCCCAGAGGTAAGCCGTAACCTACCAGCAAGGGCACCTCACCTCCCTGTGAACCTAATTGCTACACACTTGCGTCCATGCTGGCCGTCTCGTGGTGACAGAGTGTACCAGTAGCACAGTCCTGCAAAGCAGCAAGCGCAGCCCCTTGGACTGCTACCTAGGACACGCATGCGACACTACCGCAGTACGGCACGCCTTAATCACAAGATGACGCCAACCTAACATCACGGCGTTGCTGCTCGCACACAATATGTGCCCACCGACAGGACGGGGTTTTTACCTGCGTGTCGGGGCTACCACGCAGCCCAGCCCAACCTTCATCACCCCGGAAGCTGAAGGCCCGAAAGTCATGACTTGATAAGACGCCTGGTGACAGGGGAGCTTCCCTGCCTGGCCACCAGAGCTACTGGAAGCCCCCATGCTGCAGCAGCTCCAGGAAGAAGCCCGGCTGTAGCAGCTCCGACGCCACCTGCATGCTGAGCTCGCTGCCGCTGGCAGCCGCCGCGTAGAGCAGCTGCATCCTCTGCGACAGGGGCCACTGCCGCACCTGTTGCCCCACCTCCTGTGCCCGGGCCACGGCGCTTGGCGGCAGCGGCTGGGACAGGGAGACGGTGCAGTGCTCGGGTCCGTGGAGGACGGCGGCCATGTCCGGGGACACCAGACGGCCGTTGAGTGCGCGCTCGTTAGGAGGCAGGAGGGAGAGGATATGCAGCTGGACTGAGGCGGGCAGAATGTCCATGGTCCTGTATGAGGAGGGGCGCGAAAAGGGGCCGTGCCAAGGGGCTGAAGTAAGTGCACGGCGAGTGACGGTTAGTAGCGGCCAGCTGGCCCGCACGCAAGTGCCCTCCTTTGGCAAGTTCATTGGTTTAGGCCTCAACGCCAAAGGCAAAACACGAGACTTTGGCGCACGTTGCCACACGTTGCAGCCACATGCTAGCCTAGCTTCGGTCGCAAATGAGGACATACTTGCATCATGCACAAAATAACAGGTGAACAAACATGTGCACTTACGTTGCACACAATGTTTTAGGTTGGTTCTCCCGGCTCCAAAACTCCAGCACTCCCGGCCAGGTTGGCAGCAGGCACAGCGCCAGAACTTAGCACAATGTAGTATAGCAAGGGTTCGTAAGCCAGTTTCCTCACAGGAAAGCAAGCAGGGGTTCAGCGGCAGGGAAAACTACCCGCACAATAATAGTGAGGAGGGTCCTTCCTATGTTCGATTATCACAGAGTTACCAACCTGTCGGCAACGCATGCAAGACTGCATACCAGATATATCGAGCTCGTAGGCCAACTGCGCACGTCCCCATGCGTTGCCAAGGCAAGGGAGCCCCTACACTGAGCAGAGACTGCCGGCGCTGTGACCTGCTGTGACTCCTCCAGCGCAGCAGCAGCCTTCGTTGTAGAGTATAAGCACGGAACCCTCCATGCCTTTGGCGGACATGGCTGAAAGAAAGGTGCTCACCAGGGCGTGGCATGGCCACGGGAGCTAAGCAACTGCACGGAAGGTATCCCGTGTCCGCAAACCCAGCCCAAAGCCCCAGACACCTGAATATGGCACCAACTGCCCAGCTGTGCCCAACTCAGTCCTACCAGGATGCTACCGTATTAAGGGAACCCTTTGAGCCGTGGACTCCTTGTCCTTCCGGCTGCTTGCACACCAGCCCATGAGGTAGGGCCCAAAACAGGCGAGGGCATGCAGGTGTGTGCTGCTCGGCATGTACCGTGTTGCGATACCGGTGCCAAACACGCCACCGAGCGACCGAGGGCATGTATACTCACAGGGGTGCACATACCGGTACGGCAAAAGGGTCACTCACCCACATGCAGGGAACCAGTTTGGCCATGCGTGCGTAAGCACCGAGGCTGCACGTGCTAGGCGTCATCAGGTGTTCAAGAGCAGCACGCAGGTGCACACAGGGACTGCATGTTGGGAACACCGTGTCATCTTGGGAGTCGGGGCGTGAGCATCAGGATCAAGTATGCTGTTGGCATATTACGGAAGGTGCCGGTACGCCATAATCTACGGTAGTTGCAGCACCCCTGATGTTGCGTGCGCTCACCGCTCAGTGCCGAAGCTAGCACACGGTCCCAGCAACCAACACCACACGCTCCCCCATGAGCACCCCGACACCTGCCTGCCGCACCCTGTCAACCTGCTTGTACTCCTGCTTGCCTGTGACCTTTTACGGCACATTTTGCCTACTTCCCGCACCGCGTCCACAACACACGCTCCCCCCAGGTACGCCGCAATTACTCGGATGACTCCGCAACGACGTCGCACACCCGCCTCACGTGTTTGCAGCGCGCAGTACCGTAACACGTCAAATCAGCGTGCCGACACTGCGGCACAATCACACTGTCAGCGCCGCAGTCGGATGCCGGTGCGGCGAGATGTTGCCACGTGCTATGCCAGGATGTGAACTGTACAGCACGCAACGGCCACAGCACCCCACACAACCACTCGTGAGATCCGCATTTGCGGAGCCTGAGCGCCGAGCCCCTGCACTGCTTCAACCCGTTGCTGCTGGTGCTGCTTCTGCTGTTGCTTCTGCTGCCACAGCTGCTTCTGCCATCACGACAGCCCCAACACCACCCCTGCCGCTGGCCACGGCGCCGCCCCCGCCCCCGAGTCTGCTTGTCAAACCATATTCTCTTGTCGTTCAGGCACCAGCGTTACCATGTTTTCCTGACGCCTTACACAGTTTCCGCGCGTTCTACGCGTACCCCCGAGCCCTGCCCTCCCGCCGCCAGCCCACGCAGCCATGCCGCCGTCGGGATATCCATGTGCCCCTCATGCCCCTGTGCCCCTCAAGCCATGCCACCGCCCGATCCACCTCGGCCGACGACTCCACCGGCGCCCCCTGCTCCACCAGCCAGCGCAGGGTGTCCAACGCACAGTGCGCCTCCACCGCCTGCAGCACAACACCCTCCGCGCCCCACGGCACGCCCAGCCGCCGCAGGGCGGCCAGCGTACCCAGGTCGCCGTACGCTGCTGGCTGACGATACGGCGAATCGCTCCCTGCCCAGTGGCCACAGCCCCGCTGCTCCACCAGCCGCTCCAGCAGCGCCACGCACCCGGCTTTAGCAGCAGCTAGGAGCATGAGGCCTCCTGGACGGTAGTCGGGCTGCTGCTGCAGCAGGTACTGCACCAGGCAGGGCCAGCTCGCCCCGCTCCGCTGCAATACCGCGCGGTAACAAGCCCCGCCATATCCCCAGCCTCCTGCACCCCGCCTCGACCAGCAGCAGCTGCATCGCCTCCAGCAGGCCCCGGCTGTGGGCCGGCGTGTTGTCCGGCCAGCAGAAAATCACTTCACGGAAACTCGACGGGGCCAGCCCCGCGGGGGACACCCCCGCCTCGTCCGCCAGCCACCGCACCATGGCCACACTGCCGCTGCGCGCAGCGTATCTGTAGGCTTCGGGCGTGAACGCACAGCCGGCCTGCTGTCGGAGGAGCTCGGCCATAGGAATGCTGCCGGAATGAGCAGCCGCGTTCTGCAACCTCGCCAGGCCCTTCGGTCCCCAGGCCAGGCTGCTGCAGCAGGTACTGCAGCACCTCCACGTGGCCTCCCGTCGCAAGGGCAGTCGTGACTTGGTGAAGCTGTTCAGCGTCCGCACGCAGCGGCGGCGCCCCCGCCCCCGCAGCCACTGCAGCTTCGCCGCGCCGTCTGAGCTCTTGGCACACGCCGCCATGAGTGTATGCCACGAACGGTCGTCGCCCACCGCCGGCAGTTCGCATCCCGCCTCGCCTACCAGCCACTGCGCCACTGCCAGCGCGGCGTGCTCAAGCGCAATAAGCACCACGCAATAAGTGCTCATTGGGCAGCCCTGCTCCCGCAGCCACCACAGCCGGCCCAGGTCCCCTAAGCCCGCAGCTGCAGCCGCCGTACTGTCCTTGAGACCCACCCTTTGGCCAGCACTCAACACCCACTGCAGTTTGGCCACGGCATCTTGGGTGACCGACCCCGCAGCTGCGTCCAACACGCTCTGTCCAAGCCTGGGGCGGTCGAAGGCGCAGCTGCAGGCCCGGCTAGGGTGGCCATCCCGCAGCGCCGCCCACGCCGCCTGCAGCCCCGCCAGGTCGCAGTGCCGCGCCGCCGCCTCCAGCACCCTGGCTGCGCCCAAGAGCCCCGGGCAGCGGCGCAGCAGCCAGCCCAGCAGCTGCGGGTGGCCCGCCTCAATGGCCGCCACGCCAGGATCCCGGAACTGGAGCTCCCACTTCCATGCCTTAGCCCCGTGCTGCAGGACATCTGGGAACACGCTGGGCTGCAGCAGCGCCAGCGCCACCCCCAGATTCACCTCTCTGCCGCTGGCGACGGCCGTGCACAGGGTGCTGAGAGGGCACGGTACGAGGCCATTAAGTGTCCCGGGTTGAGCATTTACATAAACAGAGCGAGCCAGTGCTTAACACATTGCTCTGCGTCTGGTATGCATTGTTTGCTCGCTTCTCATGGGAGTCGCGCGCTTGTGCGCCGAGCCATCTGGCGACAAGCTGGCAGCCTCTCTGCTGCCGAAACAACGTTTTTAAATGGCACTTAATATTACCCTGACAATTTGGCATAGCTCGCACAGCAGCGCCTTTGCTAGGGAAAAGAGTCGGGAACGCTCAGGATGCATCAATCATCTTGGGATGCATACTACTGCAGACCCGACATTGCAAGGCCCACCAGACAGGGCGCATTTACGGGTTTCGGAGTCTCTGGGCAACGCATGCAGGGGCTGGACGCTGGAACACCGGATCCGTTTGCTCGGCTTGCCGTCGCAAGGGATGTCCCTAACATGGGAGCTCCCCTGACACCCTCCTTACGCTCTTCCCATGTTACATGTGCTTGTGTGCTCGGCATGTGCTGCGATATCTGGTTCGCACACGGGTTGTTGACCTGCGGACTGGAGAACCCTCGCCGTGTAACACCTGCACCGACTAACGGATGTGGGGTCGAGGACGCCATACGCAGATGGCAGGGGAGATCTCACCTGGTAGATGACATGTCTGCAGCCCGCAGGGATACATGTAAGGCATGATAACCACTCCGCCCACACGCAGGGAACCAGTCTGGCCACGCATGCGTGGTTTGCCATCAGCACAGCAGGTGCACAAGTCCCGGCTGTACCGGCACGTGTCTAGTACCGTAACGTGTTAAGGCTAGTGGACCATGGGCAACAAACTGCACCAGGGATGCTGCGTAGATGGGTATCGATGTGACCCAATCATGTTGCAGCACCCCTGCAGTTGCGACTCACCTTATTACACAAGGCAACTCACGGTGCAAGCCCCAGTGGCTGTGCCGTGCCCAATCATGCACAAGGACGCTACACACCGGTCTCACATGATTGGTGGCAGGCGCATCGTAACGCGCCAGAGCAATTGAACCATGCAAACCTGAGGACCCAGTACCAGTTGATATCATTGCGTTGCCAGTTGTTGGGAATTTCCAAGTGTTGCAGCTTGCGGGATACCAACAATGCCACGGGACACGGCGTACAGCAAGCACCGACCTGACGTTTACGTATTACCCACGCACCCGCACAAAGCAGGCCAATCCCTTGTCCTCAGCCCGTACCGCGTTCAACCGTTGCTGAGCCCCAAGGCCCCGTCTGCATCATCGCACGCGCAAGCAACAGCGCTGCCCATGCCCGCCATACAGCCCATCGCCGGCCCCTGCTGCACCGGCCACCGCAAGTCCTTCCCAAGCAAACGTGGTCTCCGTGTGCTGCCCTGAGCCCATCATGGTCGCCGAGTGCTGCCCTTAGCACTGCACAAGGGACACTAAAGGGCTATTGCTCACTGCTGTCAATAAATCCAGTGTGCTGTCCCATCCACGCCACGGGGCGAGGCATGTCCGCCTTGCACACGTGGTCACCGCCGCCGCCCATCCCGCACTGCCCCAGGGCGCCCCGAAACCCACCAGCGAGCGCAAACCAGGCGTTGACCGACCATGTACCCCCTCAACAGCTGCAGCACCACGTCACGGCACCATCTCCACAAGCAAAGCAAAAGTGCATGCACCAAATTATGCCCGTCGGCTCGGCGCAACACCCGGTGTAACCACTAGGCCCCCGCCCCCGCCCCTGCCCCCGCCTCCACCCCCGCCCCTGCGCCCGGCCCCGAGCCCTGGCCTCCCGCCGCCAGCCCCCGCAGCCATGCCGCCGTCTGGGTATCCATGGTTCCGTTCCGCACATGCGCTGCCACAGCCTGGTTCAGCTGGTCCTCCGGCCCCACCGGCGCGCCCTGCTCTACCAGCCAGCGCAGCGCTGGCACTCCAGTCCTCATCCACACCGAATGCACCAATTCGTCCAGTTCACCCCACGGCACGCCCAGCCGCCGCAGGGCGGTCAGCGTACCCAGGTCGCCAGGAGAGGCTGCTACAAAATAAGGGGAACCCCTGCCTGTGCGCAGATGACAGCCCTGTTGCTCCACCAGCCACTCCAGCAGCGCCTCGCGGCCGCTCTTGGCCGCAGCCACCAGCACCTCCCAGCCCGGTTGGTACCCCGACGCCTGCTGCAGCAGGTGCTGCACCATGGCCAGGTCGCCCCGCTCCGCTGCAGTCTGGACGGCCTCCGCTGCATTCCGCCGGAACCCGTCAATCGTACGTGTGTCCTTGGCATTCCAGTCCCTGCACCCCGCCTCGCCCAACACCAGCTGCACCACCTCCAGGAGGCCCCGTCTGTGGGCGGGCGTGTTGTTGGGCCAGCAGCGCAGCAGGTGCGGAAAGTCCGCCGGGGGCAGCCCCGCGGGGGACACCCCCGCCTCGTCCGCCAGCCACCGCACCATGGCCAGACTGCCGCTGCGTGCAGCGTAGCAATAGTCTTCGGGCGTGAACGCACACCCAGCCTGTTGCCGCAGGAGCTGGACCATCGGGATGCTGCCGAATTGCGCAGCGGTGTTCTGCAACCTCGCCAGGCCGCGCTCGGTCGTCAGGCCGGGCTGCTGCAGCAGGTACTGCAGCACCTCAACGTGGCCTTCCTCCGCAAGGGCAGTCGTGCGGAGTGGGTGCTGCAGTTCAAAGTGGTCTGCATGAAGCGGTGGTGCCCCCCGCTCCCGCAGCTTCACTGCGCGGTCTGAGCCCTTGACACAGGCGCCGAACAGCTTGGACCAAGTGACGTCGGCAACGGCTGCTGCCGGCAGCTCGCACCCCGCCTCGTCCACCAGCCACTCTGCTACGGCCAGGCCGGCGTGCTCCAGCGCAGACCGCAGCACCTCAATGCCGGCCATGTGGCAGCCCCGCTCCCGCAGCCACCGCAGCATGCTCAGGTCCCCCGCGCGGGCAGCTGCAGTTGCCGTGCTGTCCCTGAGAGCCAAACCTTGACCAGCATCCAACACCCACTGGACTTTGGCCTCGGCGTCAGGGGTGGCGGACCCTGCAGCTGCGTCCAACACCAGTTGACCGAGCGTAGGGCGGTCGTCGGTGTCGCTGCGCGATCTGCAGGGCGTGCTATCCCGCATCGCGTCCCACGCCGCCTGCAGCCCCGCCAGGTCGCAGTGCTGCGCCGCCGCTCGCAGCACCCCGGCTGGGTTTACGAGCCCCAAGCAGCGGCGCAGCAGCCAGCCCAGCAGCTGCGGGTGGCCTGCCTTCACCGCCGCCACGCCAGGGTCGCAGATACTGAGCTGCCTTCCGAACAGCATGGTTCCGTGCTGCAATGCATCTGGGAAGATGCTCGGCTGCAGCAGTGCCAGCGCCACCTCGAGGTTCACCTCGCTCCCACTGGCGGCAGCCGTGCACAGCAGCTGCATCTTGTGCCAATAGCAGACCTGCCGCATGTGCTGCTGCCCGGCAGGCATGACCCATGGTACGGCGTGGGGCAGCAGCGGCTGAGACAGGGAGGCGGTGCAGTGCTGGGAACCGCTAAGGCCGGCGGCTGCGTCCGGGGACACCAGGCGGCCGCTGAGGGTGCGGTCGTTTGGGGGCAGGAGGCACAGGACGTGCAGCTGGAGCGCGGGGGGCAGCTGCGGCACAGGCGTTTCGGTGGTGGCACCGCTGCTGCTGCTGCTGCTGCTGCTGCTGTTGCTACAAGACGCACTCGCCTTCATGGCTGTCGCTGGATGTTACCCGTATACACGCTGCAGGGCCAAGGGCTGGGTCACCGGGGCGGGAAGGGTGAAGGCGCCGAGGCAGGAGCAGGACGGGTTGGACGCTGACGGTGCAACTAGTGAAGCGAATTGGCACCTTGGATGCAGAACGCTTTATACAGTTTGCTGGTATGGAATGTCGTGTTAGTCCGGCTGCGTATGCGCTTCCGCCCGAGGCGGACTCTTTGCGACGACTCTGCGCCCCACTGCTGCCTACCTGAAATAAAATTTCGTTTGTGAAACTGACTTAAGCGTTAGAGTATGGCTTGGGAACAACGCTTTTGCGAACAAGGAGGGCTAGCGTCACAGTGAATCTGCTGCGAGTCGGTACCCCCTGCTGAACACTCGGCAGCAATTTGAAGGCACAGTGGACATGCGGAAGTGGTCTGACTACCGACGGGGGCTGGTAGCGACCGGGAGAAATGGAGAGGGTGCACCTGGGGTTCATGTAACCAGGGGAGCCCCTCGACGTGCACCTGCACGCCCGCACCAGGCGCTGGACCGTGCTGCACCGCTTCGTCCTCTATCGTAAACGCTAGTATATGCACGGCTCATGCACGTGACCTTGCATCATGCAGCTGGACAACAACAGGAACATGAAGTAGACAAGGCATTCTGGTGCAAGCGACAGGCGCAATCATGTTCACCTCCCGCTTGTCCTCCGCGTTATACCGGTAGCACTCAGCGGGTGCTTTCTCCAGGCCAGGAGGACGCCCATTACGAAGAGCCTTAATGGCTGCAATCACCTCAGCCAGCTCAATAGGCTTTTTCAGCTCGGCTGTAAGTGCGCGGCGCTCACTTTATTCACTGTGGAAAGGTTTACAGGTAAGGAGATGGGCAGGGACAGACCCAAAGCCCGACCAGCACAGGCAAGCACCAGCACCACCAACGCCCAAACCCAGCGAACCCCAACCGCAAGCAGGAACACCTGATGAAGAGGGCAAAAAACCGACCACCATAGGACAGGGACAAGGGGACAAGCCAAAATGACCTTGCTGCTCAGTTGCGATGCACGTGCATCATGCCACAAATGACATAGGTAAGAATGCCGTGCGCCTGGTGCTCAGCCACCACATCTCGTTCCACGCCGCCGGTCAGCAAGCCCGCAAAGTGCCTCCTCCATACCTCCATGTCCGTCAGGGCGCACGGGGGCGCACCGCCCAGCAGCTTTTCCCATAGCCGCCGGGGTTCGTACGACAAGATGTCACAGACGCATGCATTTGTTGCAGCTCATGGTCGCGCCGGGCAGCACGCTTGGCGCGGTTGTAATCACGCCGTGCCCTTTGCAAACCTCTGAGCAGCATCGGCGGCGCTCAACCCTTCTGCCCCCTTCCGCAGCTCCGCCGCACACGTCAGCATGTGCACCTTGGCGGCGGCACACACGCATTATTTCACCAAGTAGCCTTCCCCACTCACTCCATAGTACCGCCACCAAAAGCCTGATGCATACACTTACACAAGTGGTTACTAATGCTCGCTACAACCTTGGTAACCATGCGCTCACCCTGCGCTTGAGCCTGCACGGCCGCCCGGGCATGCTGGGGCACCAACGCCTCTGGGGCGTCAAAGAACGCAGCGCACCGGCGATGACGTGCCACATCAAAACGAGATCGGACCTTCCTTTTCCACAACTTGACGCGGTCACTTAGGACGTCTAGGACAAGCGACACGGGGCAGTGGTCTGAAAACAGCTTGCCGTTGCTGCCACTCGCTCAGGGGGGCCTGCTTCATGACACGCAAATGCTTGACTGAGGGGAACAGTGCTGGAGATGCAAGACACAGATCTCTCATACTCCCTCCCCCCAAAGGCGAAATGTACGTGCACGCGCCAGCAAGGTCGCCACGCAGGGGCCCGGCCATTCAGCACCACAAGCTCACACTGACGGCACACATCCAGCAACTCGAGGCCAAAGCTATTGTGGTGCTTGTCACACGTCGCAGGCCCCTTGCTCAGGATACGCCGGTAGGCTTCAGCACCGACAAGATCTACCCCTAGGTCCCGCCCAAGACTATCTAGGTACTCCACATCCGGGACGTCATGCAAGTCCTTAGCGGGGGTTTCTGAGCCCCGCGTAGCCCCAACACGCGCGTTAAAGTCACCCAGCATGAGCGATGCATCTGTCGGAAGCCGCAGTGCAGCGGTGCTGTCCCGTATATCTGCATATATCTGCATACAAGTCGGCCGCCACCTCGCCGTCAGTCCGTTGCCGCTGCTGCCGGTTCACCGTGGCATCTGCTGGAGAGGCGCAAAGTGCGCACACCAGCAGGCTGCGACCCCCTCGGTTGAGGTGGCCGGCTCAAACCGCAGCCACACAGCTTCACAGCCCACAAAACCATCTGGACCCTTCAACTGGGTGCACGCCCCCGCCAGTCCGTCATCCCGCCGCGCCTCAAGGCCGCCATGCTGGCAACCGTGTCGGAGGAGGAGGCGGAGGCCGCATGACGGCCGGCCAAGGCGCGGTGGTGGAGGGCGTGACAGCGGCGGCCCATGGTGGCACGAGTGAGCTGGGCGAGCTTGCAGGTGCTGCTGTGGGACGTGCATGGGATCACGGCTACTACACTGGCTGATGTGGTTTTCCTGGAGCGGGCGACTGCACATGATGTGGTGGTTGTTACTGAGACAGTCACATCCCCGTGCACCCACGGCCCCGTGCCCTCCCGCATGGCCGCAAAAGGGCGGAAGCCCAGAAGCACAAGCTGGCTGGCAGGGCGTGCTAGGCTGAAGTGCGTCTTAGTAACAACCACCACATCATATGCATTCGCCCGCTCCAGGAAAACCACGTCAGCAAGCTTGATAGCCGTAATCCCAGGCACGTTCCACAGCAGCACCCGCAAGCCCCGCCCAGCCTCGCTTGTGCCACCCTAGGCCGCCGCCGTCACGCCCTCCACCGCCGCGCCTTGGCCGGCCGTTACGCTGGCCGCCGCCTCCTCCGCCTCCTCCGCCTCCTCCGCCTCCTCCGCCTCCTCCGCCTCCTCCCCCTCCTCCCCCTCCTCCGCCTCCTCCTCGGGCACGGCCGCCAGCGCGGCGGCCTTAAGGCGCGGCGGGATGACGCAGCCCTTGGCCTTGACGCAACCCTTGGCCTTGTGGATGTTGACCAGCTCCTCGTCGGTGTGCTCTAACTTGCCGATGGGGCCCGGGGCAAGGGACGCCTACGGGGCGGGGTTGGGAAGCCGGGGGCAGGCGTTACTTGTGAAAATGCACTGCAGCAACACACAACGCCAGCTGGTGCCCGGGAAGTTTGTGAACGCGCAAAACCGTGCATGTGTGTTGCAAAGGTGCGCAGGGAAGGTGTGCAGGACGGGGGCACTTACCGACTGGCGGGAGTTGGTAATGGTGACAGCGGCGTGCAGCGGGCCCTTGATGCCGGCGATGGTGCCAATGAAGCGCGCCCCCGTGGAGAACTTGAGCGTGCCCTCCTTGAGGTCCAGTGTCAGCGTCACCTCGCACTTGCCGTCCACAAACGCGAAGATGGGCGCGGCCTTGCCCTTGTGCTTGGCGGTGGAGCCCCTGAAGCCATGTGCACCGGGATGCAATGAATCAAGCGCTGGAACGGCAGCCAAGTAGACCCTACCCATGGTTGCACAGATTCTCATGGTTGTGTGGCAGTCCGCAACAATCATGCCAAGCCCCAAATGGTACATAGGGTATGAGCGATGGGCCTGAGCGCCATTTACGAGCCCTTGTGGCTGGTACGCCCCAAAGTGACAGACGCCAGCTCCCACTGCCCACCTGACGGGCTTGGCCAAAGCCGACCAGTTGGACAGCGTGCTGACGTGGAAGTAGCGGCCGTTGACGTAGAAGTAGCCAAAGTAGTCGAGGCCGATGCCGCAGCGTTCTTCACCCAGCGAACGTCGGAGGTCCATGGTGGGCGGCGCAACGCCCACGAGGAAGTTGGACGGCTGCTGGTACGGCATCTGCTGCTCCAGCCTGCACCGGCATTCCCGCACGCAACAGACACCCGACACCACATTCACGTCACCGGGGGCATCTTCATTCAGCCATGCTCCCCCACAACCTGCCCCGGCACAAGCAGCCTCAAAAGCGGACAGGTGACACAGTTTGTTACGACACAGGTCGCGTGGGGTACTGTGGTACCCCACGGGAGGCACGCCCACCTGACGGTCCAGCTGTGCACCTCCGGCTTACAGTACTCCCGCAGCCCCAAGACGGTGGCCTGCCCGTTGGTCTCCAGCGCGCCCGTGGCGGGGCTGACCACCGGCCGCAGCGTGCAGGAGGCGCCGTCGGGCGACAGCCGCGCGTGCTTGGACGCCTTCTGCGGGGTCCAGCGCAGGCTGTGCGCCAGGTCCGCGAACATGCAGCTCGAGCGCAGCGTGATGGAGTCCATGATGTGGTCCAGGGACACGTACGGCCACACCTCGTCTGTGCGAAAGACAGCGGGCAATACGCACTGAGGTAGCCGCACAAGTAGGAAGGTCATGATAGGGCGGAGGGCGGCGCGGCAAGGAACCAGCGGACAGGGAGGCCGTGACTGATGTGCTCACGGTGCCGGTGAAGCCAGCGGGCGCTACAAGTTCCACACGTTCTCAGCGACAGGGCCTAGCTGCACCAGCAGGGTGTTGAACCTGTGTGGCGCTAAGAGCGGGCTCACCTGGCAGCCCATCCCCTGCGCCCTGCAGCATGTTGTTCTTCAGGAAAACGATATGCCGCTGGTCCATGTCCAGCTGCACGCTGATGATGTCTCCCTCGGCGTACGGCTCGGCACAGCGCGTGATGAGCTTGCCGGCCACGCGGATGGTGCCGTTGGACAGGTAGTAGGTGCGGTGCTTCATCTCCTATTGCCAGGCAAGCGGCGCAAAGGGCTGCCATTAATACGCAAGGCACGAAGAGCCTGCATCGGCCAGGCGCTAGGACGCCGCTGTCACGGGATACAGCCGGCAATGGGAAGCTGCCGCAGATGTAGCTCCTGCGTTCGTACAGCACTCGTAAGGACCAGGCAGGTGGGGCAGGGAATCCACACGTGCACGGTGCTGCACCTCAACCCAGGCCCCGCCATGTGCCATCACCACGTGAGCGCAAACCCGCGCGCACCAGGGGGTCTGCGTTAAGGTCGTGGCCGCCCACCGTGACGCCGATGAACAGGTTGGAAGAGTCCTCCACGTTGTTGATGTACACGTTCCAGCTGTGCTGCCCCGACGACAGGCACAGCGTGCCCAGCACCGTGGCGTACCGGTAGTCGCCGCCCCCGTTGCTCATCTTGGTCACCGTCAGCCCGTCGATCACGTTCAGGTCCTTGCCCGCGCGCGCTTCGTCCCACCTGGCAGCGGGAGGCGACAGCGGAGGAGCACTTTGGCCGGGCGAGTGACGGCGTATGCCGCCGCTCTTACCCGCACATACAGCTGCAAGCTCTACCTTCTCCTTCCCACCCTGGATCGGTCCTGACTAACAAACACATCTGGCATTACTAGCAATGTCTTATCCGTGTAGGTGCAGCACCAACCGTAGCACGAGATACCAGCTTGTTCTTCCTGACTGCCTTGCCTCAGTAAGCCGTAGGATTGACGTGACACTCAACGACGACGACCCAGCGCGCACGCGCACCTGAGCTGGCCTATGTGCTCCCTGGTGTTGAGCACCGTGGGCCTGTTCTGGATGGTGACCTTGCTCTCCTCGCTGCCCATGGTCACCGCCGCCACCAGCGGCCCCCGCACGCCCTCGAACGCCGTGCCCAGCTGCGTGCCATTCCGCGCAAAGCGGATGGTGCCCGCCGCCAGATTCACCAACACCGTCAGCACGTCGCCGTTCTTGAACGGCTGCGTGAACTCCTGCTCCCGCCCGTCAAAGCGCTTTTGCCCGTCCGAGTGCAGCGCCCACCCGCAGCCACGGTCCCCCACGCATGTGGAGGGGTCCATGGTGGGTGGCGCCACGCCAACCCACACCCCGTCGTGCCCCAGGGTGTCAAGGATGACGTGCAGCTTGTGGATGCCGGTGCCGCTGTACTGAATGGTGCCGCGCACGGTGGAGGGGCCCTTGGAGGTGGACTTGGTGGCGGTGAGGCAGTTGGAGGACAGCTCGATGTCGGGGCCACGGTGCTGCGTGTCCCACTCCATGTCCGCCAGGTGGCGCGGGGTGAGGTTCAGCAGCAGGCTGCAGCTGCCCAGCAGCGTGATCTGGAGGCAGGGGAGGGCGCATAGGGAGGGCACACAGGCAGGGCACCATGGGACAGGGAGGCGGTACAGTGTTGGGGCCCGCTGAGGGCAGCGGCTGCGTCCGGGGACACCATCCGGCCGCCGAGGGCGCGGTCGTTGGAGGGCAGGAAGCACAGGATGTGCAGCTGGAGCGCGGGGGGCAGTTGCAGCACAGGTGTGTTGCTGCTGTTGCTGATACTGCTATCAGACGCGTTCGCCTCCGTGACTGCCGCTGGGCGTTACCGTACCCGTACACGCTGCAGCGCCAAGGGCTGGGTCACCTGCGCGGGGACCAGGTCACCAGGGTCAGCAGGTAGAGGTCGGACATAGGACGCCGGGGCAGGAGCAGGACGGGTTGGACACTTAAGGTGCAAGGAGTAAAGAGAATTAGCACTTCGAGCGCAGCCCAATTGATACAATATGCTGGTATGGAATGTCGTGTTAGCCCTTCTCCTTACGCGCTTCCACCGCGAGGCGTGTGCGCGAAGTTCCTTTGCGACGACCTCTGCGGCCAACCGCTGCCTACGTGAGATAGTAATTCCGCATGTGAGACTGACGTAAGCGTTCGGTATGGCTCGGGGTATAACCCCTTTGCGAACAAGGCTTGCAACACCCTGAATACCAGGCTTGCAACACCCTGCTGGATAGTCGGCAACGAATCGCAAGGCACAGTGAACATGCGGAAATGGTTTGATTACTAACGCGGGCTGGTATCGAACGGCAGAAAAGGAGAAGTTGCACGGTAGGTGCATGATTGACTGCCGTGCCCACCCCCTGGTGTGGCCAGGCCCTGGACCGTGTGCACAGTGCTGCGCCCTTGACTGCACCGCTTCATCCTCTACCGGAAACATTAGTATGCATGGATCCATGTATGCGGCCATGCATCATGCAGGTGCACGTAAGGATAAGGACAGGAAGACACGGCATTCAAGTGCAAGCAGGACCAAGCAAAGGCGCGGGGTTTTGGCCGGCCTGGCGTGTTGCAGCCACTGCGAGCCGAAGGCGCTGCGCAACACCATGCTGACGGCTGCAGCACGCTTGGCTAGTGCTGTACATTCCCAAGCCGCAGCCCCGTCATCGGATGATCTGTGGCCTCTATAAGTTGGCACTTCCACCCCAAGCCACAGCAGCAAGGCCCACTCTGCCACGTGTCACATGCACCAGCCAACGCCACATGGCCAACAGCTTGAGCTGAAGTACAAAAAAACTGGTACATCATCACCAATACCGCCAGCTGAAGTGGATCACCTCATGCCGGCGGCCCCATAGCCACTCCATCGTGCGGCAGGTCACCCCATCCGGCAAAATGCCGCACCCCGTGCAACACGCAACGGCCTGATTACCCCGTCGCACTCTCACGTCCTAGCACCTCGCCTTGCCGGCACCCCTGGCCTGCTAAGCTTCTTGGGGGCCAGGGCACCTCAGCGGCACTGGCTGTCCCCTGCCTCCCTCACACCTGAGCGGCACAGACGGCGCCCTTGCTGCTCTGCGCCGCAGCAACAGTCCTGCAGAACAGCACAATGGCGCACGTACCAGTATATCGGGCGTGCGTCGCTTGGGGCAACGCAGCAAGTGTCGCCATCCCCAACCCACCGCAGGAGACGTCCTGCGGCACCAAGCACCGCCACGGCGGCTTCAGCGCTGCGCATACGTCCCGAAGGGGCCATCACTACAGCCCCACCACCGCCCCTGCCCCTGCCTCCTGCCCAGTGTTCCGGTCTTATCTGGAACAGAATCCTAAACGCTTACAATTTTGGACCCTCCCTGCCGCAAATTGTCGAAGTACTGCTTACAATTTTGGCCGTAAAAATTGCAAGTCCGTGAATATTTTCTGGGGGGCAAGCCCCCCTGCCCCATACCCCCAAGCACCCGCATGGCAAAGCAGCAGCGTGGCTGTGGAGTACACTTGGGGTACACGCGCACGGGACCATGACAGCCAAGCGCGCTGTATGCATGCGCTCACACGCACGCACACTGTACGTCTGTACCGATACGCCCAGGGGAACTCCCTGGGGTGTGCCTTTGGTGATGAGCGCCCTGAACTTGCCTACAACTCTTACGGCTGCCTTGAAAAAATTGTCTGAGTACCGCCTACAATTTCAGGTGCAAGCTGCATAGAAATCCTAATCTCGCATACAATTTTGACCCCCAAAATCCTAAGAACCGGCCTGTACGGCCGGGAAATTCGTAATATTGTGGAAGACCGGAACGCTGCTCCTGCCCCGCCCCCGAACCCTGGCCTGCCGCCGACACACGCCGGAGCCATGCCGCCGTCTGAGGATCCATGCTCCCATCCTGCACCTCCCACGCCACCTCATTGCGTGTTTCGGCCACCATACCATGTCTGGACTTGTGAGCCTCAGGATGCTGCGCCCAGCACAACATGACATGTAAGCTACTGGTACGTCATGATCTTGCTGCAGCACCCCTGCAGGCGCAGCTGAGTTGCGGTAGCGCTGATGTTAGCACACAGTCCCAACCCACAACACCACAAGCTCCCGCCGGGTACACCGCAGTCACTCGGGTCACTCGCAATGGCATCGCACACCCGCCCCACATAATGCCAGCGCGCAGTAACCCGTCACACCAGCATGCCGGCGCTGCGGCACGTCCGCCTGTCAGCGTGGCATTCGGATGCCGGCACGATGGCATCCGCAGCTGCAGCTGCTGCTGGAGGATGCCACGTGCCAAGTCAGGATGTTGATTATGCCGCACGCAACGGCCACAGCAACCACTCATGACTCTCTCCGCATCAGCTCAGCCTACGCGCTGAGCCCCTACCGGGCTTAACCCGTGGCTGCTGCTGCTGCTGCTGCCGTACCATCATTCTCTTGCCCCATACCCGCCCCTGCCGCTCCCCCTGGCTCAGGCGCCTCCCCCGCCCCAGAGCCCTGGCTTGCCGCCGCCACACTCCGAAGCCATGCCGCCGTCTGGGGATCCAAGTGCCCCTCGTGCACCTCCCACGCCACCGCCTGATCAACCTCGGCCGCCGACCCCACCGGCGCCCCCTGCCCCACCAGCCGGCGCAGCGCCTCCACCCCGCAGTGCGCCTCCACCGCCTTCAACACAACGCCCTCCGCGCCCCACGGCACACCCAGCCGCCGCAGAGCGGCCAGCGTACCCAGGTCGCCGTACCTCGCAGGATGGAGGTAGGGCGACCTGCACGTGTTACAGCCCTGCTGCCCCACCATCCACCCCAGCAGAGCCTCGCAGCCCACCTGTGCTGCAGCTAGGAGCACAGGGCCTTCTGGTCGGTGTCCCGGCGTCTGCTGCAGCAGGTACTGCGCAAGCGCCTGGTGGCCCCGCCTCTACTACCACAACTCGGCCCAGCCCGGGGCCCAGTCCCCAGCCATGTCTCTCCGGGCAACACCATGTGCTTCCATTCCCCAGTCCACATTGTCCTTCGACCACTCGACTGCCGACGCTGCCTACCGGCACCCCTACAGCCCCTCCCTCGGCCAGCGCCAACACCAGCACCAAGGCACCTGATCGACACTCTCTAACCAGCTTCAACTCCAGCCCCAAAAGGCATGCCCTGACCACCATTGAGGCCTCCACGCTGGCCTGAGCAGCATGCGCAATGATCCGAGTCGCCCTGTCTGCCTCCACGCCAAACCAACACCCAACGCACGCGCATGCCCTGCTACAATATCGTCCAAGAACGCGCCCGCTGCGACAGGGGATGCCCTCAGCAGATTCCATTGCATGCTTCCACGCTGGCACACCCGCGAAGCAGGCCTTCTGTCTTCGCCGCCAAGCCCCATACGACACCACCGCCCTGCCCCACAAGCCCCGTGGCCCGTCTCTTTCAACGGCACACCCGCCACCAATATGCACTACCCAACCGGCCCCTCAAGCACGACGCCACGCTAGCATCCGCACTAGCCTCTCCGTCTCCCCTGCAACGCCCCGTACCTAGCCATCAGTATGCTCACACAGTCCCCCGGCCCCACTCGTGCGCCGACGCCTCCTCCGCGCCCATGTCGTCCGCCAACCACCCCTGCTCACTCATCCACATCCGCACAGATGAACGATACGCTTCCCTCGCGGCCGCCTGAACCTCCTGCTCGCTGCCCATCGGCGCGTCCTGCTCCACCAACCACTGCAGCGCCGGCACACTGCACCCGTCCCTCACCGCCTGCACCACCACGTCTTCCGCGCCCCACGGCACGCCCAGCCGTCGCAGGGTATTCAGCGTGCCCAGGTCGCCGTGCGTGGCTGGGTGCACGTACGGAGACTCTGCCCCGACACCCTCTGGGCCACCCAGCTGCTGCTCCACCAGCCATTGCAGGAGCGCCTCGCAGCCCGCGTCGACCGCACTCCACAGCAGCCGTGCGGCTGACCAATGCGCCGGCTGCAGCCCCTGCTGCTGCTGCTGCTGCTGCTGCAGGCACATGTGCTGCAGCTGCTGCTGTTCCAGGTACTGCATAAGGGCCAGGTCGCCTCGCCCTACAACCCTGCTCCACGTCACGGCCACATGGTGCATGCCCCAGTTGGAGTAGCCCGCGCCCGCCATCAGCTGCACCGCCTGCAGCAGCTCCCGGCTCCTGGCGGCAGTGTTGGGCCACCGCAAGATCAGGTCCTGCATGCTCTCCAGCCGTATGCCGGCAGCAGACACCCCCGCCTCCTGCGCCAGCCACCGCACCACAGCCAAGCTCGCCGCCCTCCCCGCCCCCTCGTACGCAGTGTGGCTTAGCTCCACGCCCGCCTGGCGCAGCCACTGCAGCATGGGGATGCTGCCGGAACGACCTGCCAGTTCGGCTGCTTGGCTGCCAAACAACACGCCGCCCGCCCCGAAGGCTGTCCACAGGTACTGCGCAACCTGCACATGCCCTGCTGCTATGGCCTCCGCGGCCACAGAGCGCAGCAGCTCCGCGTTCGCTTCTAGCAGCGGCGCACCGCGCTCCTGCAGCCACTGCAGCTTAACCACGCCGCCAGCGCTCTGTGCCGCCGCTGCCAGGAGTTCGCGCCAGCCCGGTCCCTGGCCACCGCCACCGCCTGCCCCCGGCAGCGACACACCCACCTCGTCCACCAGCCACTGCGCCACGGCCAGGTCGGCGTGCTGCAGGGCTGACTTCAGCACGCTCAGGTCCATGGGGCAGCCGCGGTCGCGCAGCCACTGCAGCCGGCCCAGGTCCCCCGAGCGGGCGGCGGCCACAGCCGCAATATTGCGGAGGCGGTAGGCTCGCCCCCCCATGGACACCAGCCACTCCATCTTCCCCAGGGCGTCTGGGGTAGGGGAAGAACATGCTGCATCCAGCATGTTGAGTTCCAGGATGTGCCGACTGGCACGCTTACCACAATTGGGGTGGCCCCGCAGCGCAGCGTACGCCGCCTGCAGGCCCTCCAAGCTGCAGTAATGTGCCGCCGCCTCCAGCACCCGCCTGCTGTTCACGACCCCCGGGCAGCGGCGCAGCAGCCAGCTCAGGAGCTGCGGGTGGCGCGCTTTCACCGCCGCCACGCCCGCATCCCAGTAGCCGCACATGTTCCCCTGCCCTCCGCAGCAATCCGATGCGCGGTGTACCGATGCGCCAACGTCTGGGTAGCCGCCTGGGCTCTGCAGCACCTCGAGGAACACGCTCGGCTGCAACACAGCCAGCGCCACCTGCAGGTTCGCCTTGCTGCCGCTGGCGGCGGCTGTGCACAACAGCTGCAGCTTGTGCCGGAAGGGCAGCTGCCGCACGTGCTGCCGCCCTGCCTCCACGGCCCAGCGCACGGCGTGGGGCGGCAGCGGCTGGGACAGGGAGGCGGTGCACGTGGGGTCCTTGCTGAGGGTAGCGGCTGCGTCTGGGGACACCAGGCGGCCGCTGAGGGCGCGGTCGGTGGGAGGCAGGAAGGACAGGACGTGCAGCTGGAGCACTGTGGGGAGTTGCCGATCGCAGGCAGTCCCAGTGGCTTGTGCGTCTTCCATGATTGTCACCTGCGCTCAAGGACCGCGAATGCGCGTGTAGAGGCCAAGGGAACAGGGGGTCAGGGGCTGGGTGACATGCCACAGCAGTCTAACTGGCGCTGCGAAGTTCACTGTTTACCATTGCAAAAAACCATACCAGCCCAGCGCCTCCGGGGCAACGCTGCTGAGCATCCTGTCCTATGCTGATAGAACACTGCATTTATGGTTGCCGCTGGTTGCCTTCAGATGTGAGCATCCCTGCGTTGCGCCAGCCGAAAGGAGACTTACTCACCTTTTGTTGCGCCAAACGCCAAGCAGAGGAGGAAGGAAATGGAACGGACTCAGCGATTGGCAGGTCCCCCTTTACCCGTCCCGCAGGCCTTCAACGCTCGCTCGCCGCTCTTTTGCCTGTTGGGCCCCCTTCCGATACGGCTATCCGAGACCGGGCGCGTGGCTGCTCTACACTCACGCTAAAATGCAAAAATGTGAACGAAGCTACAGCTTAAGCTTTCATGATTGACGCTTTGAACACAACCCTTGCCGACCGCACAGCATAGCGCTCCGCTACTTTATTATTCAGGTCTGGGCATTAAGTAGTACTTGACGGCATACTGTCTGCAGGAGGGCCCCTGCTGCAGAGCTTTTCCAGTTTCGGTGCCCCTGCCCCGGAACCACAGCACGTGTGAAGGTGCCAGTCACACCCGACCTAGGCCATTCTCGGAATCTTTGATATTGCGTCAAGGAGCTTGGGTGCCATGGAGCCCCATGGCGCGTAGTGTGCGTGCCGTGCCCCACCATGCTGGAAAGGCAGAGAGTGACAAGGAACGCTGTCCCCTCCTCACGCCTCAGCGGGCCTGATGGGCCCCGCTGGCATCCTGCCTCATTCGCTGCCGGCCTGCCGCAGCAATGTTGCATCGCACTTACATCGTCTGTAGCTGTTCAAAGATTGCCCCTGACCCCAGCCCACCGCATCGGGCGCTCTGAAGCACCACGCACCACCGCAGCGGCTTCAGGTCCACATGTGCTTGCCAAGCACGAATTCCAAGTCCCTGAAACCTTCTCACGAAGAAAACACCGTGTTGAAACCGCATCAACGGGCGCTGTTGACGAGGAATGAAACTGGAAGAACAAGAAGCGTCGTGTTGTTACAAGGGAGTTGGAAGCCGTGCTTGCGTTCAGCACACGGCGGAGGCACCGGGGCTTCCCGACCGTGAAGGTGTGCGTAGGCACATCCAGGTGGAGCACCTTAGTCAGTCAAAGTTCGCAAAGTACCGTACGCCAGCGTCGCACACACGCCGTATGCCGTAGGACGCCAAGCAACAGGCGTGCCCCTGTGCCCAGGACAGGCATGCCCACAGGGCCAAACACCATGCACCGACGCTGTGCAAAGAGGAGTGTTAGTGAGGTTGCATGCACAAATGTTGCCGTACTCAAAATGCGCCGTACTCAGATCCCACGAACTCAAATTGCGCGGCACACGTACTCAAAATGCGCCGTACTCAAGTCACACGTACTCAATTCGCACGGCACATGTATTAAGGCGCAGCAATGCCACCATTGACCTATATCTTCCTTTCCTGAGATGACATCCTGCCCACCTTTCATGTCAGAAGGTGAAATGTCGCTGTTGCAAGCAGTGGGACAGCATGGGCCGTACCGTATGTGCAGTGGAGTGAGGACCATCCGGCTTACGGAAGCAAATGCAGCGGTACTCAACTGGCAGCACTCCTTGCCGCACGTTGCAGGCATGTCGTTCCTCGCTGGTGGGGGGGCTCCGCCCCCTCACACCCCCCCCCCGAACAGACACCTTGCTCCTGGAAAAGGGGAGCCACACGCAAATAACCAAGGGCACACGGAACGGCCATCCCGGGGTGTAGGCTGTAGGGTCGGGGGGATGAGCAAATGCCGTCTTGGACCTCGCCACATTCCTGTGTGCCAACTCGGGGGGGGGTGTGGGGGGCCGGAGCCCCCCACCAGCAAAGGACATGCGTGGCCTGGGCTCTGCAATATGCAAGCTGTCAGGTTGGGGCGGACATGTTGTGTGAAGAAACAACCTCGGGGGTGTGTGGGGGGATGGAGCCCCCCCACCAGCGAGGAACGTCATGCATGTCTTGGACCTTGCCATATACCTGCATATACCCTGCCTGCGTGCCCTCTCAGGGGGGCGTGGGGGGGCGGAGCCCCCACCAGCAAAGGGCATGCGTGACCTGGGCTATGCCATGTTGCCCTAAAAAATGCCCCCGCTGGGCGTCGACCAGGACTTGCATACCGATACACACTCATTGCTGGAGTAGTGCGACAATTCTCAAAGCACTGTATGCACTGTGGAATTCAGATTGCGCTGTTTTGTTACAAGGGATTCGGCAAGAGGCAGCGAATGACACGCACGGCTTGGGCAAAGCATGCTTGGGCAACGCATACGGCACCAGGCAAAGCATGCCCTCCGCTGGTGGGGGGGCTCTGCCCCCCAACACCCCCCCGAGCGGAATGCCCTGGATAGGGCTTCCCCAAAGAATCACTGCATGGCCTGGTGCTGTGTGCCCTGTGTTCATGCGCGGGGTCCCCCATCCAAAAGCAAGGTGTCCGCTCGGGGGGGGGGGCGGAGCCCCCCCACCAGCGAATGACACGCACGGCCTGGGCCATGCCGTATGCCCTGCGTTCATGCGTGCAGCATCAAGGTTTACGACTTGTGCAGCTTGCCTCTTTCAGGCCGACGTTGCTTCGCCATTTCAGCTCGCGCATGTCAATTGTCAAGAGTCCATGACGGACTCTGCCGACGGGGTACCCCGCAGCAAAGCAGGCCTCGGCAAAGGGGTTGTCGTAGCAGGGCTGCGCGCAGGAGGCCGCGTCCACGGTCGGGACGGCGGGCCGATGGCGCAGCAAATGTGAGGTGCTGTGGCGCATTGGCGGCTTTTGTGCCCTGGTTTTGCAGCATTACGACAGTACTGCTGGGCGCGCCTGCGCCGTACAACAGCAAGAAACCAGGGGGCGTGGGACCGCGAAAGACCGCAAAGAGCTAATCTGTACAGGCATTGCCCCCTGGGGCTGGGGTAAGGGCCCCGCGCAGGTCACAGAAAGCGCAGAGGGAACGAACAGGCGCGCGGTCGACTACGATACTGAACAGGTCCTGGACGTCATCACGTATCCGCAATCCTAGGGGATTCAACAGTTGCCCTTTACTGCGTCCGCGTGAGGGTCAGCGCCCGTAGGTCGTGTCCGTAAGTATTCCAGGGCCAGGCCAGCGCCCTGCATTAATTACTGGCAACAAAACAGAATGGATCATGATGACCAAATGACAAATACCGTACGATGCCAGTCACCAACAGCACAAACTGTGTCTCAAAAAACGACGAGGGTCTGTCCCGTGCGTGCCGCTCGGACCACTGGACGGGCAGCAGAGGGACCCAGCGGTCAAGGCCTTTTGGCACATCAGGACACTAGCTACAGGTACAGCTTGTTACAGCAAGCGCAGCCGCTGTGCTGAGGCGTCCGTGGCTCTTCAACTCCCCCCCAAAACCACCCCTGATGACAAAGCTCCTGGCTCCCAGGCTGCCTTAGCAAGCAGCTCTGCCGGGCGTACGGCCCTGTTCTGCCCAGGAGCTTTCCTGCCACGAACACTGCTATAATGACATTTGTACATGATCACTATGTATTGCACCTGCTACACTGTTTTGTTTGCAGAAAGGGAGCACAGCAATAGAACCACCTGGATGGAGCACGGCTGGCGCTAACCACCCACCTTGCTATGAAGCCTGCCCGTGCGCGCCCCAAACCGCCCCCGGCCCCCCGCCCGTCCCCACCCCTTTTCGCCCCCCTCCCCACCCCCCCACCCCCCTATACACACACCGATTTCCGCAAGCCGACTGTACCCGGTTCAATCACTCTGTGCCGCTCTGCATCCAACACCCGCCCCCCGCCCGTGCCCGCCAATGCGCGTTCCCACCTCTTTCCAACCGCCCTGTGGCCCCTGCCCGCACGTTCCTCGCGGGCTGCCCCACGCTCCCCCGCCCCACTCACCCTCCCATCATGCGGCCCGGTGGCACGTGTCTGCGTCTCCACACTTGCGACTGGGGAGTGCGCAGGTCCGTACTTCCTGCCACCCCCTGGCCTGCAGGTCTCAGGTGCGCCATGGGCTGCTGCTCCACGGCTGAGCGACCCGTGCCCGCCGTGCACCGTCGGAGGAGAGGTGCATACCGTATGCAACAGTGCGCAGCAGAGGTGCCCGCCTGACGAGGAAGAGCGATACCATGTCGGGGGCGAGGGTTGGGGAAAGCAGTTAGTGCAGTAGTTCGGGAGGGGGAGGGGCACAGGTGTTCACAAAAGTAACAGCCATGCGGGGATGCCTAGCAGGAGCACCCCAGCACGGGTGCGTCGTGTTGCCAGCGTATAGGAGCACACTTCTGCAAGAGAACATGACAAGGTTCTTGATTCGTCGAGGGAAGACCACAACAGTTTCGTGTGGTGGCGTTGGACCATTGCACCCGGTTTGGTGCTCTTCTTGCCCTTGCCCTCAGCCTGCTGTGCCCCTACCCTAACCCTACAAGACAGCCAACAACAGTCAAACTGGGAGCCAGGAGGTACACATCTGGTTGTAACCTTGTTTCGGCAGCCGTGTGCTTAATTAGCAGCTACACCCACCATGCCAGTCACTGCATACAGTCGCCTCCATTTGCCAGTACCGGTTTCAGTGTAGGCTGAGCACAGTAGGTCGAGCACAACGCAATTTTCCGTGCCCGAAATCGGTGCCCGAACCGCGCCGACGCCAGCTGTCGGCCTAGGTACAATAACCCTCGCCTTATCATTAGCGATATGCGTAGATACGCAAACATGGCTATGGTTAAGGCGTTGACTCCGCTTTTTAAGTTTTGTGATGGTGCCAGCGGCAAAGCGGAAAGCGTTTGCACAAAGAGGACTAGGCGTGTCTTATAAGAGGGATGTTGGTCGGTTAACACGGTTGCATGTCGGCGGGTTGGCCGGCCTGCTGTCACGTCGCTCACCCTGCTTACCTCGCCAGCCGCAGTGTGGTGACGCTGCATGTAGATGTATCGGTGACCACCCAGTAGTCCACTGCATGTGCCAGGTATCGGCACGGCGGACGTGCCTGCCCTTGGTGCTGCGCTGGACAGGGGAGAGCGGGCGACATGCAGGGCCTGGCAGGGACGGCGTCAGCAGCACCTCAGCAGCACCATCACCACCGCCTGCGCGTCCCAACAACCGTACGGCAGTTTCGTGCCCCCACATGTATGGTGCTTTGTGAGCCCAGAGCTACTCCAAAAACCCTACAGCTGTACAGCCAAGTACATCAACCGCATGTGTGGTCTACCGGTACCTGGACGCTGGACCCGTGGGGAAGGCGTGGTGGCCTGCGGCTATCAGCGAATAGTGAACCGTAGGGCATCAGCTGATGGCTGACAAGGAGGAGTGATCCTATGCCCCGAAGCCTACCATATTACAGGAATGGATGGTCTGCGCAGGCAGCTACCAGCTGTAACAGCTGCCATACGCCGTCGATGCAAAGTGCGATGCCAACCACTCAGCAAGGAACTAACCCCCTAACACCTCCTTTTCTTTCTGTGGAAAGGTTTACAGACGAGGAGACAGGAAGGGACAGACCAGCGGGAGACCAAATCCCAACCGGCACAACCAGCACCAGTACCACGAAAAGCCCAAACCCAGCGAACCCCGAACCACAAGCAGGGAACACCTAGGGACGAAGAGGACCTGAAACCAAACACCACAGAACAGGAGGAAAGGAAAACCTCCTGCAGCACAGCACTGCCAGTGCCAACACAGCGACACGGCAGCTGTCCAGGTCACAAGGCATTTCCGGTTTATTGAGTACTGCGTCAACAATGACGGCGCTGAATATGCAGCGCTAGTGCATTATCAGGGTTTTATTTGACTTTATTAGCAGCATGCATTCCTGCAACAGGCCGAGAGCAGCGGCATGGTTGACCAGGCATGCCGCAAAGTGCCGCTTACCCACCACTGTAGCAAAGCAAGGTATCATGAGAATGTACGGCGCTACGATCTATCTTGCCACCGTGGGTATGGACGTAGCTCACACGCCTGCCATATTCCACGATCCTTCACGAGCAAAGGGGATTAAGCGTCATCAAGTCGAAATCCTGCACAACCTGGCACATGCACAGCCTGTAGGGATGGAAGTGCCAACGGCAGTGTAGCACCCATTTGACCGCAAGCTGTAGCGGCAGTCCCCACGCAAGGCTAGTCTCCAACCGCACCAAAGAGCTGACCCACCTCCAGCGACCACACGACCTACCAGCACGAAGCCTCAACAGCACAAGGCAAACAGCCCGGCCTTTCCTCGCAGGTGCTCATAGTTAGACATGGGTCCGGCCCTCACGCGCACCCATCCATACACATTGCATGTCACAACTCGCAAGGGCCACCTTCGCGCCCCACTTACGCAAAAGTACCGTACGACACCCTGGCACAGCAAAAGCGCATCACTCGCTTTCGCTCCGCCGTACATCCAGCGAGGCCCCGCCTCCTGCCCCAACATGCCTTCACACCCTGCCTGGTTGCACGCGTAGGTGCTTCTGCCCGCATGCCACAAACCCACGCCGCACCAGGCATCCAGCCAGTCCTAGCCATACAAACCCACACGGCCGTCCCTGTTTGCACTGGGCGCTAAGGAAACGCAGATGCCGCACTCCGCCACATGAGGCAGGCTGCACTCCTCGTATGCTAATTTATTCTTTATTGTTAACGTCGCATCCTGACGTCGCGCCGTCCCCCCTGCCAAGCGAGTTCAGCTTGCAGCATGAGCCCAGGACCCGCCACCAGGCCGTACCAACACCCCTCAGCTGCCGAGATGAATGGACCGGTCCAACCGCATGCCAATACCAAAAGGACGACGACACGCACGCTCCCAGCAGCCAAGACACAGGCGGCAAAGCTCACACATGCTGGCCACAGACTAGCATAAGACTGATCAAAATGCTAGCCACAGCAGGCAGCATCATTACGGGTGTGGATTCAAAACGTAGACAACGAGATCAAGGCAGCTGGTAATTGGAGAGCGACGCGCCTTTAATCGCCTCGCACCAGTAGCCTCAGCCTCGTGGTGCGCCTGCCACTCCTTGCATAGTAGCGCAACGTGGTGCAGTAAGTGGACAAGTAGGCGCACGTGCCCTGCTGCGATGCAGCCCTTCCCGCTAGCCAGGCAACGTGCCATCCACTCGACCAACCGCAAACTGGAAAAGCAACGCGGCGGCTGGTATGGGGTGAAGATGCTTGTAGCGTCAGCGCAAATCGTCCGTCATGCGCCGGTATCCCAGAAACCAGCATGCCCACGTCTAACACAGTGCCTGCTGCTCTGGGGCCTTGCAATCTTGCAAACAGAACAAAAACTAGGTGCGAGGTGCAGTCCCCTCCCCTCCCCTCCGTGCATCACCACCGCCTCACGTAGTAAGGACCTCACAGTCGAGCCAGTGCAGGAATTCCGGTCCTAACTCTAAGCAGATGTGACTGCCATCATACAAACTACTTCACACCGTAGGCACGCATGCCGTAACAGGACGAACACCTAGCACAGGCTCGCAGATGGACAACGGCGGGCGCTTGCTCACCGGAAACAGACAGCCGCCGCGCTGACAGTTGTGCAGCACTTTATTTTGAAACAAGCCCTCACGAATGCCCTCGAGCGCACCTTTGGCTACAGGGCCCACCCACAGAGCCTGGCTCCGGCTACGCGCTACACACAATTGAGGTGCAGGACCCGTGCCGGTACGCACGACAGGTCCGGAGGTGAAGCGTGCCAGGCCACACGCTCAGCCCGCCCAACCCTGCTCCTCCGCCGCCAAACGCCCAGGTGCACCGCCCCGCAAGCAGCACATCTCCAGGCAGTCACCGAGACGCAAATCCCGTTGCAAAAACGCGTCCCATTTGGAATGGTGATGGTTTATTAACTCTCCGTCTCCGCTTTGCACAGCGTCATCTTCCAATGCCTGTGACCAACGCGACTAGCAACCGCCTGGCTGCTGCTCGCCTACCCCCCGCCGCCCTAATACTGCCCTGAATGCAGCTTCTCTTCAGGCCCGTGCGACACCACGCCTGAGCGCCCCACCCAAACCGACCACCCAAATTCGAGCCATGCGATCCTTGCCCTGATAAGTTTGTTCGTCTCACACGTACGCCCTCCGGGTGAGGGCCCAGGCCCCTGGCCAGCGGGAGACGCGACGCCGCGCCGCGGCTCAGGCCTCCACAGTACCGATAGTGATTCTGAAACCCCGCTCACTTGCAGTCGATGCCTGCAGCATGCGCCGCCCATGGGCGTCCGCTACGCCACCAATGACAGCGCTACAGGGCTACAGCGCTACAGGGCGCTCCCGGCCCCTGCCTGACCGCAGGCCGGCGTACCGCCCTGTGCGAAGGGCCTCACGCAGCCTGGCGCACAGCTGCGTGGGAGCCTCGTCGACGGCCTGTGTGGCAGACCTACACGCAGGCCAGCGCCTCCAGCCCCGGCGGCAGCGGCGGCGGGGCCAGGCCCTTGGGCCCCGCGGGCTCTGTGCGCAGCACGTTGAAGCGCAGGAACTTGGACTCGCGGCCCATGGTGCTGACCTGGGGGATCAATAGGGCGGCAGCAGTCGCTGTTGACGTGCGCTGAGACAGAGCTACTATAATGGTCTACCTAATCTGGGTCAGGGGCACAACAGCGATGACTCGGATTTGCGGCCCATGGTGCTGACCTGTGGGGGCGAAGCGACAGGCCAAGGGAGGGTATTGCGGTGACTATCAGGCCTGGCCCTTGTTGCCCAAGGCCCAGTGCCCGTGCTCTTTGTGGGCGGATCCAGGGCTACACGTTTTCAAGTGGCGCGAACGCACCGTGTCCTCCGTGATCCAGGCTGCCGCCAGCATGAGGTCGAAGCCGTGCTTGGCCACCAGCCGCTGCCGCGCGTTGACCACGGCGCTCATGGCCACGAAGATGGCCTCGCCGCCCGCAGCCTTCATCACGGCCTAAGTGAAGACGGCAGCACGGGGGGTGCCATGCAGGTGAGATAGGGCCGATAATGCGGTTGGAGCCAAAAGCCACGGCCATGAACGTGGCTACGCCGCCGGGCGCCCACATCACGGCTTGTAGGCCATGGGGTGTCATGCAAGCGGTAAGCAGTCTTGCAAACATGCAAAAAGCGTTCAGAGCCCCGGTGGCGGCCTCGTCGCCGGCCGCCTTCATCAGGGCAAAAAGGGACCACGCGGGGTGCCATGCAGGTTCTTGCGGAAGCGCATGCAAGAGGGTCTGCAGGAAACAAGACCGCCCTGGCACCTACGCCCCCCGCCCCCGCCGTAGCCCCCGGTGTGCCGCGCCCTTCTGTTCAGGCTATGACCCACGGCTTGTCTTGCCTGCCCATGCCCATGCCCACGCGCCCCACGGCCGACGCCCTTGTCACTGCAGCCCCTACGGAAACAACATCGCCTGCCCCCTGTCCAGCATGACAGCTATGATGTCAGGGCTGCGGCATCTGTAAGACACACCCCTAACCCGCCTCACGTGCACCCACCTGGCCCCTGTCCAGCATGACGGCCATGATGGCGGACGCCATCTTGTGCACGTCCGACCCACGGGCCACGTTGAGCACCGTGTCGTCCGCCGTCTTGAGTTGCACGCCCAGGTTGCGCACCGGGAAGACCAGGAAGCCGAAGCGCGTGGGGTCGGGCAGCTCGGCCGAGTCGTTGCGGTGGAAGGGCATGAAGGTCACCTCCATGCCCGGGGGCCCGGTCTCGCGGGCGTACTGCCGGGCAACGGCAATGGCCTTCACCGCCTGGTTGAGGCTGTCGAAGGGGGAAGGGGAGTGGGAGTGGGAGTGGACTCCGGAGCCGTAGCCGGAGCCCGACATGGACATGGACATCGAGGCGGCGATGGCCGCGGCCGCAGCGGCAGTGGATGTTGAGGTGCAGCCGGGGTTGGAGGTGGAGGGGCCAGAGCGGAGGGCGGTGACGAGGGCGGTGACGCCGCGGGAGAGGATCTTGTCTGTGGTTGGGGAGGGTGAAAAGGGTGTTGAGGGGGGTTCGGGGGTCAGGGGGGAGGTTAGGGTTGAGTGGAGCCCCGGGGTTGAGGCATACATGACCCAGTTTGGTATAGGTTGATACAGCTGCAGACAGCTGTGAGTCTGTGTGCAGGAGAGGAAAGAACCACAAAAGACAACGGGCCAGCGACTACGCTCCTGCGTTGCGTGTGCACGTGGCCATTGTCGGTGCCCACCTATTGCGCCGGCCGCGTCCTTGACCACGGTGGTGGCCTTGATGGTGACCGAGTTCTGGTCACGCAGGGAGCGACGAGATGAGCTGGTTGAGATGGACGAGAAGGCCGCGGAGCCGGCTCCACAGGAGGCGCTGCCAACCCCTGGGAGTAGGCAAGCTGGGTGAGGCGGGGCATCGAGCAGGTTGAACTCGGCTGTGGTCTCCGCGGAGCTGGAGCTGGGTGCGGCAGCCGAGTTTATGGACAGAGGAGGCGATGCGGGGGCACCCAAGGCGCTGGTGTGGTTTCCGGTTGTGTCGATGACCCAAGACGCCAAGGCACCGGACTTGTTCCCACAGGTAGCGGCTGCGCATGGGGGCGCGTTCGCTGCCGCTACAGCAGGCGAAGGGACGAACTTCTCGAGGTCCTCTGCTACAAAGATGCTGCTGTCTTCAAGCCTGTACAGCAAACCAGTCCGGCAAGCACGAAGAAACACCCAGTTTGCCCCCAGCAGGAAGGAGGCGAAATAAATACGCAACGGTCCAGGCAGCCAGTGCGACGTAACAGGATTGTTGTCTTAAACTTACAAAGCATCGGGGTCGAGAGCCGGATACGCGTCGAAAGGCGACAGTTCCGCAACGGCAGACATTGTTGGACGTGATGGAAGGAACCGCCGCCGTTGCTTAAATTCGCAAGCTACCAGCAGCTGAAGACGTCGTTATGAGGCAGCCTGATTGGCTGGTAGGACTTTTTGTAAGTCCTGCGTGAGCGTCTGCTGAAGCGCCAAGAACCGGGTGTCAATCAGGGTTTAGCCAGGATCAAAAAATTCACATGCTGGTACGCCCAGAATGGCAAGCAGGTCGGCGCGCCGGGTCGAAACTTCACTATGCGTTGTGTATTGGTCTCACAGCTCTACGGCGTTTTCAGCACTGTAACCGTTTCACAAGAGCTGCTATCATGTACCCGGCGGTATGTTACGAGCTGCACGTGCCGTGGGCATCCTTTGCGGCTTTGGTGCAGTGATGGTGAGGTGAAGGCAGTTCAATGGTCGGGTACGAACAGACGGGTGTGCGATCTGGCAGGGTAACACATCAACTTCAATTCATATTTTATTCACTGTTCTGTCCAGCACGCTCGTCGGTCCAGTCCAGAGCCTAAGACGCAGCTGACGAGGCATGTTTCGGAGCATCGCGCAGGGCACTTCTTCCTGGTCAGACAAGGACAAAGGCAGCTGAACAAGGCACCTGACCATGAAAATAGGGCGGTGTGATCTACTCTTATGTGGACGGGCCACGATGCGCTGTAAACTCATGGCGGACGGGCGTGTTCCGGAAAGGTAACCCGACATATTCTCACTATCCAACATTGAATCTGCAGTGCACACAAGGCGTAAGGCAAAGATTGTGAGGCCTCCAATGTGGAGGCGCTGCCGTATTGCTCGTCATGGCTTGTCCTTCGTTCCGTTCATGTGACCGCGAACACTCCTGCGCGCAGCACATACACTTCTTGGTGGGGGCTCAAGCCACGCCTCACACCCCTGCCCCGTGCCCCTGCCTCCTGGTCCTCAGAAGATGTTGATGGAAGCAGTCGTGTTGAAGCATCGGATGCTGCTGGGGCAGCGGGGTGCTTCAAGCTGAACAAGGGGCCGTGTAGCCGTGTGTTGGTTCCGTGTTGACGGGCATGCCAGTGTTCAGTGTGAAGGCTCAGAGAGACTCTGGCCACGCACAGAACTGGTTTGCATAGCATTGTTTGCACGAAGGTGCATTTTTCGGGTGCATGTATGTATGGATTTACAGTTTTGGCCCCCTTCCAGGGCGCAGCCTCGTCCCAAAACGGGGCAGGGCTGGCTCCGGCAATCAGGGACACGGGGTTTCCCACCCCTCTCGCTGTACGGTTAGGAGCCAAACAGCTCCAACGGGTTGGTAGGCCGCAATTAGAACGGGCCTCAAGTTTCACCGAGTGCGAGTTGTAAGGAGCAACAAGACGCTCCTGGGAGCATCCTGACCAGGACCAACCGAGTTTAGGTCAGCCTCGGGTGTCAGCCTCGCTTATGCGAGCTCTGGAGCAACGCCCAACGGTGCACGCTGTGCGGAGGTGTGCACGCAGCTGCAACAGCGCACACTACGTGACCCCCTTCTACCAGTGGACCCCCGATGCCTTGTGCCACCGTCACGCCCCCACCACTGCTAACCGGGTCTACTCAGCCCAGGTACATGTACGGCCAGTGTACGGCATTGCACCTGCCCCTGCGTGCGGCACACGCAGTCATGCATACGTGTCAAATGACGGAGTATGAGCCACGGCAGTAAAGTTCCCTTGCTCCCTGCGTGCTCCATTGCTGTAGTTTTGAGTTTATATATGCCATGCGCTGTGGCGTGTCATGCCTGCTTTGTCTGGACAGCTGCAGCACCTTGCCCAAGGACAGCCGCAACGAATCAATGCAGCTTCACACGCAGCATGAATGAGTACTAATGAATGATCAACCCCCGGTCACCGTATGCCCATGCCGTATGCCTCCTGCTCGCTTCCGCACGCCCTGCGCCTGCAGCACCAGCTCTGGCAGCTGGTACAGACGGTACGGTACGGTACGCGCGCACGCTCTCGCAGGAAGAAACCCCGTCCTTCGGGTTCCTGCATATTGCCAACCTTACTGGCCACGGCCGCGTGAATGAAGCCAGCAGGACAGGTCTCGCTCCCATCTCCCCCGCTCAACCCCGTCCTGCCTGCTGCCTGTCCCCCAGCAGCCCTCCCTGCGTACAACTGCACTTACCGGTACGCCAACCAGCCATCAGCTGGCGTACAGCTGCCCCTTGCTTACCGGGCGAGAAATCAGTGCACGGAAGCCGACAGCAAACTTGATGAATACTTCACAAGCACCTACATATGTACCTGAGGTCAACGAACTCCTCATCCTGGTCACCTCCCCGCCGGCCGGTCGCGGTACGTCCTCTCCAGCCACTCCGCAAACGCCCACACGTCCTCGAAAGTGCTCCACCACCCCAACGACGCCCGCACCGCCCCCAGCGGCAGCTCCACCCCCACCTGCTGCCCCCCTCCACCCACGCCCCCACCCCTCGTCCCCGTCGCAGGGGGTAAGAAGCCGCCGTTCCCCCGCCCTGTCGTGCCTCCTCCCACAGGCCCCCCGCCCGCTGCCCCCGGGCCTGCCCCGGCCCCAGCACCTGCTCCCCCCGCTCCTGTCACCAGGTTGGATATAGAGTTGAGGAAGTCAGCCGGACGAGGCGGTCCACTGCCGCCGCCGCCGCTGCCGCCGCCGCCGCTGCTGCTGCCGTTGCCCCCCGCCGGTCGGCTCACCCGCACAAACTCAATGTCGTCGTGGCAGCCCTGCTTGCGGCCTGCGGACATGTGACCGTTGTTAACGGTGGTAGTTCGTAGCTGGTAGTTGGACGGTTGACAGGTGGCAGTCGGGCAGCTGGGAGGTTGGGCAATGGTACTCGCGTTTCTGCTTGAAACGACCGGTTGTATACATGTTTGCGTCGGGCAATTGCAAGTCCCAGCAACCTGTACCTGGTGCCACATGAACTATGCCACGAGTGCTGCTACCGGCGCTCCCGCCCGCGCCTCAACCTTGGTGCCCCAGCAGGAATAACGTAAGTTGGACCTGGTCCCTTTCAATCACACGTATAGATAATACACTGCTGCCGCATCACCACCAGGACACGCACGCACCTGCCAGCGCCTCCACCTCGGCGTCCCTGAGGCCCAGCGCCCCGTAGGCCGCACCCGGGCAGCATGCAGCGCCCGTGCGGATCTGTGGACCGGGGTGACGGGCAGGTGGATCAGTACATCACGAAGCCATAAATCAATCAAAGGAACCTGGGTTGGTAAGGGGCGGGAAGGGCGACGCCCGGGCAGCATGCGGTGGCCGTGCGGACCTGGCGACGGGGGAGTAGGGTGCGGGTCACTTGGCTGGCGGTTGGTGGGGGGTTCGAGGCAGGTAAGAGCGGACAGAGTGGACAGCCCACCCGCCCGCCCGCCCGCCCGCCTGGCACCCCTGTCCTCTCCCTGCTCTCTTGCCCATCTTTCCACATCGCCGACACACCTGTGACTGGTCTGAGTCGCACCCCAACACGTCCACGCTCGCCCAGCCCCTACGGTACGGGGAACGTGACCCGCGTCGAAAGCTGCCCGTGGCGCTGCGCTGTGCACAGCCCTGCCGTTACCCCTCCCTCCTTGTACCGCTTACCTGCTTCTTCTGTCCCTCTTCCACGACTTACATGGGAGCCCGCTGCTGCTTTCGCCCTTGCGGCTGCACCCAATCCCGACGAACCGTGTCCGCCCAGATGACACGGCATCCTGCAGCTGCACCAACCCTTTCCACCCCTCTACAAATGCCTTGAACCCTGCTCCCACTGCACCCGAGTTTCCTCCTCCCCGTAAAGCTACTAGACTTCCTCCTGTGTCCCTCCCTTCCGCATTGCGGCCACTCACGTGGAAGCCCGCAGCAGCTGCCGCCCTGTCCACCCCCCTGTGGCCGTGTAGGCCCCCCTGGGGGTCCAGCACCACGAAGGTCACCACGCCGCCTTGCACCTGCACGAAGGGAGCGGGCGTGGGGAGGTACCGTAAGGGGCGAGGTTCAAGCGTTCAGGTACGTATCACATGCAAGATCACATAAGAACCGGACCCAATGGCCACGCGCTTTGCAGGTGCGTTGCCTCGCAGCCCTGGGCTTGCCGTTTGGGGAGAAAGCCGTGGTGCAGGTGTGGAGAGATGATGATCCAGGAACCTGTGCATTGTGGGTACGGTGCAGGCCGGGTTGGAGTAGCCAAAAGACCACTGACCTTGGCTTGCTTCGTACAACCTCACTATCCCTAGACTCCAAACATACTCGTCAGCCCTCAGCTTTATACCAATGGAACACTCAAGGTGAGTTCTACTCAGGTGAGCGGGTGGGCGTACTCGCACGAGCTGTGTTCTGCTGTGCCGCTGGAGTCGACGGTCGACATGTCTACCCCTCCGCCAAGACCAGGTTCCGCTCTACAACGTCACGGCTTTGGTATAGACTGGTACATATACACCTTTCTTGGAAACTCAGGCTCCCGCCGAAGGTGCTGCAGCAACCCTTAACACACAGCCCTTGCTGGTCGGTGATGAGGCAGGTCGTGCTCGCACTGCTCCAGGGCGCTTGTTGCGCACAGCCCAAGCTGCCATCCCACTAAGACCCACCCCAACGTGTCTGTGCTGCGCAAGGCGGTGTGTTGCGCTGTTGAGCACAGGCCAATCTGCTACCCCACTATCCCCCACCCCACCTGTCTATGCTGCGGCAGGTGGTGCTTGCCGAACAGCGCCGCCAGCGGTGCGCCGTTGGAGTGGCGGGCGCCCGCCAGTCTGCCGTACAGCCACTCGGTCAGGCACGCCACGTGTGCCTGGCGGGCGGGCGGTGGGCGGAGAAACATCACAGGTGGGCGGGCCAGATGATGGCACAGGTGCAGGGATGGCGGAGGTCTCCTCTGTTTGGAGGCGCCTGGCCATACCCCAAACCTTGCTTGCCCCATGCTTAGGACCCTGCCTGCACGCTGCGCACGCTGCCGTGGCCCGCACGTGCACGACGAAACCCGTACACCCCTTCCCTCAGGATGTGCCGCGCCCCCTACCCCGACCCCAAGTCCCCACCACCCACCTGCACCCGGTGCACGCCCCCAGGCGGCTGAGGGCGGCGAAGCCGTGCCGCACCGCCAGGATGTCCAGGAAGGGCACCTGGGGACAGGGATCCAAGGAAAGGAAGTGGGTTAAGGTAGAGTAACGCGGTGCGTGCTAGGCGTGCACCGAGGCAGTGCCGCACCGCCAGGATGTCCGGGAAGGGCACCTATTGGAGGAAGAGCAGGCACACGGTGTGTTACGGGTCGGGTTAACGCAGCACTCTGTGTATTTAGGTCCAGATTTGTGCCGCAGCCGCCAGGTTGCCATGGTGGGACATTCAGGGGATGTGGGGGTATCAGGGGGGATCCGGGCGCGTTGAAGCGGGCATGAAAGGCGAGAGCCAGAGCTGGCTGACCGACCCGTTTGCAAGCCTGTGAGGACGAACATGGGCACGTGATGTTTTTTGGCCAAGGCACGCACCCGCCCATCCTCCAGTCCTCTCACGGTCCAACCACGTCCGTGGCTCAATAGAGAAGCGCCCGCGACCCCATGCCCATGCACATGCACATGCACATGCACACACCACGTCACCAGTACAGCGCTACAGCATCCTCAGCTTGCATTCAGACCCGGCAGCTCCAGCAAACAGCTCGTCCCCTGCCCTTACCACACACCGCCTCCCATGCACAGAACCACCACATCCTCACCGGTCCAAGTCTGCCCTAACCGTTATTCCAGGATGGAACCACCGTACCATCCTCCAGTCGCGCCCAGGGCCGCCCGGGCCGCCCATAACCTCCCCGGCGCCGCGCCCGCCGCATCCAGCTGCACGCCCAGCCCTAACCCCACCTTAACACACAGCACCACTCCCATACCGTGCCGTTCGTCCAGTCACTCCAAAGCGCGGCAGCGAAACTGCCCTCCCCGACCTCCTGCCACGTTACAAATCCTGTCATGATAGCCAAAACTCAACATCATTCCTTTGCGCCCCTCACCGTTCCGTCCTCCAGTCTCTCCGAGGGGCGGCAGTGCGGCACCCGCACCCCTGTGCCCTCCCCGCCGCCGCCGCCCGCCGTGGCCAGCGCCACCGCGCCGCCGCCCCAGTAGGCCTTGCGAAGGAGCGGAGCAACGGAGGTGCGAACCAGCAGCGCGCCCACGCCGGTGGGGTAGCCGAACATCCTGGGAGGCGCCAGGTCGAGGCCAGGGAGACGGGATGCAGCGTGCAGGTATTCAGGACGCAGGGCTCCAACCTTTGTCCAATGTACTGGCTGCCGATGCAGCATTCCAGGTCCTCACTTGCAGAAGGGGACTTGTAGAAGGAAACCGCAACATAGTCCGCTTCCAGGGGATGTAGGCCCAGGGGTTTGCGTGGCGGCCCGCATTACCGTATCACGCCAAGCTAGCTTCTACAATAACCGAGACGCCCATCATACGAGCTGTAAGATCAAATAACGTGTACGTCACCCACTTGTAGAATGACACGGCCACGAAGTCCGCTGGGCACTTGCTGAGGTCCAGGGGGTTGGTGGGGGCGAAGGCGGCGGCGTCTAGCAGCACCAGCCAGCGGTGCGAGCGGCCGGAGCGGGACTGGACAGCCTGCACCCACGACAGCGGGTACTTGACGCCTGGGGGTTGGTACAGGAGAGGCTGTAAGTACATTGTGTGAGTCTATGGAATGGCGGTAGGTAATAATACCACGGTAGGCAATACTGCCGCGCGTGCGGCTGGAGCGGGGCTACACCGTCTGGCGTCGACGGCAGCGGCACCCACAGTGGCAGGTAGCCGGCCGATGTGGGCGCGCACGCATGCACGTGCTCTGCCTAAACTACTGACCTGAGAAGTTCTCCTCCGCGGGGAATGCGAAGAGCGAGCAGACGGGCGAGGAGCTGTTGGAGCGGTTGGGCGGCGGCGTGTGGTCGTCAGCACCGTTGCCGCGCAGAGCCCAGCGGTCCACCACGCCCTCGTCCACGCACTGCACGTGATCGGGAAGTTGGGTTCGGGGGATCACTGTCACTGTTCATCCTCGTACTGACGGGCACACATGGGACGCAGTGCATTCCTGTGGAGTAGGAGCTAGCGCGCCTGTCACCCGCGCAGAGCTCCGCCTTAGGCACCTACGCGCATGCCCTGTCGCAAAGCCCACGGTCCGCGCTCGACCACACACCCCCAGTACAGGCCCCGATTGCCGTACTGAGGTCTCCCCAGCAAAGGCCAATGAGGCTGGACCAGCACACACCTGGTAGGCGCACCCGGCGGCCGCCGCCATACCCTCATACCCTCATACTCTCATACCCGCACCCACTCCTGGCCCTTCGCCCCACCTGGTAGCCGCACCCAGTCCTGGCCCTTCGCCCCACCTGGTAGCCGCACCCAGTCCTGGCCCTTCGCCCCACCTGGTAGCCGCACCCAGTCCTGGCCCTTCGCCCCACCTGGTAGCCGCACCCAGTCCTGGCCCTTCGCCCCACCTGGTAGCCGCACCCAGTCCTGGCCCTTCGCCCCACCTGGTAGCCGCACCCAGTCCTGGCCCTTCGCCCCACCTGGTAGCCGCACCCGGCGGCCGCCGCCAGGTCCCTCACCCCCAGCACGCTGTTGTGGCTCTCGCGCAGGTAGCTGCAGCGCAGGCAGGGGCAGTTGGACAAACAAACGTTAGCAACAGGGCTTAGGGGTCTACAGCACAGCCCAGCGTGCAGCAGCGACTTGGCGGGACTCCATGCCGCTTAAATAGCACAAATGCCCCTTGCGGGACACCACAGCACCAGTGCCGGCCACGGGCCACCCCACTATGCCCATCTCCCCGTGTCTGAGGTGCTGTCCGTACGCAACGCCTCCCCACACGGCAGTCTGGCACAAGCAACTTGTTGCTAGCCATCTTCAGTAGAGCTCGGCATTGTGAGAAATGCCCGTCACACAGTACATGGCGGATATGTTCGGCAATTCTCTCGCGTTTCGCGTGTGCCCCTCACCGCAACTGCATCTCTATACACAATCCCACTGTGCCCGCACCACCAACCAAGACGGCTGTATGGGACGAGCAACATGTGGCTAGCTATCCTCAGCACAGTGGACGCGGCCTTTCTAAAGAATGTCTGCCATCTGCCCTTCTGCGACATAATTCTCGCGCCCACCCCCCTCACCGGAACACGCTGGCGCCCCGCGTCCACGGGAAGGCCTCCCCAACCAGCTGGAAGCCGCCGGTGGCCGAGCGCGTGAACACAACCTGAAAAGCATTACAAGTTTACAGCAGCAACCTTGGCCATAACGCCATATGCAGGATACGCCGATGATCCTGACGTGCGCACACCGCAAGTAGGCAGTGTAGGAGGGCCGTGGCGGAGCGCACGGTCGCACCCTGCGCGGCAAGTGCCACATAACGCCACCACAGCGAGAATGACACACATGCGGCGGATTGCCGATGCAGCTGGCCGCGTGGCTTTGCCATTATAGTGCCCTCGCACACCTTCCGCTCCTTCCGCCGTGCAAACCCAGCCGCACCCTCACACCTCTACCACCACCCGTAGGATACTCACGTGCCTGCCACAGCTGTGGCGATGGGCGCAGGCCACGCTGGCTTTAGGCCACGTGTGTTCCCTGCGTGGCCCTTAACCCACCGCACCATCTCCAGCACCCCTCCCACTCTCCCTTACCCCCAATCCTTTCCTCCGCAACCGCCCCAACCCTCATAAACCCCGCAATCCCACAGCCCTCACACTCCCCACAACCAACCCAGCCACTCCGCACTCCGCACCTGATACTGCTGCGGTGATGCATTGAAGTGACGCAGGATCAGGTCCCGCACCTCATCAACCTGCGGACAGAAATAAAGGCTCTCATTACAGACGATGTGCTTGACTGATTGGGGGTTAGCAACAGAGGATGTTGGCACAGGGTGAGCGCCCTCACCTGGAGGAATTGAGAACGGGGCTGCGCTGAGCAGGGCGGACTAGAGGAAGTGGGAAACATAGAAACACGGCCACGCATATCGGAAGCGGCGGACATCGGCGGCAATGGTGTGCAACGCAGCGCTGCAGTATCCATCCTGGCAGTGCCACTCTGCCGAGTTCCGCTTGATCACATTGCTTCCCCCTTCTCCCTTCCAGAACCCCAGGCATCCCAAGTCCCGAACCAGTGACCTTGCCGCCGCAGGATCGCAATCAACCTGCCTACCGACGTAAACAACCCGTGCAGCGCCTTCCCGGGCACTGCTGCTTGCCCTTCATGCGGCGCCCCCCTCCCCCTCAACTTGTCCAGCGAGGCGGCCTGTGAAGGGCAGGCCCCGCCGTGCGGAGTGCCAGAATCCAAAGATCCTGTCACCAGAGCCCAGCACCTGCAGCCTGACCCCTGCTGTCCCCACCTTGTCTAGGGAGGCGGCCGACGACGGGCTACCCCCGCTGTGCGGGTTGCCGTACACCCCCGACCGCAGCTCCCCAAACGCAGCGTCCAGCTGGCTGCGGGCCACGGGGTCAGCGGGTGTCCTTGTCGTCAAACACACGTGCTACAGCATACGGTACGGCACAAATACGGTAGTTGTACCGTGCCCACACAGTTTCCATGCCCGCGGCAACGGGGCACGTCCTTGCGGCCGTGTTGACAAAAACGCGCTACACGTCTATCTTTTCTCCAACGCCCCCGGTCCCACCTGTTGGTGTAGAGCGAGGCCCCCGTGTAGTCCAGGTAGTGCCCACCACGGGGCTTCATTCGGCAGCCGACCTGGGGGGCAGGGTTTGCGAGTAAACGGAATGTAGTGGATCGAGTGGTAGTGCAGGAGGTACGGTGTGCAAAGGACCTGTGCCGTCCGGAAGGAGGGAGGTGGGCAGAAGCAGCAACTCGCCCGCTGGGGACTTCATGCGGGGCGGAGCGGCAGCGGAGCAGGCAGCAGGAGCTGCGGCGACGGTCGGCCCCTGACGGTACCCCCGCAGGTGCCACGCACAACGCACTAGGAGCCTGTGAGTCTGCCGCGTGCCAGCGCAGAGGCGGCAGCGCACTGTTGGCCCCGTACAACACCCAATGCACAATTGCACAGCGGAACGGCTTCCTGTACACCCGCCACGTCCGTACGTCCGTACGTCCGTGCCCGTGCCCCTCCCGCCCACCTCCTGCTCGTACTGCTTCTCCAGCTGCCCGCCGTACCCGTACTCAGACCCGGCGCCCGCCAGGAACTCCCGTCGGGCGGCGTCATACGACACCGGGCCCCGGGGGCCGGGCGCGGCCGCGGCAGCGCCCCCTTGCGGCCCCCCAGCTGCCCCTCCGCGTTGTCCCGCTGGGGCCCCAAACCCTGGCATGGCGCCTCCACCACCCCCGTAAGCATCTCCTACAACGCCTCGCCCGTTTCCGCTGTGGCTGCCGGGCCCGCTCAGCATCTGCCCAGGTACAGGGCCCCCGCCTTGCTGCTGCTGCTGCTGCTGCTGCTGTTGTGGAGGCGGGGGCGGGGGCGCGCCCGGCGTGATCTTCGCTATTCGGAGCAGCTGCTCTATGCTGCCGCGGACCTGTGCAGTAGGGAGTGGGCAAATGTGCAAGTGCATTGCAGATTAACAGCCTTACAAGAAGCAGGGCCAGGAAATGCAACTTAGGGATTGCTGTGGCAGCTCCCAGGCGGCGCTTCCGCCGTCAGCCCCAGGTCCCTGCCCGGCAGGGGCCGGTGCGCAAGCCCACGCAACCCCGCCCCTTAGCATTGCTCATGCAATATGACGGTATACAGCAAGCAGGTTGTATCTCAACCCACCCTCCCCGGCGGCGCCTCCACCGTGACAACACTACCGTCGCCGCCAGCCCCCCTATGCCCCTGGAACATAATATGACTGCCCGCACGCATACGTGTCAACTGTGCATTACTACCACCCCTCCCTCACCCTCCCCGGCGGAGCCTCCACCGTGGCGGCCAGCCCCCTGCCCGGCAGGTGCAGCTGCAGGCGGGGGTACGCGGTGACGCCCTGCTGCCGGCACAGCGTCTTCAGCTCGTCGGCGCAGATCTACGGGTGTAGCAGGGGGCGTGTGTATTAGCAGGTATGTGGGTGAGAGTGTGCTGGCTAGCATGTGTGGAGGAGAGCAAAGTACATTCATGCAAGGCAACAATCAAGCGTGCAGTGTCCAGGCTCACCTTGACAAACTTGATGTGGTCTGAGAGCCGCAGGTCCTTTATGATGCGGCACAGCTCGGGGTAGGACTTGGAGCAGGCGGGGCACCTGGTGGCACGTGGGGCGTAGGGGCGTGACACACGTGGTGTGGGCACACGTAAAGCACGAGGAAACCGTGGGACGTGGAGCGTGGGGTGCGGGATGCACGAGGCCACTTGCAACGCAGGCCCGCCACGAAGCATGTGCACAAAGCTCAGCATCTCCTCTGATGCCGCCGATTCACTGGCCACGAACAGCCCCTATGCTGCGCCGGCAGCTGTGCCCCCGGGAAGACGCCCAGCCCCACGCGGCTGCATCACTCAACCCTCAGCCCGGCTCCCCAAAGCTCTGCAGGAGCGCAGTGAGCCTGCCACGCAGAAGGGACTTCAGCGCTGCTAGCCGGCCACATGCGCTCTTCGGCCCCGGTACGGCACTGGCCTGGGCGCCCGCCACCCGGCCCGGCCGCCAGCCCTCGGCTCTGAGCCGGGCACCTGGCCCGGCCGCCAGTCCGCGGGACTGCGCAACCCTTCGCAGCCCCGCGAAGCTGCTCAGTGGCGCCCCGGGTGCACAGCTAAGAGCTGCACCGAGTCCAACCAGTCCAACCAGTCCAACTAGTCCAACTAGTCCGCCCCCATCCCGGTCGGTTGCAGCAGTGTACCCATTCCCCATCGGTCCGCTGCACCCGTGCCGTGCGCATCCCGCCACGGTACCCACGGCACGGTGGCTGCTCAGCCCGTGGGGCGGTCCCCGCCCCAATGAGAACCAGGGCTGCCCCCAGGCCGCCTGGGCCGGGTACCATACATCCACTACGCAGCCCCCAAACCGATGCACCCCATGGTGCATCATCGGTGGCCTGGGCGGCTGCACGGCCAAAAGCCGGCTCGTGGGGGCCTCCGGGCCCCAGCGCTGCCCAGGCGCTGGCTCCGCCCCCGGGTTCGCTTGACATCGGCTTGGCCCTGCTTGACCCCCATGTGCAACCGTGCTGGTGCCGCTTGTACCGGAAGTTCCAGCGTGCGTCCCCAGTGACCCAGTGACCCAGTGACCCAGCGTCCCAGTCATCCAGTGTCCCAGTCATCCAGCGGCCCATGGGGACACGGCGCATGGGGACACGGCGCATGGGGACACGGCCCATGGGGACACGGCCCATGGGGACACGGCGCATGGGGACACGGCGCATGGGGACACGGCCCATGGGGACACGGCGCATGGGGACACGGCGCATGGGGACACGGCCCATGGGGACACGGCCCATGGGGACACGGCGCATGGGGACACGGCGCATGGGGACACGGCCCATGGGGACACGGCGCATGGGGACACGGCCCATGGGGACACGGCGCATGGGGACACGGCCCATGGGGACACGGCCCATGGGGACACGGCGCATGGGCACCCCAGGCCTTCGCACGTCCGCTGCACCCTGCGTTGCCGTCTTGCCCTTTGTTTCTTCTTCCTTTTAAGCACTGACCGTTTGCTGCCTCCTGCTTTCTGCTCCCCATTCCTGCTTTCAGGTCAGTAACGTCGGAATGGCGCGTAGTGGGGTCTGGGTTCTGTGCTGGCTTGCACCGTTGCGGGACCATAGGCACGAGGTCGCATTCAGCTGCTAGTTCAGACTCAGCTCACAGCCTCAGTTGCAGCGGGCTGGTTTGGGTTGGGTCGTGTTTCGCAGCCCGCCTTTCAGCCCGCGAGGCCCTTCGGCCCGCAGCCAGCACAGCTTTACTGGGAATATGGGTAAGTATTGCCGGTTTGTGCTGTCGTTCGTCAACATACTTTCTCTTCTCGCGCAGGCACCAGCGCTCCCATGTTTCCCTGACGCCTTACACGGGTTCCTCGCGCTTTACGCGTACCCCAGGCCGACAGGTGGTGTGTACAGCCAGTTCCCAACGCCCCCCACGCACCACGTGGCGAAGTAGTCGATGATGACGGGCCGCGAGCTGCCGCCCACCTGGAGGGGAGACGAGCACATGCGTGAATTTGCCTTGAAGCAACAGGCGTGAGTACGCCTGGCGACCATCTGGCTACTATGCGATTCTGAGGCTTGACTGAGGGGCACACGAGGGGCTGCATGTCTGCACGGCACACAGGAACTCCTCCCCGCAAGCCCAACTGCCTGCCTGCTACGCTGTCTGGAGGGGAACGTGTACCGTAGCTGGTAGGTTGCGTTTAAATGGATTATCAGGTGGGAGCGCGCCTGGCAAATGGCTGCCCCACTGTACGGCAAGGGCTGCGCTTTAGGGCTTAGGCACAAGGGCTGCATGCAGCCGAAGGGCCCCCACCGCCCAACTGCCCGACTGTGCCGCTGAATGGATACCAGTGTCGCGCGTCTCTCGCTTACCTCTTGATCAAACTCCTGTTTGCTTCGGACTTCTGTCCATAGCCCGCTGTCTCGCTGCCACCACTCCTTCGGCTCTTTCTTGTTAGTTGTCATGCCGGGCGCCTCGCGCGTAGGTTGCATAAATGACACAGGAGCTGTATTATATAGCTGTTGCTGCTGCTGCCAATGCGGAGCGGAGCTTGGCATGGTTTGCCCCGGTTGAAGCTGCTCCCGCAGCTGTTTCACCGTTGCGGCAGGAGTCTGATACATGGACGACCAGTTATTCATGGGAGATGTTTGGTATAACGGAGTTGTTTGGTAAGGGTAAGTTTGCTTGCACGTAGAGCACATCGTGGCGTGCTAATCACTATTATAACGACGGCATAGGTTACAGCTGATCACGTATGTACATAATAGACATGATTAGTATGGTATCGTGTTCTGGGGCTACCCGCAGCTCGCCTTCCCTCTTGCCTTCCTCGAAGGACCGTCATACCTTCAGTCACGCCATCCGGGTGAGGACAATATACAGCACTCAAATTGAACATGCTCTTCATCGAGTTCAAGCGTTACATGCTATGTGTTCATCATGTAAATGCGCCATGGATCGCTCGGCTGGCAGCAACAGCCCTGGCAAAGTGCAACATCCCACGCCAGGCAACCCCGTGCAACGCTTACTTCTTTGCTCTTGTTGCCAAGCTGGTATACAATCCACCCAGCCACTGTGCACCATCTGGCCCCGCCTGCCGCCGCCTCTCCACTGTGCCGTCCCATGCCATCCACCAAGCCCCGTAGCAGCATTCAGGACAGAGCCACTGCGCAAGCGAGGACAGGCGCTGCCTTTATGTCCAAATGAACCGGAGCGGCATACGCCGTACATGCGACGTATGACGTGCAAGTTGTACGGCAGCGTGGGCAAGGCACGGTCCACCTGAGCTCCTCCGGACCTGCTCTGCTTACAGGATGCGTTGCACGGCACGTGGCACTGAGGTGGAATTGAGGTATGGAGCACCCCGGACGGCATCCTCATCAGTACAGCAGCTCAACTTGATGTAGGTTTTCGACGAAACTTCAAGAATCGTATGGTCGCACCACGTGGCATTCAACACAAAATGCCAATGGCACGCTATGGGACCCAGCTGCTTTCGGCTCGGCTGCTGCTGCTGTCGTTTCCGTGTGCCAATGCACGGGGGCACACACACCGCGCTCGTGGCATCTGGCAATGAGTTGCACTTTCCCACTTGTGTACTTGGAAGGGGTTGGATATATCCTATTCCAGCACCGCATCCGCTACACACCGCGCCTGTGCCACTGCATGGGTGCATTTGGCAGTGCGTAAGCAGATAACACTTCGACAGACGGTGCATGCCCACATGGGTGGACTGTTAGGACAGCTGCAGTGTCAAGCCACCTGCTCCTAAGTCTTGTGGGCACAGGAGAGCCATGAGTAGCATTTTGCGGGGCCCAGCCTTTGCCCGCTGTACGACCAACCCATGCGGGGCCTCTTGGTCTCGTCTTATTTCCGACACCTGCCTTGCGCCTTGCGTGACATGGTCGTCTCGCAGCTGATCACCGCTAAACCACTTCCCGTTATCGTTTGCCAACATCAGGGTAGATAGAAGCAGCAATGCGCGCTTTAATATGCGGCCGGGGCCACACCGGCACGGCGGGAGCTGCCTCGGCGCAGGGAAGCCAACGCCAGCAGCAGCGCGGTCCTGCCGGCCTGTCTCGCCGCACGGTGCCGCACATTGCCGCTTTTCGCGAAGATCGAGCGGGCGGCGCTGACTGCAAAGCGCCAGAGCGTGCCGCTCGGCTTCGCGGCAATTATGTTGTCGAGCGCGGGCAGCGACAGGACAGGACCACATTCGACATTCTAGACGAGCAAGGTAAGCAATTAGCTGACAATGGACGGCGCTGCTTGGGCGGGGCGTGATGGGTTAGATACCTCGGTGGGTCTTAGCGGTTGCTGCGTCAGAGCTGCAGGTCCCGCGTTTACGATACTGTACATAATACATCATACTGCTTAATATCTTTCGTTTGTCGCCATTACGCACCTGTGATCTGCTGGCTGCTGTTCCTGTGCCACGGACCCTCGGGTCGTTTCGAGGAGTGGCCCAACCCGCTGCTGCAGCGTTTGAAGGGCATGCACACACACCCGCATAAGGCTACGCCAAGACTGTTAGTAGTATATCTGAATTCAGCACTGATCTTCAGTTTGCGCAACGCATGAGCGACCCGCTCTAACCTCGAGGCCTGGGCCCCACGCGCACGCTGTTACCCCGCTAACTTGCGATCGCCCTGTTCATAATACTCCTTGTGCCCTCTCTCTCCCTTCCTCTCTCATTTCTGCTCCGTAGGCGTGACCGCCAAGGCGCCCCGTGCCTGCACGGTGGCTGTGGTGCTGGGCGGCGGGCAGGGCGACGCGCGGCTGCACCCGCTGACGGAGAAGAGGGCGCTGCCGGCCCTGCCCATTGCGGGCAACTACAGGTGGGCTATCCAAGGAGAGGCAGGGGTAGGGGTTGGGTTGGCGCAGGCCGGTCGTACAGTCTTGCCATTTGCATCCCCTGACGGAAAAGAGGGCGCTACCAGCCCTGCCCATTACGGGCAACTACAGGTGAGAAGGAGGTGCACCCGGCCCTGTCCATTGGAGGGATTTATGGTGGGCCATGGACGGGGGTAGGGGTAAGGGTTAGCGGGGCAAGGTGGGCAAGCGCTGGGGCTGAGGGCTGTCGGCTTTGGAAGGCAGTGCACCGGGTATGTCGTCAGAAAGTCCTGTCCATGTCATCAGCCCGACCCACACCCCTGCGTCCCTCGCCACAGGCGACTCGACACACCCATGGCTGCATGACTGCATGCTACCACGTGGCCAAGCACTTGTTGATGGTGAAGAAATACGCGATAGGGTGTTGTTCCTCGTGTAGGAAGGCTGAGCGACTGCCGCACCCTACCCTCCCGCAGGCTGATCGACATCCCCATGACCAGCTGCCTGCAGTCCACCATCAACAAGGTGTACGTGGTGACGCAGTACAACAGCCAGAGCCTAAACAGGTGGGTTGGAAGTGGATGGGAAGTGGAGCATTGCACACAACTCGTGATCAGGCGGGGGCTTACGCACCACTACAGCCAGGGCCCCACAGGTGGGCTGAGTAAGGCACAATAGCCATGCATGTCGCGGCGGGGCCCGTGCATGCACGTGACGGCGGGGCCCCATACAATACCGGTACGGCACACCAGCCACAGCCACAACAGATGGGCTGTGGGCGCTGTGGGCGAAGGCATCGGGTACGGGCACGCAGGCAGCGCGTACTCCGTACAGGTACGGTATGCCACGCCAGGCCGAGCGTTTGTACAGGCCACGCCACGGTAGGCCGTCCGCAGCGACCACCAGTTGCAAAGAAGGAGTCCTACAGGTCAGTACGCTCTAGGCAGGGGAGTACCGCCGTGCGCCTGTGCACCTGTGCACGCCTAGTCCATGCCCTGACTGCCGTACTACGTACGTACGTGCCTGCTCCCGTGCCGTACGCTTGTTGCCGCGGCTGCAGGTACATCACGCGCACGTACGGCATCGTGGGGGGTGTGCCCATGGGGGGCGACGGATTTGTTGAGGTGAGCCGCAGGGGCGCGGTGCGCTTGCTGGTTGTGGGGTAAGCTGGGAGCTGGAGACCTGAGGCGTGGAGGGCGTGGACGGTGACTGGGTTCGTGACCTTGGGATGAGGGCAGACTGGGGGCCATGGGCTAGGGAAAGGACGTGGGCTTATGGGCCGTGGCTATGGAGGCCAACGGATGCGTGGTGGTGGTGGTGGTGGTGGTGGTGGTGGTGGTGGGCCGTGGGCCGGGTGGGTCGTGGCGGCGATGGGCGAGGGGAGGGGCCGGGGGCTTGGGAGGAAGGCTGTGTGGAGGTGCGCAACTGGGGGTAGGGGCTGCTTATGGTGATTGTGGTGGTGGCGGTCGTGCTCGTGGTGGTAGAGCGACATGACGTGCCCGGTGATGCGTATGGCACGGGGCGTGCCTCAACCACACAAGCAAGTGTCCTGGGTGGCTCTGCTGCCCCTTCACCTGCACGTGCCAAAACCGGTAGGTCCTCGCCAGCGCACAACAACCTCCCCCTTCCCACACCACGTGCCCCAACCCTCGTTACTGCCAATTCCGTCCGTGCCGGACCTTTTGACCCACCCCTTCTCCCCAGGGCCTACCCCACCAGAACAGCAGATCCTGGCCAGTGCCCGGTGTATCTTACGACCCCTGACTTCATAATCTATGGTCCAAGCATCTGATGGTATACTCACGGCCTCCTTACCCACCACGACAGGTCCTGGCCAGTGCGCAGTACCCTGGCGCCGCCGCCCGCTGGCCCCAGGGCAACGCGGACGCAGTGCGGCTCATCACGTGGGTGCTGGAGAGCCCCAAGCTGCGGGAGGTGGGTTAGCGGGCAGGTGGTGCATGTGTACCGTATTAGCAGGGTGTGGGTTAGCTAATGGGTGGGTGCGCCTCACCACGTGCGTGCGTGTCAATTGGTGTGGTTGCCAACACGCTAAACATACACATGCTCGGGCTCCCAGGTAGACCGCGTGCTAATGCTGCCCGCCGACCAGCTGTACCCCGCGTCCAACCCACGCGGCTGCGAACACACACCTAATACACATGGTCATGACCCAGGTGGACCACGTGCTGCTGCTGCCCGCCGACCAGCTGTACCCCCGTGTCCAACCCACGCGTCTGCTAATACACAGCTAATACACATGGTCATGCCCCAGGTGGACCACGTGCTGGTGCTGCCCGCCGACCAGCTGTACCGGGCGGACTTCGAGGAGCTCATCACCTACCACAGGCGCAAGGTAGGTGCTAGTGTGTACGTGGTCATTGTTACTGCTCTAATGTTTGCAATGCGCAAGGGCCTAGCTGTGCAGCTGTTTATCTGCAAGGCGCAAGGTTCGGATGCTGGGTGGTGTTTCATAGTGCTTCATTGTCTGTACAGACACTGTCATACATTAGCAACAGGGTGGGAAGCCTGCGAGTGTGTAGAGGGATGCGGTGATGGGAGGTACAAGCGCAAATTCCAAAGCAAGTTCCAAGCCTGCGAGTGTGCAGCCTGGTTCTGCCCTGTACGGTACCCGCCTGCTGGTTGCCAATGCGATCCATGCACTGCTGCTGGGTGGCGTCGATGGTAAATGAGGTAAATGACGGGGGAATTCCCTTCCCCTGGCGCCCATGGAGTTCGATGCCTGCTGGTGCGTTGCCACAGCATGCCTCTGGCCCCTGCAGCCCTGGGGTGCCCGGGTGCTCTTGACCCGCCATACCCTTAGCTTGCCCATAATGCCGGCCCTGCTGACGCAACAACGGAACTGCTGCAACTACTGGTACCCCACAAAGCTTGATGATGCTTGCCATGATGATAACTAGAGGTTTCAGCAGTTAGGTGCGGAAGCAGACTACCTTGAGCAAAGGGTAGTTCAGGCAGGGTGAAAGGACAAGACAGCGCCACAAATAGCGCGCGCTGGTGACGATCGGCGATGTCACCCCTCCATGATTACACTGACAAACCGAACGCTAGCTTGAGCTTGTGCCACACATGTATGCAAATCACGGCTTTATGTTTAGCAAGGTTAAGATGAAATAACAACAAATAAAACTCAACCGCTACCTGCTGCCGTACTATTGGTCCCACGCAGCACGCGCTGGTGACGGTGGTGACGCACCCGCTGTGGGACGAGAAGGAGGTGCCCAACGTGGGGGTGCTCAAGGTAAGGATTACGGAGCACTGTGTGTTAGCGGTGTGTATTAGCGTGTTCGTGTGTGTGCTGGTTGTGGTCAGGGTAGCAGTTGGAGGGACGCGAAGGAGGTGCCCAACGTATGGGTGCTCAAGGCGGGGACCAGAAAGCGGAGGTGTATTACGGTAGCGGTGTACATGAGAACGTTCAGGTGTGTTGCAGGATGCGGTGATGAGAGGTACAAACGCAGATTCCAGAGCAAGTCCCAAGGACGAGACCGTAGTCTAGACCGCAGTGTTCACTGTGGTTGGTAGAATCCCCTCCACGCGTGCCGTACACCTGCCGGACAGGTGAACCCCAGGACGTACGAGGTTGCGTCGTACTCTGAGAAGCCGCGCGGCGCGGAGATGGAGGTGAAGGGATGGGCCGGGGGAGCAAGGATACACGTTACACGAGGTGGTAATGTACCGGGTGGGCTGGGGGGTGTGTGGTTGGGGTGGAGTTGGAGGGAGCTGCTGGGTGGAGTGTGGGGGGGCTCAGGGGTGGCTCGTGGTGGTCAGGATCAGGCATGACAGGAGGGATGGGGGAGGAGGTAGGGCTGTGGAGGGCGGGTGGTTGAAGGAGGCAAATGCATGGGGCAGGCGTACGCGGGGCTCGGGGAACAGGTGACATTGTGAGGGTGATGCGGGGCGGCGGGGGTAGCCGCCAGTAAGGCTAAGTGCTGTTGAGCATGTGCTTGAGTCTGACGGAAGGTACAGTACTTTCCCCCCTTTCCGGTGGGCCTTCCGCCTTACGCCCGAGGAGGCCACAGCGGAAGGGAGATGAACAACTTCCCTACCGCGTGCTCATTTGTTAATCCCTTTTGACCTTACGATGGATTGGCGCGTCCGGAACCCCTCAGGCCTTCCGGCTATCCCCCGAGGAGGCTGCCTCCCTGACGGACGGCGCCCCCTTCATCGCCTCCACCGGCATGTACGTCTTCGACAAGGAGGTACGGCTATCGTACGACAGTACGGCGGTACGGCATTGTGCTGGCACGTGCGCATGGCCATGGACGGGGCAGGCCGTGTCCGACGCCGGCAATGCACGTGCGCCTTGGCAATGCGCACGGCTGTCCATGAAGCAGCTGATCCCGTCAGTCCACATCACCGCACTCATGTTTGTCAGGAGCCGTGGATGTTGCCGCGGCAATGCAGCATGGCCACGAACCAGGCCTACTGCGCGTGCTCAAGCACAACCCCCACGCCCTTCCCACCTTCGTACCTCCATACCCAGCGGACCGTATGCCCTGACCTAATACACTTGCCCCTGTTAATACACGCGCAGTTCCTGCTGCACCTGCTCAAGGACCACCCCCGCGCCCACTCTTTCGGGGCCGACGTGCTGCCACTGGCGCTGGCGGAGGCGGCGGCGCGGCGGGTGGAGCAGGAGGGCGGCGCGGCGGGCGGCAACGGCGGCGGCGGCGGGGGCAGCACCAGCGGCGAGGACGCGAGGGACGAGGCGCTGTGGCCGCCGCAGCGGCCGGGCTCGCGGCGCACGCCCCCCTGCAAGGTGGGCACTGCTGCATGTCCGTTGCATGTGTGTATGGGGTCGGGGGTTGTGTGGCGGGTGTGTGGTTGTAGCGCACGCCCCCCTGCAAGGTGGGTACGGCGACATGTGCGTTTCCAAGCTCGTGGGAGTGTTGGGAGTGTGCGGGGCCAGGGGGGTTGAGTACCCGTAGTAGGATGACTGTAGCGTGCAGGGCCGTGGATGGGCTGCGGTACTGAGCGCTGGTGGCTGTTCGGCAGCGCCCTAAATAATTAGGAGCACCTCCCGCTCCCTTGCACGTGCTCGTGGGGGCCCATCCACGTGAACGTCTTGCACCCCGCCGTGTTCGGCTGCTTCTAGTCCCCCCCTGCACCTTTGCTCGTGCCCCCTCGACCGAACGCGGCTAGCAGATTGTGTTGGTGGTAAGGGACTTGGCAGCCCCCACGCGTCATCCGACCCGCCTGGGGGTTCCAATTCCCCTCTCCCCTTCTGAGCGACTACCCCAGGGGGTCCAACTTCCTACTTCGCAGCACCTTGCAAGTTACTCGTACTTTGTTGTTGTTTTCTTCGCACGCCACTTTCCACGTTACTCGTTTCTGTGGTTTTCGTGCAGGTGATGACGTGGCGGCTGCACGGCTACTGGGCGGACGTGGGCACCTCCCTCCGGGCCTTCCTGAACACAAACCTGGAGGTGGGGCAGCTTGGGTGTGGCCCAGATCCCCGGATCGCCGCGGGTACCCTTTCCCCCCTCTCTGCACACTTGGGCGCAGCAGGGTGCTGTGCCTGGACCCCTACCCCAAGTGCCTGCCGCCAGGGTGCCACGTGTCCCAGCTCTGTACATATGCACGGGCCCCGACCGCCCAACCGCTCATCCCGAGGTCCCAACCGCGCTGCCCGTATTTGCATTGCATTGTACACAAGCGCACGAAATGGTGGTGTATCCAAGCACCCTGAGTAGCGTGCCCCGGTTCCATGGCAACCCAGGTGGCCACCGGCCCCGGCTCCGTGGGTCTGGGCCCCGCCCCCGGGCCCGGATCCGCCTTCGACACCGTGTCGCCCTTCGACCAGTTCACCTACCCAGAGATGGTGCTCACGGTAAGGGGGAGGGCGTAAGGCTGACTTGAAAGGGTGTCGTGCTTGCCCTGTGGCCATGCAGCACTGGACAACCGCACGGCTTGGATTCAGACTGACCAAAATGCAGCACTCCGTCATGCACAAACAGCCAAGGGAAAAAGGACAGCCTTGGAGGCGCGGGGCAGAGGCGCCATGTGTCTTCAGTGATGCTACCTTGCTCTCTTCCATGGACCGGCCCCACATCACATGCACGATATGAAATCTGAAACAAACATTCCCTTGTTGTGCCGCCCGGCTCCACGGCAGGATGCCACCTCGCTGCGCGCCACGGAGGTGTTCGACTGCCGTGTCAACCGCTCCACCCTCAGCCCCGGGGGCGTCATCACGCGCAGCACCATCACCGGATCAATCATCGGGCCGCGGTCCATCATCGGTGAGCACACTGTTGCTATACGGTGAAGGATATGTGAAACTGGGCCAGGCGTGCCTCAATGGCGGTACGGCAGGGTACAGCATGCCCTCTGTGTGGCCCAGCACGCCGCCAACGGTACGTGGCTTGCTGTCGTTCGACATGTGTCATGTGCGTCCAGGCCCCGCCGTGACCATTACGATCGACCGTCATGGATGCCCACCTGTAACGCTGTACGGCAACACCTGTACGGCCATTGTACTGCAGGCCCCGACGTGACCGTTACCGACTCGATCGTCATGGGCGCCGACTTCTACGAGCGGGACTCCCCTGGCATCGCCGCCCTCAAGCGGTACAACCTGAGGCCGGGCATGGCAGGTGCGCTGTATAAACGTACATGTATGGTTTTACAGTTTCGGTCCCGTTCCAGGGCGCAGCCCCATCCCGCTCGAAACACAGAGCTGGTCCCGGCCATTAGGGACACGGGGTTTCCCACCCCTCTCGCTGTACGGAAAGGAGCGACAAGCTCCATAAGGTACAGGCCAGACGTGCGGGCCTCAAGTTTACCCTACCACAGCCTGGTCCCGCCCCCACAAAGCTTCTCCACAAGACGCACCCACAGAGCACACGCAGCACCCCTGTCGCGGTTCCCAACCACCCTTCTACCCAGGAGGAACCGGATACGAGGCAGCTGTACGGAGGAATTAGCCAGTAGCCTGTAGCCTGTCGCCACTGTCGCGCTGTTGCCATGCTGCAGAGGTGCCGCTGCCGCCCATGGGCATCGGCTCCGGCTCCGTGGTCAAGGGGGCCATCATCGACAAGAACGCGCGCATCGGAGCCAACTGCATCATCGCCAACAGGGAGGGTGAGTGGAGGCGAAGTACTAATTGCACTAGCAGCTATCGCATGGTGCGCCATGCACTGGGTTACGGCACAGGGCTGGGGCTGGGACGCTGCCGTACGGCACTTCAGGCGCGTTGGAGCCAGCACCTGCATCCCCGGCAACAGGGCGAGCGGGGGCACACCGCACGCGCGCACGGCACGGGTGGTGTGCGCTCTAGGCACCTGCCGCACTTGGCGAGCATGTTGGCTGCCTGAGGGCGGTTGCGCATGGGCCTGACGTCAGTGGTAAGGTGACAATCATACCGGTATTGAACATCTGTAGGCTTGAGCTTCGGCGGGCGGGTACAGCCAGAGGCGGGGCGGCGCGCGGAAAACGTGTTGGGTTTTAGGACCAGGTGGCAGTGCAGGTGGTGCTGCCACGCAAGGCAACGTGGTGCCATGGCGCCGTAACGTGCACCCAGCGACGTCCGCATGCTCATGCTCACGACAGGTCCGCGCCCCCTCTCCTCGCTCCCGCGTCGCTGCCCTCCTGCTCGAGGCCAGCCAAGTGGCGGGCCCAGGCTGAACTTGATCACGCGTCATCAACATTTCAAGCTGTACTCATCTATCATCAATTCACATACCCTCTGTACTGCGGTGCATCCCCCAGGCGTGTGGGAGGCCAACCAGGTGGCGGGCCCTGGGCTGCACGTGCGGGAGGGCATCCCCATCGTCACCAAGAACGCAGTCATGTACGACGGCACGGAGATGTGAGGACTTCCCCTTTACATGCGAGCCGGCGTGCACGGCGTACGGCGGCACGGCGGTGTACGATTGCGTACGGCGGTGTACGGCGACACGGCGGTGTATGGCGAAACGGCGGTGTACGGCGAAACGGCGGTGTATGACGGCACGGCGGTGTACGACGGCACGGCGATGCGTTGCCAACTGCATGCTGGCCGGGGCGGGTGGTCGGTGGCAGGTGCACATGGACGCCAAGGTGTGTCCTGCCAGTTCGATGTGCGCATTTGGTGTCAACTCAAAAATTTCGCGTACGACATAGGTGGTGGTTTGGCGGGCGGTTGCATGTGTGCGGGACAACGGCACGGCTTTTGTTATAAGCAGGTTACAGTAGAAAGTGTGCAGGAGGCATGGCCAGGCACCCTGGCACGCAGGGCTAGGGGGATATGTGTGGCGGCGTGTTTTAGTGAGAGGTGTGGCCGGGACCGTTAAGGATTGTGGTGTCACACCACCTGGTGTGGCCGAGCACCGGGGCCGTCAAGGATTGTGGTGCCACACCACGTCACCGCCTGGAATGTGACACGCAATGCCAGGGCCACCTCCCCCCTGCCCCCTTTCGTCCTCCATCCCCACTCCCAAGGCCCCTGCGCGGTCGCAACCAATCCCTGGCCTGCCTGGCCGTACATCGTCCTACACTCCTACAAGCGACACTAAATTCCCGCAAGAGCCAGTGCCAGCACATGGGGCTCAAAGTTCTGATTCAAAATCAGGGAGCGTGGATAGGTGAGTTTGGCAACAAGGGATGGAAGTGAAGCAGCTGCCTACGGTACACGTACACGCGCAGCTTTCCATGAGTGTTTGTGCCGCGCAAACAGCCGCCAACCGTCAGCTGAGCGACACCGCAAAGACTCACTGCAGACACGTTCAAAAGCCGGCAGCCGGTGTACACTGCTGGTCTAGGTGCGCTCTACAGTGCTTTGAAACGAGTGAACCTCCCACATACCCGGTACATGCAGGGTTCTTCCCTTGTATTCCGTTATGTGCTTACCCACGCCTGCCGTTGCTACATGCACGCAACACCTATCGCTGCGGGGAGGGCACATCAGCCGAAAACAATCGCCACACCAACAAAATTGCAAACTGTCGGCCGCAGGATGCCGTACAGAGCGCGTTCCTGGCTCGTGAAGATATGTGGCCCTACACCCTCGCGTCCACGCGCACATCCCCACACATTCATCAACCTGAGCAGATGTCTGAAAAGAGGAACACGTGTACATAGCGCCCTCCCCCATACAACAGCGTTTAGAGATGCTCATGTTGGCGCTGGCCACGTTCCACGATGTCATGATGCCAGAACTGGAGTCACCGAATGCATGCACGTGTTGGCGCTGTTGGGTGCAACCAGAAACACACCACCCATGCACCATGCATGCTGCCCAACGTCACCAACGCACCCTCCACCACCAATACCCAGCACGCTGTTTGCGCAACATCGGCCGCGCTCTACGCCGCTCCGACCATCCATCGCAGATCACACAGCCCTGCGTGACGTGCTCGCCCTTCGCCACACCTGGCATGCCTCCGCATAGCCAAGCAGCCGCCCTCGCACCCCAGGCGCCGACCTCCCACATGACACCTAGCGGTACCGCATGTAATATCGCATTGCCCGCTTGACAGCTGCCTTGCTGCCCAGCGGCGCCCCCTGCCCCACCAGCCAGCGCAGGGCCGGCATCTGAGCACCCTCCCTCGCCACATCTGTCACCACGTCCCCCGCGCCCCACGGCACGCCAAGCCGCCGCAGCGCGGCCAGCGTGCCTAGGTCGCCGTTCCTGGCCGCAGGGAGGTACGGCGACGCGCCCTCCCAGCAACCCGGGTGCTGCGCCACCAGCCACTCCAGCAGCGCCTCACAGCCGCCATCGGCTGCGGCTTCGAATACCGTTGCACCCAGCCGGGCCCCGCAGCCTTGCAGCTGCTGCCACAGGTGCTGCACCAGGGGCAGGTGCCCTAGCATGGCGGCGCGTTGCAGTACGGTCACGGCTTCAGCCGCTTCGTGGCGTGCGACTGCAGCTCCGGCTTCGGGTACTTGTACGGGTACGGGCACATGTCCTGGTACGGCGCCGGCTTCAGGTCCCGGGATGTGTCCGGGTACGGCAGCGGGTACGGCTGGGCCCTCCTCGTCCTGCCAGTTGCATGTCCCCTCGCCACCAACCGCCAGCTGCACTGCCTCCAGTAGGTCCGCCCTGCCGACCCGGGCGGGGGGCATGGCCATACCCCGCTCGTGCAGCAACCCCCGCAGCTCCGGCAGCAAGCGGACTCGCACGCCCGCCTTGGTAGCCAGCCACCGGACCATGTCCATGTTCACGGAGCTCTTGAGGCTGAAATCAAAGGTGCTGAATGCGGAAGCATCAAACACAACCCCCGCCTGGAGCAGCAGCTGCGCAGTGGAAACGCTGCCCGACGTGGCCGCAGCGTTGGCAAGCGTCCTGGGATCCACCTGAAGCAGCCCCAACCGCCCCTGTGACGATCGTTCGGACAACAGGTGCTGCAGCAGCTCCACCTGCCCCGCTCCGGCTGCCGCAAGGAGCAGCGCACGCCGTTGCTTACCGCTCGCCTCGTGCAGCGGCGGGCCCCCTCGCTCCTGCAGCCATTGCAGCTTGGACAGAGCGTCCCGACCCGCCGCTGCGGATCGCATGAGAACGTCCCAATACGTTGACCCCGCCGCCGGCAGCCTGCACCCCGCCTCGTCCACCAGCCACTGCGCCACGGCCAGTTCGGCGTCCTGCAGAGCGTGCTCCAACGTGGACATGCCCACATGGCAGCCCAGCTCCCGTAGCTTCCGCAGCCGGCCCAGGTCACCCGTGAAAAGCGCGGCCCTGAACGTGTCCGGTTGTAGACCGCAGCTGTACCTGCCCTCTGACAATAGCCACTGCACCTTCTCGACCGCGTCGTGGGTGGGCGACCCAGCAGCTGCGTCGAGCAGCTTGTACTCGTAAGCGTCTTGCACGTTGCTTTCACGGCCGCCGCTGCTGCTACTGCTGCTGCTGCTGCTGCCGGTGCTATCGGTCCTGGGCACATCCCTTAGCGCCTCCCACACCGCCTGCAGCCCCGCCAGGTCGTACTGCCGCGCCGCCGCCGCCAGCACGCTGGTGTGGGACACCAGGGCCGGGCAGTGGCGCAGCAGCCAGGGCAGCAGCTGCGGGTGACCCGCCTTCACCGCCGCTACGCCGGGGTCACTCATACGTGCTTTGTGCTTCGACATCATCCACTCCCCAGACAGCAGCTCCGGAAACGCGCTCAGCTGCAAGGTGACTAAGGCAACCTCCAGGTTGGCCTCGCTCCCGGTGGCAGCGGCCGTGCACATCAGTTGCAGCTTGTGCCAGAAGGGCAGCTGCCGCACATGCTGCTGCCCTGCCTCCACGGCCCAGGGGGCGGCGTGGGGCGGCAGCGGCTGGGACAGGGAGGCGGTGCACGTGGGGTCCTTGATGAGGCCGGCGGCTGCGTCCGGGGACACCAGGCGGCCGCTGAGGGCGCGGTCGTTGGGGAGCAGGAAGGACAGGATGTGCAGCTGGAGCGCGGGGGGCAGCTGTCGTTGTCTGGCGCTCTCATAGCTGCCAGTGCTGCTGCGGTGGTCGTCCATGTTTGCCACTGAACATGGCTCGCGTGCGGCAGCAGTGTGTCACGCCTATTGGTGGTACCGCCCAGATGCTGGCCTGGTGCTTGTGGAGTACTGGGCGCAGTGGTGTTGGGGTACAGCACTGGGGGGCGCGGATCTTTGCCCTGTGCGTGCCGTACATTGGTTCCGAGCACTTCTGTCTCGGGCAACGCCTGAGGCGTTGCCTCTCGTCTGTTCTGTAACATATAGCTGGACCTACAGGGATGGTGAAAGCTAGTTACTGAACATGCTTAACGGGGCCCGCTTACCCCGGGCGTCATCGGGGTCGTTTCACGTGGTAACGCAGCCTTGCTAGCCATGGAAACGTAGTGACAGCAGTACCGTTATACCTGGTTTCTAGCCCTGCCGTGGGGGCCACCGGCAGCGAGAGAACGGCAGACCAGGGACGCGCGAAGCTGTCACAGTGGCGGCTGGGCGTGATCACGGCTTGTCAGGCCCAAGCTCGTGATACCAGCAAATCCCACGCCACATCCGGCTATCATGCCAAACCACAACAGACGAGAGGCTAGCATGCGTAGCCGCCTGGTTTGCATACCTCCAGAGGTCCCAGCATCTTGTAGTTTGACTCTGTTGGTATTGAGCATGTGAGGCGGCCCCTCTGCCTTGCGTCGTTGTGTTGCTTTGTCGAGGTTCATCCGGTTGCCGTACGCTTGGTTTTTGTCATGCTGGTTTCGACGCATGCACGCTGCGCATGGTGTCTTGGTTGCTTCGCTTTGCTGCGTCGAGGGGGCGAAGTGGGATGTTTTACCCAGCAAGCACGCGGCCAGCAAATGGGCGTGACAAGTGAACTTGAGAACTACGGACACGGAGGGTGGTGCAGCAGGACCCACGGCGCATGAGAGGGGCATCCAGGTACTCCGCAATATTTTCAATTGCCACTTTGTACTGTTCCTTTACCGTCTGTTGCCATCGCGTCTGATATGGTGCGGCAAGAAAGTGGTTGCCAAGCCATGGCAAACCCGAGCTGAACAAGCCACCTTCGTCGCTTTGCTGAGTAAGATGATGGCCCAATTGCTGTGTTCGCAGCTAGTTAAACGCACCTTGAAACTGTGAAGCGCGTAGCTTCTGCCGCTGTTTCTTGTGCTATGAAGCTGCACGAGCTTGCGCGCTGGCCTTGCACAGCGGCAGCACTTTTATATCAAATCTAATTTGCAAAGCCTGTCGAGCATATGGTGTGCCGCAAGCCATACCATGCCAACAACCACTCTTGAATCCAGCAGCAGGGGAGCTCGCTCGCTCGCTGCCCAGGTGGTGGCTATTGTGATGGTCGTTTGCCTACACTGCGGCAACCCAACGGACCAGTAGCATGCATCACATCCCAGGGCTGTGCCATACAGCCAGGCGGTGGTTTACTACCTTCGGTGCATCGTACTGTAGCTGGTCTGGGCCCCGCACGTCATTACGACAATGGGGGTGCCACGTGCCTGGGGAGCTCCGTACCATGGTGAATGCCACAGCCCGTGGTGATGAACACGAGGCCCCATGGCATACGGCCATGACAGTGTGCCACACTGCATACGGTATACGGTATTCCATCACCAGTGCAGGGGAGACTCCCCTGCACCAATCACAAAACTGCTCCACGCGACCACATCCAGCTGTGAAACAGACCAAGCCCCAGATGCTGCTGGCCTAGATTGCACGTAAGCTGTGTGGCGCTTGGTCGAGCCTGCCTCTCCTGGCGCGAAGCTACCCGCGTAACAGCAGCTAGTCGGCTCCGCACTGCACCGCTGCCCATAAAAGCAGCACACCCGCACCGGTGCACCCGCTAGACGCACAGCGCGCGTGGACGCGCCGCGACATCAGGACTCGAATCCAGTCTTCCTAGCCACCGCAAAGCTGCAAAGCCACACCTGCATCCGCCTCTGGCATTGCACCCCCCAGCCACATTGATAACAGTATCCTCTACACTGCCCGTGATTGACGCTTTTGCATGCATTAGTGCGTTGTGATCCGCCGTCAGGTAGCCTGCCCCCAACGCCCCAAGCCCTATTGGCCCGTCGTGCCCCATGACCCTCTCCTTCCTGTAAGCCACTGGGCCGCAGCCTTCAGCGCCGCTGCATCCTCTCCCCTGTCCCTAGCCTGCTACTGCAACACACTGGCATCCCTGTAGCCGTTAACATTGCAAGCAACCCTGCGTCGCGCCCAAGGCCTTTGTTCAGTCCATGCACCATTATGCGCCTGCCCCCGCACCGCGCTGCTGTATGCACATGCATGCTAACCCCGCTCCTCCTCCATTACCCCCTCGCCCTCCACGTCTCCCTCATCTTCCCCCTCCCAGTCCTTCTCTCCCCCCTCCTCTCCCCCCTCCTCGCCCTCCTCCTCCTCCTCCTCCTCCCCTTCTTCCCACTCGTCATCATCCCAGTCCTCCTCCAGCTCCCAAAACGCCTCTGCCCCGGCCGCCGCCGCCGCTTTCGCCGCCGCCGCCGCCTGCGCCGCCGTCAGCGCACGCAGCCACGCCCTCTCCTCCTCGCTCAGATCCCCGCCGTACACCACCAGGACGGCGTGCATCGCCGCCTCCCTGCTGCTCACCGGCGCCCCCTGCTCCACCAGCCACCGCAGCGCCGGCCCTGCGGCCCCATCCACCACGGCCCCCTGCACCACGTTGTCCGCACCCCACGGCACGCCCAGCTGCTGCAGGACCGCCAGAGTGGCCAGGTCGCCTTGACCTGCTGCCATGCAGTGCGGTGGCCGCACTGCCCAGGGTGTGTCAGGGCGCATCGGGTGCTGCTCCGCCAGCCACTCGAGCAGCGGCGCGCACCCCGCCTCTGCCGCATCCTCCAGGGCCCCTCCGCCAAGCTCACACCCCGGCCGCTGCCGCAGCAGGTACTGCAGCAGGGCCAGCTCGCCCCGTTTCACCACCTCCCTCAAATGGGCGTGCCCAAAGCCCTCCCAATCGCATAACCCCGCCTGCTCCACCAGCAGCTGCACCGCCTGCAGCAGGTCCCGGCTGTGGGCGGGGGACCTCCTTGGCCACCGCCGTATTATGGAACCGAGCTCGTATACTCTCAGCCCGGCTGCAGAAACCCGCGCCTCAGTCGCAAGCCACCGGACCATGTCTGGCCCACCAGCGGCAGCCACCGAGTAGCACGTGTCGTCAAACGACAGGCCGGTCTGGTGCAGGCACTCGACCACCTGCACGCTGCCGGACAGCACAGCTCCACGGCCACCGTCGTTCAGCACGGGCGTGGAGCTGGGCCCCAGCACGGACAGCACATGCCGCACGGTCTCCAGCTGCCCCGCCTCGACCGCTGCGCCCAACACAAGCCGCGTCAGGTGGTCGCCCGCAGCCAGCGGCGGTGCCCCTTGCTCCTGCAGCCACCCCAGCACCGCCACCCCGTCCGGCCCCCTAGCCGCCGCCAGAAGCAGCGGCTCCCACTCGCTCCTGCCCTCATCTTCACTACTGCGATGAACAATGGCCTCCGGCAAAGTCATATGGCCGTACAAGATGCTGGCGATGCCCTTCCCTTGCGCCTCTTCCTCCTCCCCCTCTTCGCTGCTGCTGTTGCCCCCCTGGACCAGCAGCTCGCACCCCGCCTCCTCCACCAGCCACTGCAGCGCCGGCAGGTGCGCGTTCTCCAACACGCACCGCACAAAGCCCTCGCCCCTCATGGGGCAGCCCCGCTCCCGCAGCCAGCGCAGCCGGCTAAGGTACTCCTGGCTCGACGCAGCTGCGGCAGCCGTGTTGCGTGTTGGCGTGCACCTCCAGCCCCCTGCCTCCACCAGCCACGCCAATTTTGTCACGCCGTCTGGGGAAGGGGAGTTGGCTCCTGCGTCCAACACCCCACTGTGCAGAACCGGGCGGTCGATCTCGGGGCCACTGTTGCTCGGGTGCGACTGCACCGCCTCCCACACCGCCTGCAGCCCCGCCAGGTCGCAGTGCCAAGCTGCTACCTCGAGCATGCGGTTTGGGTGCAGCAGCCCGGGGCAATGCTGCAGCAGCCAGCCCAGCAGCTGCGGGTGGTCCGCTTTGATGGCAGCCTCTCCTGGATCGTGTTGTGCAAAGCGCTGGCTCCATTTCCGCCACTGGCCCTCGAGCAGCCCCGGGAACACGCTGGGCTGCAGCAGCGCCAGCGCCACCTCCAGGTTCACCTGGCTCCCGCTGGCGGCAGCCGTGCACATCAGATGCAGCTTGTGCCGGAAGGGCAGCTGCCGCACGTGCTGCGGTCCCGCCTCTATTGCCCAGGGCGCGGCGTGGGGCGGCAGCGGCTGGGACAGGGAGGCGGTGCAGTGCTCCGGTCCGCTGAGGCCGGCGGCTGCGTCCGGGGACATCAGGCGGCCGCTGAGGGCGCGGTCGTTTGGGGGCAGGAAGGACAGGATGTGCAGCTGGAGCGCGGGGGGCAGCTGCCTTTGTTCTGCGCCCCCACAGCTGCCAGTGCTGCTGCGAAGGTCGTCCATGCTGGCCGCTGCGCGGCACGGCTTGCGGGGTGACTTCGCCTGGAGGTGTAAGGGGTGAACACATGGGCGGGGCCTCAGTACCCCGCAAAATTTTTAACTGCAAACGCTTCTCGTGTAGTGCAGGCTGGAAGCGTGGCAACGGATGATGTGCGGCCAGCAAGCGACGGGCCGACGCGCGATCAGCAAAGCAGGCTTGCAATCTACTTTTCATTGCACAAGTATGGTCGTCGACTTACTACTGTCCTTGCAGCTGTGCCGGAGCGCCTTGCAAAGATGAAATGCGCGGCTCCTCCTCGCTGTCTGACTGTGCGGCCACGAGCTTGCTCGGCAGCCTTATATAAGGGTTCTGAAGTTTGCAGCAGACATGTAATAAAGTTGATGTAATGACATGTCTTTCACGTCTGAAGCCACGCCGTTGCATCCGCTCAGAGGGGGCTCCCATTAGCCGTGCGCGCAAACCCCGACCCAATCTGGTTGCACTCTACCTGCACCGCAGGACCCTGTCGGCCAACCTCAATCGGTGTATGCAGCAAAGCCCAAGTGGCCAGCATACCCAGCGGCTGATTCAGAGCCTGCACGTATGCCTGAAATGGTGGCTGCCACGTGACACGTGGCACGGCGGTCACACGAGGCACTTCCCGAACGAAGCGTTATGTCAGCCGCATGTGGGACCCCAGGGACCCCACGCCCCAATACCCACTACCGCGAACGTCCCAATTGATGACTTAGGAGCCCCGCAAGCGTCCAGGCATGTGCATGGGGCCACAACTCGGTCGGCTGGAGAAATGACAAACGTCAGGGAAACGTCGTTTTGGAACAAAGAGATGGAAATGAAGTACGTAGCTGCCTACCCACCGTGTCTCCAAGCAAAGCGGTGGACGTAGCACAACACCTCATCGTGCAACTTGATTGGGCCTCGCACTTGCTTGCACGCACAGTCCAACATCCGCTTACAGAAGAGCCAACGCATGCAGGCATGCTCAATGCAAGGGCCCCTGTGCGACCCTTGATCACCCCACACGGTCCCTACGCGGGATGTCTCAGTAACCTACCACGCTACCAGAGGGTGACAATGCCCCCTGACCCGGGGTTTCAATGGCCAATCTCTGGTCCTGGGTCCCGTTTTCGATTCCAATCACGCTGCCCAGCCAAACCAAGGTGACCTTGATCTGGACAGGCACAGCTCACTCCCAACTTGAAGCCCCCGTTTACCAAGACCACGTTGTTGCCGCTTTGCTTTTTGTAGTTTTGCAGTGCCGCACTGTACATGCACCGCACAGGTCAGGACAGTAGCTTTGCCCTGTTGGCATGCAGTTTAACTACTTCTTTCCTTTGACACTGTTCACTCAACATTCATGTTCACTAAGCAAGCTGCGCAGTGAACGCGAGTGAAAGTGAAAGGGCCAAGCTTTAACGCAAGGGAACCGTACGTGCTAGGCATGCCGGATCGCAGGGATCTCCCCTGACTTCCCTCCCACCTACGCCGCGCCCGGCCGCGCTGGGCCACGCAACCTGAGAAGTGTAAGCAGGATATGTGTATGTATGGATTTACAGTTTTGGCCCCCTTCCAGGGCGCAGCCTCGTCCCAAAACGGGGCAGGGCTGGCTCCGGCAATCAGGGACACGGGGTTTCCCACCCCTCTCGCTGTACGGTTAGGAGCCAAACAGCTCCAACAGGTTGGTAGGCCGCAATTAGAACGGGCCTCAAGTTTCACCATATCTCAGCCTGGCCCCGCCCCGCGCAGCTTCCGTGGGCGCACACCCACAGAACAAACAGCGTCTCTACCAGTGGCCCCCACCTACCCTCCTACCAGGGAGGAAACCGGACCGGAGGCAGCTGTGCGGGAATTAGCCATAAGCGGCCCCGGATGCTGCCGCTTCCCCCTTTTAAACACGTGAGCCTGCCACCAAACAAAGGCCCCACTAGCCCCACAGGCACGCGCCGCCGCGGAAGCACCCTCCCCTCAGGCAGGCAGCCCAGACAGGACAGGCAACGTACATGTACTCAGTTCTTGGGCAGTATCCGCCCTTCAGTTAGTGTTATGGGCATCCGCCAGTTGCACATAAGGCGACGTCCACCACCGAAGCCAGGGGTGGTCTGCGTCAACCCGTCCCACCCGTCGCGTGGCACCCTAGAGCTGCAAAGGCCGCAGATGCGCCCACATGCTAGCCACCGCCCTGCGGGAGGCCTGCGATGCCAGGGACTGCCACTGGGGACGCCCGGCGCTGCCCGCAGCTCCCTCATGCGTGCGTGCATAAACTGCCTCCCCACCTCCATGGCTTCCAGTGCGCCAGACCACCTCCCACACGCACTGCTGTGCCCCGAGGGTGCCCTAACCAACCACATCTGCTCCCTCCGGATGCCCTCCCCTGCTGGCCATCCCTCCTGCACGCTCCCCACTACCGCCAGCGCCACCGGGCATTCCCAGAAGTGGTGCTGCCTGGGGTGCCGGCCCAAGTCTTCCGCCCGCCAAAGCCCCCACACCCACATACCTCGGGTGCTAGGCCCCTAATGTCGCGAGTTCGAGCAAGGGGCGCCGTCTACCGTTAGCCACCAAAACGTCTCCTTACGCTGGTTTTCCCATCGAATCCCCACAACCTGTTGGCCAGCGCCCTGCAAGTGCTTCAGGGCCGCCTCCTTCGCTGGTGGGTGCAGCGGCGCCTCCAGCGCTGCTTCCACAAATGCGGCATGCTGCTCGCTCCGGGCTGCGGCTACCTCCGTCAGTTGCAGCACCGTCGCCAGCCGGACCGTCAACCGCCTAAGTCCCATCTTCCCCAATCGGCCCATCCCCGGCACCTGCCAGCCCAATTGAGTTTTAAGTGCGAAGCGCACGTGTGCCAGGCTGGAGTAGGGCTAGGAAGTTAGGCTCATTGTGATGGGTATGGATAGGGACTGTAGGTGGCAATGGCGTGCTGTGGTGGATTCAAGGCAGCCAAATATGGCAGCAGTACTGAGTTGGACGTCACCCTTAAAAAGCATAGTGCAACTAAACTATGCAATGGTATGGACGCAGTGCGTCACTGGGGACTCCAGTACCCCTGGACGGACGTTTACTAGGGCCTAACGGGGCGGGTTTGTAAGCTTGTACTTAAGCGCTGTCCTATCTGGACAAGAGGCATTCCTAGGATGTCAGGGTAGCACAGCTTAGTGCTGATATGTAAGCCACGGTGCGCGCTCCGGCCACCTGCTTACACTCCCCCCTTTTAGACTGTGAGCGTCCTCGTGAGCCTTATATGTATTCTTTATACCGGCCGCCCCGGGAATACAGGCTTCTTGGGTCTCTTCACTTCATGTCTTTTTGGGTTTTAGGGAGCTTTGAACCCTTGACCTTAGCCGCCTCGACTCTCCATAGGATCGATTGGCACTTGCCGCAGCCTTAGTACTTTGTGCTTACTCTGGCCTCACGGAATCACCCGTGTCCAGACAGGATTCGAACATGGGTCTGACCTCACCCGCATGGGCCTCTTCACCGCAGAGAATTTACGATAAAGGCTCCCAGCAAACAGTGGGGATCGAACCCATGACCTGCTCTTGATACCATTTGTAAGCTTGTACTTAAGCACTGTCCTATCTGGACAAGAGGCATTCCTAGGATGTCAGGGTAACACAGCTTAGTGCTGATATGTAAGCCACGGTGCGCGCTCCGGCCACCTGCTTACAGTCTACCGGCCGGGGGGCGCCCCCCTGTGGGGGGCGCGTGGCAAATGCTTTAGGCAGGCTCCGCCGCACCCCACGGCACGCACTCCATGCCGCACTGGCGCCGCGATATGTGCCGTACAGTGGGAAAGCAAGGGGCATGTGTTGTACTGGCAGCGGGGAAGCAGTGTGCCCCTCAGGAGTCCCCCCTGAGGAGTGCTGCCTGCTGTGAGTGTGGACCCCAGACTGCAGTCTGCTGGACCCCTGACCCCTGGCCCGAGTCCCGTCAGTAGGATTCCTGTGCGGTCCGCTGGGATAGTGTGCCATTGGGAGTGGGAGAGTAGTCAGCACATGCTGAGCAGCAAGGCAGCACTCCACATGCCTCCTCACGACAGCGAATGTGCCACTGGCTACACCTTCTGGGCGGTGCAGGCACAAGGGGCACAGAGGAGCCAGGGGAAACAGGAGCCAGGAGGGTGCACTCACCCCACCCCTGACTGCTCCGGAGCAGTCTTGTGTGGGTGAGTGGAGGCAGGCACTAGGAGCCAGGAGCCTTGCTTCTGTATTAGTAGGTACACATCCGCTCAGGGGTACCGCAGGGGCTAGCGGGTAGGGAGGTGCAGTGGACCCCAGTCTCCGTGCGTGTGGACTCGTGATCTCAGCAGGAGTGGAAGTTGCGGCTGGACCCCTGACCGCCGTCCGTGCAGCCCGTGGAGTGGAAGGCACTGCTGGACCCCTGACCGCAGTCCGTCAGTAGGATTCCTGTGTGGTCCGCTGGGATAGTGGGACATGCGCACGCGTGTGCCATTGGGAGTGGGAGAGCAGTGAGCACATGCCCAGCAGCAAGGTAGCACTCCACATGCCTCCTCACGGGCGAATGTGCCACTAGGTACACCTTCTGGGCGGTGCAGGCACAAGGGGCACAGAGCCAGGGGAAACAGGAGCCAGGGGAGGGTGCACTCACCCACTGCATGCACTGCATGCATGTGGAAAAGCGGTCCATGTGCAGACAGGGAGTGGGGAACCTGGAGGCATGCGTACTGTGAGTGTTCTACTGCCAGTGGGGAAGCACAAGACATGTGTACTGCCAGGTGTTGTGGGAGCGAGGCTTCCCTGTTGCGACATCAGCGTTGGAAAGCCCTGCCTGGAGGTCTGCCCCAAGGGGTGACGGGAGCCAGGGGCACACAGGAGCCAGGGGGAGGCAGGAGTCAGGGGCACACAGGGGCCAGGTGCACTCACTCCATTCCATGCACTGCATGCACGTGGAAAGGCGGCCCATGTGCAGAAAGCGAAAGCTGTTGTTATAGTAGGGACGTCAGTGAGCAACCTGTATGTGGTGGGAACAGTCCCTGACATTTGACATGCAGGCGTGTCATGCAATTGCGCACCACATAGCTGCCTGGGTGTTGTAGATGCCTTGTGCGTCGTCATAATAACCGCACATGTCAGTGCGGTCAAGACTAGGGCAGCGTCTCTAGAACTTGCTTTTGATTTTCGCTTGTACCTCCCTCACCGCATCTCTACGCACTCCATGCACTGCATGCACGTGGAAAGGTGGCCCATGTGCAGATAGGGAATGGGGAACCCAGAGACATGTGTGCTACCATGGGACACCAGGAACCAGGGGGAGACAGGGGCCAGATGCACTAAAAGCGGCCCAGGTGCAGAACTGGGAGGCACGTGCCCTACTGTGAGTGGGCCGGGTGGGGTTGCCAGTCCAGAGGTAGCTCATGACAAGTGATAGGGGTGCCCTATGACATGTGGACAGTGGTAGGAATGGGGAACTAGGATTGGTGCTGTAAGTGGGGAATGGATGAGGAGCCAGGGGAACCAGGAGGCACATGCCGCACCGTGAGTGTGCAGGGTGGGGGTGGGGACGCTGCATGCATGAGTGGCAGGGACACAGGGATACCGATGAGAGCTAGCTGATCACAGGGGAGACATGCCGCACTGTGAGTGAGGAACGAAGGGGAGTGGGACAGGACTGAGCACACTGAGTGGGGAAGCACTGCATGTGTGTGTTGTCAGGTGAATGCAGTGTTACACTGTGGGCAGGGCACACAGGAGTAAAGGGGAAACAGGAGCCAGGGGGAGTCAGGAGCCAGGGGAGTGCAGAGTGGATCCGTGACGCACCACGCCACGCTACGCACTCCACGCCACGCATTCCATGCACAGGGGGAGGCAGGAGCGAGGGGGGGAGGGACAGCAGGCATGGGGAGAGGGACAGCAGGCACGGGGAGAGGGACAGGAGGCAGGGGCATGTGGCTTCTTAGTAGGGACGGCAGTGAGCAACCCGTATGTGGTGGAAACAGCCCCTGGCTGTTGATATCAGGGGAACCTCCCTGCGTGTCATTCCTGCCATAGTGCACCACAGAGCTGCGTGGATCTTGTAGTTGCCTTGTACGGTACTAATGTTTGTACGGTATTATCGCGATTGCATTTGCGAGAGCGAGGCACAGGCCGCCTGAGACATTTCTCGGTCGAGTTCCTGTATATCCAGTGTTTCGCAGCGGGAGCGCTTCTGTAGCATTCAGTAGTACAAAACAACTGCAAATTAGTTGCGTGGCGGAGGCCAGCGCGTCTGCAGAGGCGTTCGCGGCAGGCCGCGCGAAGTCCCCTGCGAACCTTTGCGGCGAGAGCTGCTGCGCTGCGACCCGCCGGAGGAACGGAGCTGTCCGATGCAAAGTAGCTGCTGTGCTGTGCGCCTGCACTGTACTGGCAGGCTGCGGACGGCGCGCGAGGGCAGCGGAGTGCTCGCGATGAGGCATCGCAGCGGCAAACGCTGCAGTCCGACACTGCCGCAACAAACGGGCAGCGTACGGGGCGCGAACTGTGAACGAGCAACAATTTAGAGTGCGCGGGAGCGAGCGGGGAGCGCGCGCGAGACATTGGGAGCGGGGTGCGCCGAGCTGGGATCGAACCGGCGACCCGCGCAAAAATCGTTGAGCGGTTGGGTGGCGGTTGCAAACCAGGTCAACCTTGCCGCTGCCCAAGGGTGGCGGTTAGAATAAGCACACTCAGATGCGCAACATGAAAGCGCGATCTTTATGTAGTGAAAAAGCATATTAAGTCCCGCGTCGCTGGGAATCAAACCGGCCGGGGGGCGCCCCCCTCTGGGGGGCGCGTGGCAAATGCTTTAGGCAGGCCCCGCAAGCACCCCACGCACTCCATGCAACGTACTGCAGGCACATGGAAAGACTGGCCATGTGCAGGTGGGGGAAGGGGCAGTGTTGTGATGTTCTGGGGGGCTTTATGGGTGACGCGTTGAAGCAGGTGCCTGTTGGGAACCCACGTTTTGGATGGGGGGCCCAAAAGGTTGTGTTTGGGTCGTGGGGATGTAGGAGCAGGGGACACCGGAATGTGCCGTAGTTGCAGTGGGGAACGAAGAGGCACGTGTTGTACTGCGAGCGGGGAAGCACACAAAATGTGCACTGCCAGGTGTTGTGGGAGGCAGGCATCCCTCTTGCGACCTCAGTTCCATCAGGCTTGGGAAGCGCTGCCTGGAGTCCCCCCTGAGGAGTGCTGCCTGCTGTGAGTGTGGGCCCCAGACTGCAGTGTGCTGGGGGGACCCCTGACTTGAGTCAGCTGAACACCTGACCCCAGTCCCGTGAGCAGTATGAGCTGGACCCCTGGGAAAGTGGGACTTGCCGCCGCTGCATGCATGAGTGGCAGTGTGTGATTAATGAGGACACAGGAGGCCAGGAAGAGAAGACAGCCGAGGGAGTGGGTGCCAGAGAGAGGAGTGAGGGAGGGGGGAACAAAGTGGTAGAAAGAGCCCCGGGGGCTCCTGGGACGACCTTTCCACGTGCATGCAGTGCATGGAGTGGAATGAATGCACCTACATAAGTGACAGGGGTGCCCTAGCACATGTTGACAGTGGTAGGAACGGGGAACTAGGAGCTGTGTTGTGAGTGGAATCTGTATGTGGTGGAGTCAGCCAGATGCATATG